>WYDI02141248.1:35556-166926 GCA_009867235.2 Psittacus erithacus | reverse complement strand
CCCCCCCCCCCGCCCCCGCCGGGCTCGGCAGCTCATCGCGCCACCGCTGCTCCTAGGTGAGACCGGGGGGCACGGGAGGGCTGGGCGAGCACGGGGGGCCGGGCACGGGGCCATCGGGCACCGCCTCCGCCCCGCCGTGCAGCCGGGAGCCGGGGACTGGGGACCGGGACCCGGCCCAGACACCCCCGGGAACGGGGAGCGCTGGCAGCGGACCCCAGGGGGCGGGCGGGAGGGAGCCGGCGGCGCCTGCGGTTGCCGCTTTCGCAGGATTATGTCAGCCCTTGCCTCGCCGGTGCCCCCTCCACCGGCGCTGGGGCGGGCGGCGACGGCGGCTCCCGCCCGGCGGCGCTGCGGGGCGCCGCGCTGCTGGGGCAGGCAGGGGGCGGCGGGGAGGCGGTGGCTGTGGGCAGCGGGGTTGCCGGAGTTTCAGCCGCCTGACGGAGCCGGTGCTGTGAGCTGGTGAGTTTCCACCGGGCCGGAGCGGTAGGGGGAGGAAGGCGCCCCGGGCGCCCCAGCCTGCCCCGGCGTGCTCCCGCCGTGCGTGTCCGAGCCAGGATTCCTTTCGGAGATAAGGAGGAAAGTGGGCATCCACCTGTGTACTGCGCCCGGGAGAGCGGTAGCCCGCCCGGCGCGCCGAGCCTGCAGCTGCCGCTTTCGGGGGGGCTATGTCAGTATTGCAAACCTCCGTGTTCTTAGGTCTTGTAACTTGGCTGTGATTGTGCCCTGGTCTGAAACTTGTCGAAAGAGGTCTCGGCTTCAAGGCGCCGCGGTTTGTCCTTTCGGTTATTTAAGGAACGCTAGTTGGGCGAAGTGCTACGGTTATTCTATAAGGAAAAAAAAAAAAGAAAAAAAAAAAAGAAAAGGTTGATGAAAAGCAGAAGTGTGTAGAGATCAGAATGATGGTTTCTGCTTTGGTATCTAGGAAAAGGCTGATACTGAAAAATACATCTTAGCTAACAGTTATTTTACCTTATGGCGAGAAGGCAATGTTGGTATTGAGAGGGAAAAAATGATACCTGAGAATTTCAGCTGGAACTCAGTTTGCTGCACACGTGCAGTAACGGTTTTCCTAAGGATTTTGGCATGTGGACTGATGCATGTTGCCATGTGCCTTGCAAAATTCTGTCTGCTCTGAGCAGTGGCAATGTATGCCCACATGCACGAAATCAAGGTGTGCTCCTTACTGTTCTCAACTGCAACAGCGTTAATAAGGAAAACTAATAGTGTTCATCTGTGGCACGATTACTGATATAATGTATTATAATGGTTCCGTAAAGAGCATTTTACCTTACAACTAGTGTTAAAGTAGACCCTGAAATGATGGATAGTCACTTCTCATCTGAATGTGCATTAATAACCAATTTGTGTCATCTTTTTTTTGTATATGCCAAAATATAAAATATAATAATCTGCTAAAAAAAAAAAAAGCCCTCAGTGGAAGGTTGTCTCATGATAATGGAGCATTTTTTTCTTGAATAAATATGAATACAAATTGTAAGCATTCATGTAAAGTTGATACTTGTTTGCCGAGTACAAAGCCTTAATCCTACGGTGTGTAATTACTGTAACAAATTAAAACTCCATTCTCATGGCATCCTAAAAATCTCAGTGATAGTCTGAAAAGAATGGAGAGTAAGTGATTTTAGCTGATGAATTTTGGCCTGGCAACAGTAGTTTGCTAAAAGATCGATTCTTTTTGATGTGTGTATTTAACTCATACAAGCTGTGGTCATGCGGTCACTCACAGACTCTCTTAATTTTACACACCTGTGAAGTTCCATTTCAAGAATTTGCTCAAATGGTTGACAAGTGAGAATTGGAAGAACTTGCTGATGTATTCAAAGTAAGCTCTGCTTTCTGTAATATTGGTGAGCTCCTTTATCTTTTTTTTTTTTTTTTCAGATCAGGAAAATGTGATAGTTGGGAAGAGATAAATTTATCCAGTAAGAAGGCAAATTGAAATATACTATGCATACTCATTCTACTTAGAAGGCATTCAAATGCAGTACCCCAAAATTACTTCAGAAAGCTAAGGGCCCGATGTTTTTCCTCTTAGCATTTTTCTTTGAGGAGGGGGAAATAGCACCTCTAACTGGAAGTGGGCACACAGAGTTAAAAAGGGAGGGTAGAAAATATGAGAATTAGGAACAGAGCTGTCAATGAAGCCTCCATCGGAGAAGGCTGCGCTGAGCTAACTAAAGCTGATTGACTCTAGGTAAGAGTTTTGCTACTGAGGAACTTGATGAGGGAGCTGTGACCCAGGTTAGTCAGGATTGACTGAAGATTCCCAGAGCAGGACATTTTAATGTCAGATGAATCTGAATTCCGTGTTGGAAATGCTCATTTTAATTTATTTTCATAAATCAGGAAGATGCACATTTTGCTTTAACATTGAACAACTGGCATTTTGGTAAGGATCTATATATTTATTTGTTAATGTTAGTGATAGGCATAATGAATAATGTTCTTCACAAATAGTAAACTTCCAGCTTGCTTTGAGCAGACTGAGAAACTGCCAAGCCTTGGACTTAAGATCTCTTGGCTCTTGGTCCTGAGACACCTGCTCTATGTGCAGACTGAGAGTTAAAGGAGAGATGAGAGTGAATGGTATCAATCCGGGCCCAGTCTTACTCATTTGCCAAATATCAAGAATTACTACATTACATTTTAAGACTGGACTTCTTTTCCTGGTGGTCCTATTGTCACAATGCTTTGCTTGCAAAATCTTGGAAATCTATGTTAGTCTTCCAGATCAACAATCATTGTGATGATTTGGCCAGTTTTTACTTGAAGAGATATGATTTGGGGTTGTTTTCACGTTTGGGAACATGTTGGTTTATGCTAGTTCACATTTTCAATGTTGTCTTCACAGTTATATGAGCGACAAGCTTATTTTTAAGAAATCACAGTCAGATTCCGGAGAATAACACCTTCAGAAAATTGTACCAGCCTAGCAATGTAATTTCTCCCTTTGTGTAGGCTATAACAGGGGGCTTCTTGTACTTGATCTTTTAGTCCATGTGCCAACTATGCCAGCTTGTCTACAAGACAATAGTCATGGTTCCAAGTATTGAAGGGTTATGCTTTAGATAAACCTGGCTTCAACAATGTAATCAGGCTAGTGAAAGCACATCATTGTCACAGTTTGATTGCTGTCTCTAGCCGTAGGCTTTCTGTATTTTTTCGCCTTTGAGAAGAAAAGCTTTGAAAATTTGATGATTTTAGTAGAGTGTTTGAGCATGTTAAATTGAGTATTTTGAGCACTGAGATTCAAAGATACAGGTCTTCACAAACCTTATTCTCAACAGTGTAGCTCTATATGTTATCAGTCTGCTCCCATGCTTGAATTGCTCTTGGAGGTGGTCTTTGTTTATGGATTACATGTAAAGATTGCAGGGCGTTTTTTGAGAGTTTCAGTGGTTATATTGGTTTTGACATAGAGTTATATACTGCTCAGTATTCTAGGAGAAAAAAAATGAGTTACCTGATGTCAGTTCGTTTTATGTTTTTTCCCTGCCTGTCTATGTAGTCTGGAGCAATAGAATTTTTCTGAAGGTCCTTCAGTCAACTGAGAAATATTTTGTCCTCTCTCCAAAGATTCTTTTTTTAAAAAACCCTCATATTTGGCCTGGATTCACTCTCACAAGCTTGAGCACAGGAAAAGATCTTGTTGATATTGCCCCCCCACAGTGAATTTCTGTGAAATATCTTGGAGTATTGAAAGTAACATTTGTGCCTATCTTCATGTTAGCTGCAGATAGCAATCATTATGCCTGGTGTAAGGCAGTGATGATACTAGTGTTGAACAAACCTTAACCATGGGAAAATCATTGGAGAGATAGCTTTTCTTCATTGGTGAAAGAGTAGTGATTCTGTTTTGAGACGTGCTGGCAGACCTCCTGGAGACTATCTCTTGTCCTTGGATCACAGAATGAAATAGGTCCTTATTGTCACAAATGCGTTCAAGCACAAAAGAGAAAATCCAGGATCATCTCTGGTCTTTCTCTATTTCTTTCTTACTGCCTTCAGCCTTTTGCTAGTGGGATATTTCCAACTGATTTGACTGAGGAACATCTTTAGGAATTTTGCAATGCCTTTCTTTAAGACAGATGATATTTGCATAGTCCTTACTTGGCTCATTCCTGTGGGGTCAGATAGCGTCTTTGTGGTACCTCTAGAGAAATCACAAGAACATACAGGTTGCAGTGTAACAATGGGACCAGACATTTGCCTCTTTTTCATTAGGCCTCAAATCCCAGTATATCTGCGCACCAAGAATTGAGATTGGGTTAAGTCAAATGAGTGAAATGCAGCTTGATCAAGAGAAGAGGTACTGAGCAAGGACAGTGTATCTAAGGATATTATAAAATCCCTCACTGTTTTGTCACTTGAGAGCACTTGTTCAGCATCGTAATTGTCTTCAACATTGGGACATGCTTACTCTGTGGATGGTTAAGATTTGTACTTTTTTTTCCTCTTGTGAGTATTCATATCTTCACTTGTTTCCAAGACTTGCATGATCTCTCCTAAGCAACCAAAAAGGACAGTTTTCCTTTAGGAAAGCCAAATGAAAATTCTGTGTTGTCCAGAATTAAGTATTTGTAACCATCTTATTTTTATTAAATATACCACATGTTCCATGCTTAACATCAGTGCCTGAATGGGGTCAAAAAAAGGCCTTAAGAAGCTTGAGATGGAGCTTCTTGCTCCCAGGCCTTTGCAGCTGGAGTGTCCTCTTTCTAGAAACACAAAACTATGATGTGTTAAGGAAAGGTATATCTCTTTGCTTATGTTTTTTCAGCTTTTTCATGCAGGAAATCCAAGGTGATTCGTATGAGCTTTGTTACATGTAATTGGTTTATTCTGCATTCTGTCCCTGGTTTCTGTAGTCAGCAAACATCCAAAGAGGTATTTCTGTTGTTTGGAGTATTTTTAAGTTCTGATCTGTAAAAATGGTAAATTTAATAGTAGCTGTAGTAATGGCAGATGAAGTCAGCAGGGAGTTTTTGCTTGTTTGGCAGCCAATTTTAGCCCATTGTTTAATTCCTGAAGTACTTTTTTCCAGAAAGTGTTACCCTACAGTGGAGAATTAACATTTAGTTTTTCAGTACATTAAAACATTGTGAAACCTGAAGGTAGTAAACACTTGTTTTGCTTGTCCAGCTGTGGATGGTCATCTAAACTCTTCATTTAGTTCGCTGGTCCTGCCATGGTTGGATATAATTATTCTGAATATAGGAAAATGCAAAGCCAATTGCAGCGTTCATCGATATTTATTATATAATACTAAAATGTGTGTATATGTACCACCCATATTGGAAGAAGTTTTTTACATGAGGGTGGTAAAACACTGGCACGTTGCCCAAAGAGGTGGTGGTTGCATCACCCCTGAAGACACTCAAGACCAGGCTGGATAAGGTTCTGGGCAACCTTATCGAGTTGAAGATGTCCCTGCTCATCACCTGTGGAAGGTGATCTTTGAAGGTCCCTTCCAACCCAAACTATTCTATGATTGTATGTGTATATACATGCATAATAGGAATGCATAATTATCTGACTGTTTTTAGGCTTCATCTTACCCCACTGAAATTGATACTAATTCTCTCGTAATTTTAAATACCTGGCCATATGTATTAGGTCCATAAACAGTGCTTGTCAAAAGAATCTAGCAACTTTTTACTGTTTTATAAAGCCTTAGATAATGTCACTTGTTGCATGAATAAGTGTGCTGTCTAAATGTCATTTTTGAAATAGTTAAAACACTTAAAATTTAAGATAACTTAGAACTGTCTGATTTTCTCCTTCAGGGTCCCATAATCAAATAGCTGTTATACCATTGTGATGCTTTGTTAATGCCTTCATTTTCCATGTACGTATTCAGAGGTAATGCTGGAATCTAGGAAAAGTGTTACTTTGGTAATAGTGCAGTCACCTAGAAAGCTCATTATTAATGAGAGTACACAATTGGTTTGTGAAACACCTGCACTATTAATATGTGATGAAAATACTTAGAACTTCAACATTCTGTACTAATATTTATAAACCACCACAGGGGAAAGTTGATATTGGAGTGAGTTGTCACACAGCAAAATACTTTAGCAAAACTGAAGGGAAGTATTGTATGACTTATTTGTATTTTTACTGAAGCCATTACAAGACTGAATGCAAGTTATTATTTTTCTTTTAAAAAATCTGATTGTGGTGGTTTTCCTGCTCTTAGCACTAGCAAGAAGCAATTCAAGGATTTTCATAGACCTTTGTGAGTACTTCTCAGTCCTAATCCATGTTATGCCCAGCTCAAGTATCTCAGAAGCAAAAATTGGCTCTACAGAAAGCACATTATAAAAAGACTTCCAAATCTCATCTTCCTTTAAAAACTCATAGTAAAATTAAGTTTAACTGGTGCTCACAGGTTTAAAAATCTGTCACACTAACCTTTTCCTGGGGGTTTCACTGATGCTTATTTTAACTAATTGATTGTCTGTGTGATTTTTATGTACCTGTGCAAAAGGCAATCAATCTTTATTATTTATAGAGTGATAGCATTATAAAATGGTTTAGGTTGGAAGGAGCCTTAAAGGTCATGTAGTTCCAAGCCCCTTGCCATGAGCAGGGAATATCTTCCACTAGACCAGGTTGCTTAAAGCCCCATGCATCTATCTTGCACTTCTTTAAGTATGAAAGTATGAGAAAAGCACTACATATTATGACTATAATTTTCTGTTTGGATTCTAGTGATTCTAATTTTTGTTGTTTGAAAGAGTATCTTTATGATCTGCATGAAAGATTAAATGGCCCTTTGCCGTAGCACTAGACACTGATTTTGGTGTCATCATATGGTGTCATGACTTGAGTGCTTCTAAACCACTGCCTGCACCCAGCCATCTTGGCACACCACCAGACAGCTTCATACTTGTCTTTTGTGTATGTATTAGTCATAATTACATCATACTAATAACAAGTATTTATTTAGCGCTGTCTGCATCATGTTAATTTCATAAGCATCCACCAACCACTGCAGGATAATCTTCAGGGTTAACCTGGATGAAAAACGCGCTTTCTACCTCTGGTGGTTGGCTGTGCCCATTCCAGCTCCATATCTAAGGCTTCCTCTCACTGTTTTTGTTCTTTATAGATTTATCAGGGACTAGCAGTAGCTCCTCAGTGATGATACGCATAAGGAAGCATAGGACAGGAAAAGAAAGCATCGCATATCCCAAGGAGATTTTGAACAAGGTTCTCAGCTGATGTAAATTGTCATAGCACCACTGATTTCACTGCACAGACTGAAGATCATGTCTCATTTGTCAGGAGTAACTTTGGGTACTAGGAAGTTAGAAAAGCAATAGAGTACATTCAGTTATAACTGCAGGGAAGCAGCATTTGGGCAGCTCCTGACATACCTTTCTGAAGGTAGTAAGCATTGACCTATTGCTATCACTGTCATGAGAGCCCAAACACTGATAGAAGCCCCATGTACTCTTGCTGAAGAAGCCATCTTCTAGTGTGATTTTATTCTTGATTCATTTTCACTGACCAATTGGTTGGCTAAAACTTCAGAGAAAATGTAATGTTGAAGGGGGAGGTCAAGGCCAGTATTTTCCATTTTTGTGGCCTAAAAATTGGGCTCTAAACTTTCAAATTCATTGTGGTTTTCAAAAGGAAAGGTGCCTTTAGAGGAACAACTACTTCATAATCTCTGTAAATGTCCAGTTGTGGAAGGTTACCTTAGGCAGTCCTGATCTGGAAAGTGTGGCTATAGAGGGTTAAGTTTCCCTTTAAACTATATTTAATTAAATATGCCATACTCTATTGTATACACAAACAGGTGACCTTCCTAGGTTGAAAATTTTGTTGAAATCCTTTGGTCTTCATATTTAAGGATAGTACTGCAGGACTATACTTCTATAATGAGAGTATACATAATGTTCATATAAAATAAATGTAGTTTAACACATAAGCTAAAGAGCAAGTAATATGCAAAACCATAGTATTTTCTCCTAATTGAATGACTGCATTGAGATTATATTTTCTTCATTATTTTGTATATCAAATATCACTCCGGTCATAGAAAGTTGGGAAGATTCTTTCTTTTTGAACAGTTTCGTAATTATTTTCAGAAGTAAAGGAAAGCTACCATTCCTTCTGTTGACTCTTGGTGTGGTGCAGCATTGTACATGCGTGGTACCTGGGGACTTGCTAAAGCCCTGCTGTGATCAGACCATACCAGCTGAGGACAGTAGCTTAGTCAGACTGGGAAGTGATTTCCCAGCTGGCAGCTCCTTAGTGACTGAGGTTGGTAATCTGTGATGGAACCTTTGCAAGAGAAGAATCCTTTTTTATCTGCAGAGCAGAATTTGTGTTTGAAAATGCCTCTCTTGCCTTATGGTGTAAGAACTTAAGACTTTGTGTAAGAAACTTTCTTTTGCAAAAGCAGTTTAGAACAGAAGTACTGGAAAAGAAACAATCTGAATTAGAAGCCGTGAATAAATAAAAAACCGCAGTCATCTTTCTATGTTGTTCTTGCATTGGCATGCACCCTAGATTGAGTTATGTAACTTAAGTAACACCATTGTTATTTGACCTTCATAATCTCATTGTATCACTGGAGGTACAAATACTCATGTGAAATAAAATTTTTTCTTTTCTAACCAGTCTTCACTTTTAGTTATCTGTATGTGATGATGATTTTATACTTTAATGCAAAACTGTTGATTCATGGCAGTAATCCTGTGTTCATGCATTATACAGAAGCTGTATCTGGTATTGTTGCTATTGCTAGGGGCTGATGTGTCACACACTTATAAATCTTATTTTTAGAATATCTTATTTCAGCCACCACAACCTGTTCTGGTTAAAACTCTGTTATGTTGATCCTGATGCAGTGATGACATAACAGAGGGTGAGTGGGCTAGTTGAAAACTAGTAGCACCCCTGAAGTATTACCTCAATTTGTTAGAAATATCTGACTTGTAAGGTTTTTCTACGTTCCTAAAGAGGTGGTAATAGCCAGAAAACAGTCAATTAAAACATGTAAATCAAATGGAATTTAGCACTCTTGGTTTATCTTATGTTTTTCAGCCACTCACCTCCTCCCTGGTTCTTTAGTCTGAAGTTTATACTTTTAATTGTACATCTTATGCAATTATTTGCATCTACTATTTAAAAAACCCCAAAATCCTAACCTTTTGCCCTTGTGTCTTTGTGCTTCTCAGTGGGAAAAGGAGAAATGGAGCTGCCCTACTGGAGCATGTGTGGAGAACCCACACTGATGCTTTCCAAGGTGGATCTCACCATCTAGCTTCCCCCCATTCCTTCTGTTCGTTCTCTCCCACCTCAGCATAGGGTCCTGCTGAAGAGGATGGAACGATGGTCTGGCTCTCCCTGCCTGTGGGAGGGAGCAGGTGGTTGAAGCTTAGCTCAGCCTTGAGGCATCCCCACATCCTACAGGTTCAAATTGAGGATTAGGGGATCATAGTATAACTTCAGGTCACTCTTTGTCACACACTGCTGTGTTGAGCAGAGGGTCTAGTCCAGCAGTATGAAAACTGACATAACTGAGTTCAGTCTGAAGGTTTTCATGATGCTGCATTTGCGTGTAAAGTAGTCTTAAGTTTGGCACAAACTTTAATGATGTGTGTGAGTCTGTGTAATCAAATTTGAAGGTATTTACATAATTACTGAATTATCAGAAGTATTAAGAGAGCTGTCATGCATTATTATGCTATAAAACCTGATGCCTTTTGTAGACTATAAGACATGGAGTGTTTTTGTTTATACTTTCAACATATTACAAATGATTGTATGATGCATTCAGAAATTACATTGACACTATGGCAGTCTCTGACTCCCTTTTCTGTAAGGCAGTTCCATAAAAAGATGAATGTCAGTCATGGTTTTCTGTGAACTGAAAAGGGATAAAAGTTGAGGTAGTTAATCATAAATAATAAATTAAAAAAAAAAAGATACATTTTTTTTTTCTATTTCTTGATGCTCTGACAAAGTGAGCTCCCTCTCTGACTGTACAGTACATTTTCAGGCTGTGAAGCTTGGAAGTTGGGGACAGCAAACTTGTTAAATTGTGGACGGGAGTAGTTGAAACCAAGCAATTTTAATGATTTCTGTTTGTATTCTGGAAAATATACTGATGGTAGAAGGGAATCAAAACTTCAGTTCTGCAGGAGATTCTAGATGCTTGGACTGCAATCAAGGTTTAAATGATTACAGCTTTAATTGTATTCTGGTATCTTCTTGCATAGGGATATTCTAGTTCAGGTTTTGTAACCCCAGGTTTTGGTAGGGCTGCTTTGAAGCATTGTATTGACTGTTAAGGGTGGGGTGGGTGTTTTCTTACTTCTTGGGATACAAGGCTGAGTTATATTTGGGAGGATTCTTCAAAAGTGTTCTCTGCTTTACTCCATGTGTTGCCCGGGGAGCTTGCGTAATCCAAGGACTCCACATGGAGCTTTCGTCCACCCTCCCTACTGTATCTGGGAGATATTTTTATGCCTATGTATATCTTGGGTATGTAAGATACTTCTACATAACAGGGAATATGCACGTTAGAGCAGAGGGCCTGTTAGTTTCTTTAGAGTGCATCCTCTCTGTGCCCTGACGTCAGCATGAAACTGCAGGATACCTGTTATTTAGCTGAATGTCCACAAATTTCTGGAGCTGGTGTTTTTTGTATTGCCTATGTGCCCATAGCATTGCAGTGATTGGTCAAAGAGAACATTCTGAGAGATACCATGTGGTAGAAAACTCTTGCCCAACTGGCACAAAGCATGAGTAGCTGAAGGCAGGTGACAAACGTTGCCCGTCACTAGCCTGTGTTGCTGCAGAAGACGTTGCAAAGCCACATCTGTTGTTTCAGCAGTAGGAAGTGGGAGAGCAAGGTGTCTGAGACTTGTGCTCGACTAAAGCAAACACTCCTTTACAAAATCACTCTTGCTGCTTTCTATAGGAGATTAGTAAAGATTATGATAGTCTGCTACAAATAGCCCCAGTATCTGTCCATGAGTTCTGATTTTGCAGAGTAGTGATTCAAATGCTTCTGCTCACTGTAGTGAATCATCCATCTGAGGCAAGGATGTTTTCTACCAACCAGACCAAGGCTCTGTCAGTGATAGGGTTGATTACTCCTCCAAAGTATAACAAATCCCACTGGAAAGCAAGAATACTTTAATCAGGAGCACTTGGTCCATGATGAAAGTGGAAATGGTTTTCTGGATGAAGTAGACAAGAAACTGAGTGATGCTCATTTCAAACACTTTTATCCTAAACTACTGACCTCCTCTTAAGTAGTCCTGAATTTCTGTCAGCTCAGTAAGAGCGCAGGACTTTCACCTGTCTGTTTAGGATAATGCAGTGTGTGTGATTATTCTACAGTTAAGAAGTTTTTGAGGGATTTATTCCCTGTGTTTGTTCTGCTGCCTGAATCGTACCTATCCTAGGAGTTGATTGCGGTATTTATCAAAGCTATGGAGCCCCCATTTGAGCCATCTGTAGGTAGTGGTTGTGCCATCTGTCACTAAAGACTGCATTCCAGAGGGAGAAACAATATGCACAGACTTCGTCATGCAAAGCCTGTAGGGGATGGTCTCTGATGTTTGCTTTATCATGTAAGATGTGTAAGATGTAGAAGTTGTAGTGTTTCACTAACTTCTGAAATTTTTATTGCAAGAGGCTTCTGAATGCCATGGTAGCCAATACTTCATGCTCTCCCATCTCTATGCATTATGCGTTTTATTGAGCTCCACACGTTCCTCTGGGAGGTGAACTGTGGTACCTAGTTGTTAAAGGCTGCAAGAATGTTAAATAAAATGAGCAAACCCAAGGTACAAAAGATTTCAAACTAGTATATAGCACTCGGAGACAATGGTAAGAGCCATACAAAATGAGATGCCTTTGAGTGCAAGCATATAATTTCCTGAATATTTCTGCAATGAATGATCAAGGATTACAACAGCAGCAGATGTTAAAGGCAGCATGATATATAGATTGTGTATGCTTTTGTGTTATGATTTACTGAGCCAATATCCTTGCATACTGAGAGATAGGTGACTTCAAAAAGTTTCAAGAGAACATTAACAGTATGCTTCAGGAATACTTTCACTGCAGTTTTGCTACTAAGAGCAGCATTCAATTTTTTTGTGTGGTGTGTAGTGATCACCTAATTTGTGATTAGCAGTAGTGATTTGTGATGGGCCACTTGAAGTGGAATTTATGTTGTTTTTAGATGTATTTCGCATTGGATCTGGAGGCAAGGTGATGACCTAGACAAAACCAAATGTGAGAACAGCTACCTACTAATGAAACTGTGGGTTTTCAAAACAGCAATTTTCATGACTTCATATCCTCTGTATTGCACAAGCTTATTGGTAGTCCTTGTCGCAGTGAAGGGTGTGGTCACGGGGCCATGAATCCCTCTGCTGCCTTTCCAACTTGGAGTAAAGCATGGGCTAGACACATGCTGGTAACCAGAGGTATCAGAGGCTGCTACCAAGTTTGTGTGTTCCTTGGGACAGTAGCTTGTCCATGCAAGTAGGACTTGTGAGCTACCATTGTCCAATTTTGACCCACATGGTGTTGGCAATCTGTCAGAAACAGACAAGGAATATGAAGCAATGAAGTGGCGGGGCTTGTAGTACATACTTTTTTCTTTTAATATAACACAAGGAATAATTTGTACAAATGACAACCCTAAAAGGAGACATTGCATCAGTAAGAGGTTAATACTGTGCATTGCTGTGTTAAACAGAAAAGGAACTGATTTAGCGTAAGCAAATGAACTTTTAAAAAGCCGTGTAATAGCTATTCCTATTATAATGCAGATCAGATGTAGCATTAAGAGCCTGTCATGACTTACATGTGTAATGTCTGTGTACTTATATGTGCATTAATAAAATATTCTGAGAAATGCATAGCAAGAACATTAAATCCAGTAGAAGGTAATGCATGTTTAATCTAGACCTGGCTTCTGAAAATATTCATGAAACATGGAGGATCAAACATTTTATTTAAATACTGAATTTAAGGGCATTTGAGTGGATTATTCTTTGTTCTTTACGGATGTTCTCTCAACATGAAACCAAGGGGATATATAAATATATATATTTCTTTTTTTTCTTTTTTTTTCTTTTTTTTTTTTTTGCAGTGTAGCAGGGACTTGCTCAGTTGCTAGGTAACAAGGTATTGCTTTATTTGCAGGAGCAGTAGCTGAGTTGATAGTAGAGGCAATGACTTATCCAAAATGTATGAATATATACTCTAGCAGTAATAATGATTATTGAATTGCTTATTTTTATGTGTTCTGTGTAATGGAAAAAAAATATAAATATATAATCAGTTCATTAGAATATTTCTGTCCACTGAATATAGAAAAAACTGCTTAATTACTAAGAATGTCCAGTTATTTAGCAAAGAAGCAAAATCTGTATCGTTTATCTAGTGTTTTAAAATGAGTTATTTCAAAACCAAAACAAGGATTAACATGTTAACAAGAAAAGGGGATTTATAAGGAGTAGTAATTTCCCTAAATTGTCCATTCATATCTTTTTTTTGGCCTTTCACACAGGCTTGCTTTCCCAGCAGCAATACATTTTCCTCCAGGGATCAAGACTAAACCTGTCAGTCACCAGGGTAGAAGTTGGCTTCTTCCTAATGGCAGGCTGCCACCTCGGTTCTGCCTCCAAGAAGACCAGCGGGTGGTCTGCAGGCCACTCCACTGCCTGCTTTCTCATACAATTCTGTAAATTCAGAACGTCAGGGTTGCCTTTAGGGCACATGCTAATGCCACCTGCTTTCACTGCTGGCACGCTGGCTAGTGACTGGCTAGGTGGTGCTGGATGCTGTATCCCTGGCCAAAAATGTTATTGCCATTCATCTTGTTCAGTTTTGCTGTTATCTGGGAAAGAGAAGTATATAGATTCCTAGTGGATTCCCCATTGTCTTGATGCCCCTCTTAAGTTACTCTTAGCCAGGTAACACCTTTACCCCTGTTAGTGAGATGTATTAACCAGGACTCACTGCTGTTCATGGACCCGGGAAGACTATGTCTAAGTGGATGGAGTAGGATTTCTGTAGTCACACTAAAGAAGAACAGTTGTTCTTTCAGGATGATGGAAGCTATATTGACTTAAAAGAAAGTTGTTTTCAGAATTAGCCAAATTAGTGAATGTAGTATGGCTGAGCATTTTTTAGCATGATTCAAGTCACCCTTGACTAAATTTTTGACACCTTTCCTCCTTGCAGGGTCTTAATAATACATCAGATGTATAACTCTGGCATTTTTAGAGCAAACATTGAACTTTCCCCCACATCAATCAGTTTTTAGCAGTTTCAAATCTTTTTAACCTGCATGCTCACCTCTTGGACTCTGAACTTGGTTCTTGGACATTTACACATTGCTTCAGAAAACTACAGTTCACTTCCACTCAGAAGTTATTCCTCATACTAGTTTTCTCATCCTGGTGGATTTACCTTTCAAAAGGCTGCTATCTATAGTCCTGATCATTTGGCTTCTCTTTTTTTTTTTTATTTTTTTTCTCTTTTTACAGGATTCAAGCGGAATTTAAGTGGTGTTTATCAGTCTGTGATGGAGAGCAAGGTTAGTCTACAAGTGGCTATT
Source organism: Psittacus erithacus (assembly GCA_009867235.2). Classification (NCBI taxonomy): domain Eukaryota; kingdom Metazoa; phylum Chordata; class Aves; order Psittaciformes; family Psittacidae; genus Psittacus; species Psittacus erithacus. The sequence continues at coordinate 152,297 of WYDI02141248.1, read as the reverse complement.
GATGAGCAAGCAAGAACAGGATAGTATGGATAGCAAAGTTGATCTCCGTGTACCTCGCCTGTGCTAGCAGACATTTGCAGCACTGGGTAACATGTTACGTTGCTGCTTGAAAACCTGTTTGTAGCTTTTATATTCTATCGTACATGATGTTATCCCTTAGACCTCTAATGACATCTAACAGAGTCATTCACAATCAGTTCATAAGTAAATAGCTGGAGGCTTGGACAGTGTATTAAGAACTAAAGTGTTCCTGATCCTTTGGCTTTCATTTCGGCAAAAGAAATTAATAGATTAAATAATTAAGAGGCAAAATGGCACTCTTGCGGTATCTGCCTTCCTGAAAAGCTACAGAAAAGAAAGAGCCAAAGCACAAGAGAGTTGAAAAGAATGTAAGTTAGAAAGCTATTTCTGTATCTAAATTTAGAAGACTAAAAGAGATAAAGGGAAAACAGAAAGGATAGATGAGAGAAAATGGGTGCAGCAATAAAAAAAGAGCAGCAATTATGCTTCAGCATGAGTTGAAAGGACACATGAGGATGGTACTCTTTTGTGAATCATCAAAAGGAAGGTATATGGAGACGTTGCAGGATAAGGCCTTCAGAAGATACAATTCTGTTGTCTGGAATTTAGAGGAAATTTTTTATATATATATATGTATTTTATGTACTATCAACTGAAAGCTGTGCATCCAGGGTCAGTCACTACCTGTCTGCTCATCCTTGCCTTCAGTTTCAGAAGTTTCACCTCTTATGACAGCATCTGGCTGCAGCTTGTTGGTGCTTGATGTGCAGCTGCCCTGGGTGCTTTATCTTGGCAGCAAGAGGGTCTAGACAGTCCTTGGATTGTTATCATCACACAAAAGAATACTAACCTGGACTATAGGACCCCCTTAACTGCCCAGATTTAGTGAGCTTTGTGTAATTCATTTCACTGCTGTTTAAAATTCACCAGTTGTAATAATCAGACTCTGACAGAGGACAACATTTGCCCACTTGATGGTCTTGGTATTTGAACAGTCATGTTCACAAATTGGTTCTTCCCTGAATAGAAGATTGTCAGTATGGCTATTTTGATAAAAATGCTTTCCTTAGTGGATAAATAATCAAAGTACTGGATTGTTTCTAATTTCAAAATGCTTTAATATGATTATATGGGTGTGTTATAAGCTTAGAAATCAATCTGATGCTTGCTTGTCCTTAGCAGCAGACCACTCTTTCCAGTCTCAGTCGAAAGAATTTTGCATAGAAATTCTGGGTGTGTATGACCAGCTGTGAGAAATCACTGAAGACAGTTGCTTAATTAATCACTATTCTGACATATGTGTGGAATGGCATTCACTCCACCTGAACGTCATGCCATTTATGTAGACACGAATGCAGAGCCTATATTTGTTTCACAGAGAAGTGGTTTTCACTGCTGAAGGACAGAATTGAGTCTAAATTTAGTGTGCTTTAACTTTCCTGATTGTAGCAAAAGAGTATCATGCTCCTTTTATTTTATGAGGAACAGTGATTAAATAGCTGCGGTTTTGTTAAAGTTAGGTAAGAAATAAGATTTGAGGTTCTTGCTCTGAGCTATAATTATTATTAACAGATGTGCATTTTAGAATTTTTGGTCACTGATTTTCTCCATTAAACTTTCCTTTTGGGGAACACTTTTTAACTTAATGAAGTATGTTTTTGCAATTATGCTGTCAGCCTTTTGAACTTGATTGGGCATTTGAGCTGAAAGAATGGTTTATTTCAGAGATATTAAGTTCCCACAACTGTCATGAAAGTAGAGGGAACCCTTTCAATACCCTTATTGTGGCCCAGATATTGTGGCTTGCAGTGCTGGGGGTGGGGAAAATTGCAGGTAAGGAATAGTAGAGCCATGGTGGGAAACTGAAATTACTAAGAGGACTGGGGAAGCTGGAAGTAGTACGGAGGAGAAAGTGGTAAAGAAAAAGGAGGAGTTCTGAGTCAAGGGAAGGATTGTAGAGATGTAAGTGAAAATCCCTAGGAAAACATACTGCTATTTATGCTCCTGGTGGCACATGTCAATCATGAGGTGCCTCTTTAAAATAAGTTGCTGTGTAATAAGTGGCATATTGGTTTAAGTAAAAGCACCTGCTTGTTTGCAGGTAGTGTCTCATACTGCCCTCTTCATTACGCTGAATGCCCTTTGGTAGCACAGCATGACTGGTATGGGCCACGAGCACCTAGCCCTCTCATCTTCTGCCTGGGGGAAAAGCATGTTCCACAGGGTAGCTGGATTTAGGAGAATATTAGTTTGTGGGAAAGGGTTCCTCAGTGTACATGTTGCTATGTAGTGGGTGGGGAAAGCAAAGGCAGAAAATTCACTTTCCACTCAGAATGGAAGGTGGCAGAATGGCGTGATAGATAGCTGTGTTAAAAATTCACTTTTGCTTTCTCTTCTCCTTTTAATCAGGTATTCTGCTGTTTTACCAGGATCAATGCTTGCTAATACTTGATGAGGCAAGCAGTATGTATTTTTGTAATTTTTTTTTTCCTTTATATTTGTGATCAGTAAATGCAATGTCACTTCCATAATCATAACCATTTTTCACTTAAACTAGCAGTCCGTAAGGAAAAGTGTTGTGATTTTCATTAATATCATTAGTTTATGAGAACAAAGAGTAGCAAAAGAAAACAATGTTGAACAGTTGGTTTTAGGCAGAGAGTAAAGACTGTGGACCACTTCTTAGAGTGCTTGGCCAGACTGCGCATAGGGTGGATGTTTTTTATGGCTCTTATTTCACTCATTCTGACTGTGTGGACGCAGCAAGTAAAGCCAGGATAATTTTGTGAGTAAAGCGTGGCATTAGTATTTAGGAGATGGGGTTTTCATTCATATTAGTATGCCAGTTTTTATCTGCAGACTTAAGTTTATCAGTTAATCCAGTTGTGCTTCAGGTGTTAATTTGTTAAAAGAAAATAGGAAAGAGAAATGAAGTTAGGTTTTTGGTTTTTTCTTTTCTCCTCTGCATTGATAGAAACAAGCATTTATATTGTTCAGTAACTAAAGAGCCACATTTTATCAGCAGTACAGAGTCAAGTGACCACATTGCAACAGGGAAAGTTGACTCTAAAAATTAAAATCAATGTATTAAAAAATAGGTTCATAATCTGATGTTTATACTATGGTAAGACTCACTAGAGAACAATAAGGCTTGATCATGTGTAATGTAGTATAGTGGATTAAATTTCCTAATTGCTAATAATAAGTAATCCTTCTGTCTCCAGGGTATATAGAAGGTTGAAATGCAGCCAGTGCATTTTCATTGTGTCAGTCTCCTTGGCAGTTCTCTGTGGAAGCATGCTGATGGGCGGGAGGGAGGGAGGTTGGGAAGAGCCTGTGGGTACGTATGGTGTTGCTGACAGGTACATAAATTACACAGGTCCGCCGAAAAGTGGGTGCACAGTAGCACATGTATATATCTTCCTGTGACACTCCAGTGTAGCATTCTTCTGGCTCAAGGGATTCAGTTATTCAGTGTTCTCTTCCTCTTTTATTTTCAGTTGTGAGCTCATTTCACAGGAGTCTATTCTACTCTTAATGCTTCTACGTAGTTTTCCTGAACACTGGAAGTATATAAAGGAATGAGAAGAGAATAGGCCCCTGAGCTTGGACTGTGTTTTCACTGTGCTAAATTCCTGTTTTACCATTCATAAGCTCTCACTCTACAAAACCTGTGCTGTTGCTCTAAGATAAAATGTGTAGGTTTGGATTTCATTTTTCTAAGAAGCTGGATAATAGGCATAGAAGCGATGCATATAGCAGCATATCAGAATGGTTCTGTGCTATATTGCTGTATTTGAAAGTGAAGGTAAAAGAGCAAGTCTTTTACTCTTCTTCACATTTCTTTAATCATTTTTTAGCATGCTGTGAGGTAAAGCATACTGTGTCATATAATTTTATTCTTAAATCACATTGCTCAACTCTGTTCTCATTTATCTAAGTGAAGCAGGAGGCCATGTCTGAGCACATGTACTTTGCTCCCTGTTCTCTCCAGTTCCAAACTAATTTGATGTTCAGTTTTTCATTTCATTGTGAGGAGCCGTGTCTTCTCTCCTGCTTTGCCATAGAGTGATGGAAGTCCTGAATGCCTGAGATGCAAGGACAAATATTACCAAATTGGATGCATCCAGTTCACTTCATTTCACCATGGGCATTCTTCTTGAGATCAGGGCTGCCTTTGCGCCGTGTAGGCATCTGCTATAGTATAGGTGTTAACAAAGCAGGCTGGAAAGGTTGAGAGTTGACAGTACAGGATCAAGAGCAGCTATTAGGAAAAGTTGCTATCATCTGCATCTTGTACTAGTATATCAGTAATGTGACTGGGATGAGCTGATCTGTGGCTGTTTTTTATCACCGACATCAACAGCCTGGGAGAGGTTCCTGTAAGGGTCAAGAGGAAGGAGAGACATGCCAAAACTACAGGTTGTCCCCAGCTGGTCTCAGTTCCGCCTCAGTTTTAAATGCTGTATCAGTATATTGGGAGGAGAGGATTAGCACTAACAACAGTGATGTGAGTCTCTGAGCCCTTTACGGAGCACAGCCAGGGAGAAATATTGCCATACAACTTCTCTTATTCATCTTTGCGTGTGGTTTTGCAGTTTAGTAGTTTGATTGCACTTGGGTTGTGTCATAATTGTGTAATTGAGAGATTATTAATTGCTTTTGCCTAAGTGAAAGTTAGAACGTTTCGTAACCTGGCACTGCAAAAAGCCAAGGATTTACTGAAGAGTAGCAAAGTGCTGTGTTTGTTTTGTCTTGGGGACTACAAGGTAAAAATTGTCAAGTTTGGAAATAAAAGGTTAAAGTATCTGCAGTATTCATGTTGCCTGCAAGTCTAATTTGGTGTCTGAAAGGCTGTTTTTGTTGCTTTTACCTTGTGATAGGATTCTGCAAGCAGTATTTAGAGTAGGGCTGCTGCAGCCTTTGGAGGCTGTTCCTGTGTATAGAATTCGTAAGTTCAGTTGTCCTTTAGTTAGCAGTTATATAGATGATGAAGAGCTAGTCAACCTCAGGGCTTCAAATATCATAGGAAAATTAAGATGGGGGGTGTCCCCCGACCTTCCTAATATAGTAATTCAGAGCTTTGTATGCAGTCATGGGACATGTGCATTTGCCTTCCTAACAAAAGCTGAGATTCAAAAGTTTGTGGTTTCAGAGTTAGAATTTGGTGAGACTCGTGATGAAATTACAAGAGTGAGAGACAATATAAACAGGATCTGCTTACTCTCACCATAAATATGCAATCTCTGAAATGGAAATGAAAAGTAATCTAGCCATAAGTATAAGCAGCTATGAGACGGAATATATTTGTAGAGTAGGTCTGCTGAATAAGAAAACACTATTTTTACACAGTCAGCTCTCATTCTAGCATTTCATTCTAACCGTACCCGTCCTTTTCAGTTCTGCAATGCAGTAATCCCTATTTTATTGGAATACAGCATGTCCAAGTGAGACACTGGCTTCATTGCAGTCAGTGGTATTTTGCCATTGAAATCAAGAAACCAGGTTGTCATCCTCGTAACCAGTAAGTGGTGTTTGAAACAGACTTTCACTGGTATTAGATCATTGCAGGCAGGTAATTTTTAAACATGTGGAAAATATTTTAGATACTGTCAAAGTCCTAATGTATGTATGCTTCATTAAGTTATTAAACAGCTGATATTCAGTGTACATTCAGAAATTAAAGCCAATCAAATGTTCCTTTGGCAGCAAGGCACCTTGGCCCAAGAACATAAGTGTAAATCTAGACAACAGATAAAGTGGTAGCTAGGAACTAAATGTGAACAATTTCAACAGGGAACGTAGGTCATGCAGCCCCAGATGTCCAGCACTCTGGTGCTTCTGGCAAGCTGAGAAATGGGTTCTGCTGCCCTGGAAAAATACATAGGTCCACAGGCAAGGACAAACAAACAAAAAAGCATTTTTATTCTGCTTGGGGGATTTTGTTGTTAATATTTAAGTAAATGAAATGTCTGACCTATTGAATTGTTTTCCTAACCATTTATCTAACTTTAAATTGCATGAAATATTCAAGACCACTAACATAGCAAAAATGCTTTGAATGCTCTGTATTCACTGAGTGCATAATAATCTGCAGTGTATAGATAACTTTTCAGCTTGCTGCACGGAGATTTAGCTATGCAACTTTGAGCTAAGTTAAAATAATGATATACATTTTCCCATTTAATTTTAGATCCTATTTTTCAGTATGTGGGTCAGCTCCTTAATTCAGACCTGTATTAGTCTTGTTACACAAAGCAGGTTTAGAACTATGATCAGGTCTTCCATGCTATCATTTCTTTAAAATAGTGAACTGTAAATGAGATGTTTATATCTAGAAATGTAGATGTGTCAAATGACGGTTACTGTCTTGCAATCTGCACAACAAAAGTTATATTTACCCTCTGAAACAATTCATTTTTTTTTACTAGTGACTCTTATTTAAACCCCATATTCATGCTTCCACGTACTTGCACACCAAATACTTGGAATTGGCTCAATGAGTCATACCAATTCAAGTTTCATTATACTCTCCATTTTATGCCTTAAAACTACACATTTACAAGAAGGGTGAGCTGGAAGATTTGTTAACACAGGTCACTGGAAGGTGTCACTGAGGATACCAGACTAGGTCTTGTCCATAGAGCACTCTAAATATAGAGTTACTGTACTATTCATATATGGAAGTTCCTCTTGCCCTCAATTTATATTTGATGCAGGATTTGTTAACGTACATTTTGTTATTCCAAGTGCAGAATAAAATTGTGGTTGAAGTTACAAGAATGAGTGACTGCCCTTGCACTAATAGAAGCCTATGTAAGATATTCTAGGTATACATCACATGGCCTTTAATCTTAACAGGTGGTATGAAGTGGTGAGCTGCTAGGTAAATACTACCTTGATTTTAAAAGATACATGTGGGAAACAAAAAAAAAAAAAAGCTAGTGTAGGCTTTTGGATTTTTAGTGTCTATTGAAAAGTAATTCCATGCAGATCTTACGGTAGACACACTTCATTGTGCTTGTCAATTGTTTCACAGCTTTACACATATTTTAAATGAGATCGCTGGACTATGCTGCTTTAGCATTTAAATGAAGCCAAATCAGTATTCTGTCAGCAAGCAGAAGGGGGCTTTTATACTAGAAAGGTGTAGGAGGGAGATGGATAATGACGGGTGAAACTTGCTGATACAAACACATGCCATATTTTCTTAAAAATACGAAATTTTAAACCCCTGAAGCTTGCAAATTATTAAAACTGACCCTAGGTGATTTTAACATATATGCCAGTTCCTGGGGGCATACAAAATTTATTAGCAAAATAATACAATGGTAACAAGTAAATTCTGATATTTTCTAAGTATTTCTCACTTCATAACACTGCAATCATTTTCAATTTAGACAGTAAGAAAATGTATCCAATGAAGAGGTGTCATGAGATTTTTAAATAGCTAAAAATTAGGCGCACATTTTTTAAGAAATTCATAGCAGGCACCATGTTCACAAAAATCACTTCTTTCTTCAAAACATTATTGAATAGCCATTCTGAAAAATGCTTCCTGTTGATAAAACATTTTCATGATAAAACATAAAAAAAATTTCTCTATATGTTTTGTCTCAATATAGAATTAAACCATCATATTACGCCTGGTAGTATACTATGTCGTGCTAGGTCACAGCTGATGAAGCAAGCTGGTTGCAGTGCTCCTAGCAGCACCACTTGTGCAGAAGACTCACTGTACAGACTACGAAAGAATAGAAATGTATGTGGGTGTTTGTTCTCTTCATTTCAACGATATCCTAGAGATGCAAAATAAGGACAGAGATTGCTGAAGAATGAGGCGGTCTTCTTCTGCAAGCTTGGGTGCTTATAGCATAAGGGACATGTATAATAGACATTGAACATACATTAAAAAATGTTTGTTACACGGCTTTTTCATTGCTTATGGAGGAAAGCAGATGCCATGAAATCAAATCTGATTTTATTATTAACCCAACAGCTTCCTTTCAGTTTTTCCGTGGGCTTTTTACCTTACTTGTTCAGCAGTTTTTGCTTGTTCCTTTGTTGTTTCTCCCTGTCACCACTGTAGCTGTCTGCTGGACAAGGTTGGAATATGGTTGCAAATGCAGATTAAATTGCTGATCTGAGTGGGGGCAGTAAAGAAATGTAGGGGACCTGGAGCAAAGCTACAAGGGAGAAAGGAATTTGGGGTCTGTTGAACTGAGAACAAGATGTTAGAGGGAGGGAGAAGGTTGACAAATGAGAGAGAAGGAAGTTGAGTTTGTAAAGAAGAAAATGGGAAAGTTATCCAAACAACCAGAACAGACGAATAACGTAGTGTATTCTGGTTTACCACAAATGCCTTGTGGATGTCACCTACTGATTTTTCAAATAGTTATCTTTTAATTTTATTACAAAATGTAAATCCTTCCATTAGCTATTTCTCATTTTATTACTATAATGACCCATTTCTTCTTCTCTTGTCTTACTCATCCTTTTCAAATTTCTGGCACTCATTTTCTCTCTCATAGGTTCCAGATTCCCATTTTACCTTATTTTTCCAGTGTGTGTTGGTTGTATCTGCAGTTAAGAAGTTGATTAATAAAACTTAACATTTGCATTTTAAGTTCTCAACAGATACAATTCCTTGTACAGTTAGGACTTAATTGTAGCTCGTGGTGCTTCTCACTGTCTTTTGATGATTTACACAGAGCGTTTTGTCATTTATTTGCTTTCCCCATTACTCCCTGACCACAGAGGAATCCCTGGCCTGTCTGAGGCCTTAATTTACATTGATCTGTAACACAAATGTAGGTTGTAATACGATATAGTTGGAACTGTCTCTGAAGGTGTTTGTTGCTGCCTGTGTCCATCCTAGCAATGAAGCATGACCGTGAGCAGCACTAGTTTGCAGCAGCTGGACTGCAGGATGGCTGCAAAGCAACCCCAAGTGGGAAGGGCGCACCCTGATGGTGGCAGGGAAATAACTGTATTAAAGCATCCTGCTGTGCTTCAAACTCTTTTACCACATGGCCTCCCAGCAGGCCAGTTTTGAACTGATGCTTCTGTGTCAATCCCCAGAGGGCTTTGCCAGCACAGAGCTGTTTTCTGAGAACACATTTCATAATTTCAGTGTGCTAGTGTGTGCACCATGCTCTGCTCCCTCTCTTTTCAGAACTCAAATACATAATCTTACCTCCTGGGCAGCTCTGAAATGCCAGTATCTTTAGTGTTTTCTTTTAAAATGTTTTGTTAACTTTAGATATAATTCTAGATCTTCAAGAGTGAAGAATCTAGGTAATTTTCCCCAGTCCATCCATGGTGCTCTTTGATGGGAAAACCGGGATGCACTGCTCTCATGCTAGTTCTGTCCTCTGGGCTCAGGGCCAGGGGGGGCATTCAAGTCCCAGGGGGCTCAGTGGGAACATCAGCACTTTGTAAATTCCTTGTGATAGGTGTTAATTCAGAAAAGATCAGCTGTACCTATCTTGGACCAAATCAGGTTGAAAGGCAGGATGAGTTCCTGAAGATTAAGAACTTGCCTGAAGCTGAGTAAGCCCATTGTATGTGATACAGAAACATAACATTTCAAAAGCATATTTAACCTTTTCCATAAGTATTCTTCATTTCTACTACTAAAGTAACACAGTAATTTACTTTCAGTTCTGTGCAGAAATTTTATTTACTTATGCTGTTAAGTATCTCTGAGAAATCTGTTTGATAAGAAAATACGAACACAAATAATGAAAAGAAAATGTTTTATGATTCAAAGGTTCATATTAAAGCAGAAACAAGTAAGCTTAAATGTCAGAGTTCTCAAAATGAGAAAAGCCTTACACTTTTCTGCATCTAGATCTGGATCATAAATACAGGAAGAACTAAAAAACCCCACATGTACTTGAATAGTAGTTTCGAAAACTATACTTATTTAACAGTGATCAAATTTAGGCTTACTTATTCATTTGAAAACACCAAAACATTATTTAATTTGTTAGTACAGAAATACATTTTAAGCCTAAGTTATATGAAGATAACTCAAGTGGTTACATATGAGAACATAGCAAATATGTAATATAAGTTACATTATCATCTAATCATCCATAATAAGAGGGTTTTTTTCTCTTGTCATTCATGTAAATGTACTCTTCTGATTCATTGTTAATCATAGTTCATGTGGTAATTGGGTGTAAAATGTTCATGACAAGATTTCTTATGTTACAGTGAGTTAATGTGATCTGTACTGCAGTGCATGTTTGTGACAGGACAATGTAGAACTTACTTGGCTTCACAAAAATACTGCTGGCTATACATTATAGTATTATACCCAATACTGTATATTAATAGATAAAGATATAAATATACATGTAAAATAATCTCTTTCTGGTTTAACATTTGAAGCTCGAGCACAATTAAAGGTCTACAAACTTGCTGTCCAAAACAGATGTGGTTTTTTGTGGCATTAGTTCTGATCTGAAGGGTGATTATTTAACTTTATAGTAACATTTGTAAAACAGGATTAAAAAGAGTATCTTTGTAATGCATAAATGGGCAGTCTCAGTTATATAAGATTTAATTGAAGAAATGTGAAACTTATTTATTTAGGAAGTGCAGATCATATGGCAAAATATAACAGAGTATTCTACTGGACAGCAGTACTGGGGGAATAATCTGAGCAGGAGTAGTAGAGCTACTGGGTATTAGATTGAACAGCAGTCAACAGCATAACACAAAAAAAGGGCAATGATATATGAATGTTGTGCATACTAACAAGAGGAGTGTTTATAAAAGCTTGTAGATTTATGTCCCAGGGAGTGGTTTCCTTTGTGTCTCAACTGGGATAATGGGTTTATATGTTGGATTCTTTATGACCAGATAAAACAAATTTAAGAGCAAGAGTTATTCTTGGTAGGAGAATTTTGCAAATTGCGTGTATGTTATGAGCAATAACTTGCAAAAGAAAACTGGTCTTTGTTTTCTGTTTGATTTTTACACGTTTATATTACTTTTTAGATTAGAAAAGGGATTGTTGGCTTTTTTTCTGCTCCTGTTATATGTTAGAAATAATGGCTAGTGTAACAAGCATGTTTCTTCTGGGGGGAGCAAGACTGAGGGGAGCAAGACTGAGGGCAAACATAACTTTCTGCCAAGATGTAAGGGGATGTTAGAAAGGAGATAATGGTGAATTATTTTCATAACTCTGTGAGGACAGAAATGCTAGGGAAGAGAAAAATCAGTTAAATATTAACAAAAACATAATTCAAATATTGGATTAAGGATATTTGCTAAATAACAGTACTTAGAATTATAAAAGTCATGGCTAGACATTGAGGAGATTCTTGAAACAGTGAGTGGTTTGAAATCGTTATAGACAGATCTGGGGGCTGTGACTTCTTGCAATGTGGGGCTGTTGTCCTGCAATTAGATGCCTTCATGGTTCTGCTATGTCATCTTTGTGACTAGCGCCCTCGTAGCACTCTGCAAAACAAGGACTGCCGGTGTTGCTACTGTTGACGGGAAAAGTGGGTAATGAACTCCTTGGCACTGCCTTTCTTTCTTTCACTTTATTGCATGGGTTGGGTGGGCCTAAGATAAAGAATAGGAAAAGCAAAGCCAGAGTGTGGAGATCAGGTTTATCCTCTTTTTGGTACTCCCTTTGCAGAGAACTTCCCTTTTTCAGGAACTTTTGATAAAGTTGAAAAAAAAGAGAGAAAGAGTAGAGGTGAAGAAAACATACTACACTACACTGTACAAGAAGCCCTGTGCAGCCCTTCTCACTGAGAAAATTCAAATAGAATTTATAGCAAGAAAGCCTTTCACATGCTAACCCATTCATTGGTGGGTTTTGCCAGAGTTCTTCATTAATAATGTATCTGCCCAAACCGTGGAATTCAAAAAGATACACTCATCTATATTCTTTTTAATTTATAATGCAACTTTAAGGGCAACAAGTTTGAGATGACCAAAGCTTTGCTGTTTTTCACTGTTAACATGAAGTTCAGTTTGTCTTTTTTCAGCTGTAGTACAAAATCAGCCGCCTGTTTGGAGAGCTCTTCAGTACAGCTTGCCCACTTGCTTTGTTCTAATTTGGTTATGTACAAAAATGTTTCTTCCTTAAGCCAGACTAATGTTGAATGTTTAATGAAGGAATCTGCACAAGAAGATGTGTATGATCTGAACAGCCTTGCAGTTTCAATTTCTCTCAAATCATGCAGCAGTAATCTTTTACATTCCCCACAAGGGAAGAACCTACTTGAGCTGTTGACAGATGAATATTTTTGCCACTTTATTTGTATCTTTTTGTAACCCCACTTTTTGATGGTGTTCCTTCCTGCTCTTACCTCAAGGCATGAAAGAAAAAGACATTTTGAGAAATGCTTTTGCTGTCCCCTTGCTGCCCCTGGCAGAGTTAATCCAGCCATCCTGCTGTGGTTATAGAGCCTGTTCTCTCCCACCCACAGTGCTTCCTCCTCACAGATTAAGAGTCAAAGTACAGCATGATGTCGGCTCTGCCTATGATGTATGATTCTGCTCTGCCATGGTCACCATTGCTTTTTTTTTTTTAAGGTAATAACATTGCTACTGTTGTGATAGCATAAAGGGTATGAATGAAGCAAGAATATAAAGAACTAATAGGGTTTTTCAAGCTATATCAAGTAGTTGGAAAATGGACAAGATTTGGGGTTCAGAATCTGACAAGCATCCTTGCAATCCGAACCAAAGGTTGGTTAGACAAAATTGTCCTTAATTTATTTTAGTTATGCTAATTGATAAGACTAGCTGAAAGAAACAGTAGATTACTATAGCTGCAGTTGAGATTAATTGGTATCTTTTACATACATAGTAGCTTCTTCAGTTGCTGTTAAAGGATGAGGTTGATGAAGGGGGAAGAGGGGCTGAAACCTGAGGAGAGGGACTGGTGCCATTTATTTCAAGCCATGATTTTTTTCCAGAACCTGTAGTAATTGTTTTAATGAGTTTGAGTAGTTGTTTAATGAGCAAAGATTGCCAGCCAGGATAGTATAAGACAACTGGGAAAATAAATTGATGGAGAAATTTTATGTATTATTTTTATGCTAAGGTTGTATATCATGCCATGTGCTATACTGAGGTTGTCAGTCATTCAAAGTTTATGCTTTTGTGGAGTATCCTTGCTGAAAGAAAAGTAATGGAATTGGTCAGTTGGCTGTTGCTGCAGAGCAGGTAGAGTGGTAATTGAAGGCCCTCTTTACATCACGTCATATATGTAGGTATTTATTTCCTGTAAGTAATGAAATTGCAATCTTGATAGAGGTGACATCCATGGACTGCATAACACATGGTACCCAGAATAGAGTCAATGGCACCTATACTAGCACATCACAAAATGTGTTTTACTTCATGCAGTGTGCCAAATGCTGTCAAAGAAGAAGATATGGCTAAGGCTAAGCAGCCACTCTACAGTAGTGTCATGGTTTAGCCCCAGCTGACAACTAAGTACCACACAGGTACTTGCTCACTCCCTCCATTCCCTTCCACAGTGGGATGGGGAGGAGAGCTGGAAAAGGGTAAAACCCATGGGTTAAGATAAGAACGTTTCAATAACTGAAATAAAGTAAAATATTATAATAATAATAATAGAGAAAAGAGGGAGAGGAATGAAATCCAAGAAACACAAGTGATGTGCAAAACAGTGCTCACCCCGCACTGGCCCAGCCTGTCCTGAGGAGTGATCGACAGCATCCAGCCAGCATCCCACCAGCTGATATACTGGACAGGATGTTCTATGGTATGGAATATCCGTTTGGCTAGTTTGGGTCACCTGTCTTGGCTGTGTTCCCTCCCAGCTTCTTTGGCAGCCCCTCACTGGCTGAGTATGAGAAACTGAAAAGTCCTTGACTTAGGGTAATCTCACTTAGCAGCAACTAAAACATCCCTGTGCTATCAACATTATTCTCATACTAAATCCAAAACGCAGCACTGTACAAGCTACTAGGAAGAAAATTAACTCTATCCCAACTGAAATCAGGACAAGTATGGTGAATCCACAGTGATTACTGGTAAGACAGAAACAGTTGTGAGAAGAAAAACATTTTTCATTAAATGGCTACCCTGTCTCTGCCAGGTTTGCTCCAGTCCCTAGGGAGAAAATGATAGACACCTGGCAGACAAACTAGAAAACTAGTAACTGCTGAATACTAAAAACCATAGGCCCAAAGACCATAGTTTCTCTTTAAATGTTGATGTTCAGGTTCTTTACAGATTTATTTTTTCATGCCCTCTTCTTTTGGGCATCCAGTGTAAAAGGAGCTGCAGTTTCACTGGTGGATGCATCTCCTGTTTGGTTTGCAGTGCTGTAAGCATAAGCAGCTGCTAAAAATGAGATTTCCACCCCTTCTTCTTTCCCCCATCCTTCATTGTACTTTCCTGCCCATTTACTTATGCCAGTATTAGCTTTTCTGTGGTCAAGTAAGGAAGCAGATGAGGAGCTTCCTTACATAGGCCCTACAGAGAACTGCTCCCTGCCCTCCTCCCGGATCTATTTTTAAGGTGGATGGGATCCCTGGAGCAAGATCCCTGGGAGATTGTTCTGCTGCAACTACTCCTGCAGTGCAGCCCAGCACCCCTCCTGTTGGACCAAAGCTTGGTATTTTCTTCTACAGGTCTTCTTCTAAGGAAGCATTTCCATGCAGTTTTCACAAGACTTGTGGGACAACTAACCTGTACTTTGTCAGTGAATTGGGATGGATTGTGTCCTTAGATCATGCTGTCAGTTCATACTAGTATAGTATTTACATTGCCAGTGATAGCTTTTGTAGCAAGGGCTACACTTTTCACATTTTTATCTTTATGATGCTTTTTCAGTTCTTCCCTTAAAACCGAGGATAAATATTAATGCTAGCAGTAGAATAGTAACACATGATCAAGTTTGTAACTCTTTTTATACTTTAGGGGATAAGGGTATTTTGGATTGCTGTGTGTGGTGTTGTGTGCCATAGCACAGCCTGAATGCAAGCCATAGTTAGCTTCTGGATGTAGAACTGGCTTGAACTAGATATTCAAGGGTGGAGCCCATGCTTTTAATATGAATGTTTTACAATAAAGAAAAACAATTTTACCAAACTGAAAATACTTTAGTGCAATAATGATTAGGTCTTCGTGTATACAGCTAGTAACTTGCAAATATACTAGTAAACTGAATGTGTTCAGAGTAACATCTCTTAATATTTGTTCTGATCCTTAGTCCAGGTTCTCCTGTCCTGTATTTGGCTGTATTTTTCTGCAGTCATTGTGTGTCTAAAAGATGCTGACAATTTAAAAAAGCAGTGCATAGAAGGACCTCTGTTAAATTCTAGTATTAGAAGGAGATATTTAATGCCACCTTAGGTTTTTCATTATTTTTACTGCCTTTTTTATCAGACTATATAATTACATGATATAGAAATAATTCTGAATCCTAATATATTAATATCTGTATAATTAACTGATCTTATTCTCATATGACAGAGCTTACCTTTTAATGAGTGCATTGGTTATAACTGTGAGCTACATTAATCTGCATTTTTACTCCAAGCAATGAATGGCTGTTTGCGTCTTCTGAGATGAAATCATTTGTTATAGTATGGTATTAGAAGGCTTTAGGAAAAAAAAAAAAAAAAGCTATTTATTTAGTAGACGAACATCCCACTCTTTAAAAGGCCTTGAATGTTGTTTATTTTTTCCCTTTTCCTTGGAATGAAATCCGTGATGAAATTTAATCAAGATCAGAAAAGGGATCAATGTTAGAACTGTTAAAATTTTCTATTGTTACACAAGCTGTACACTTGTATACAGATTAATGTGCTTTGCTGATAATTGTGTATTAAAAACAGATAAATAAATGATTAGCTCATTATGAAATATTTTGTAGTACCAGAAACTTTAATTAAAATTCATCTGCTGTGTATGTAATCCTGCAAAATGTTGTGGGATAACATATTGGCGCTGCTATTGCTCTCTCATAGTGGTGTATGATTAACACTGAAGACCTCACAAATGCTGGCCAGGAATAATACTCCTGGTGTCTATGACCACACATTTCCAAACCTAATGTGAACCAGTGACTAGATCTGTCATAAACTCAGCACACAGGTGGAAATGCATGTCACCAGTGGAGGGAACAGTCTAAAAAGTCTATCCACTAGGACTCAATTTGGAAATGTATTCCGCCTTTCAAACTGCCCAGTATTTTTTCCACTTTCTGCCTGAGAAAACAGAAGGAATGTTTTCACTTTGTGTACAAACCGGCTTAGTGCTTGCTGTTTTTCACATAGGTAATGTTTTCAGCATTGTCTCTCAGAATACATAAACATTATTGTAATAATCTTTGAGTTTGTATGTATAACAGACTTTTAGGATTTCTGATTTATGGGGTATTGAGCCTTGTGTAATAAAAATGCACATAGGTAATATTTGTTGTTACATTTGAGGCTTGCAAAATCATTAAACTGTGATTTTTTTTTTTTTATTTTTTTAAAGGCCATGGGTTTAACTTCTTTATTTATTACAGATTTGTTTTTCAATAGCAGTTCAGCATGTAGCCTGTAGCACAACCTCAGAAGGTAAAGTGGCCAGGTCCCAGTGCTGGCCAGGTCTTATTTCATTGTGTTTTCCTGATTTTTATTAATGAAAAATTAAATTAATACTTTTTCCACTGAAATATTGAGGGTTATCAATTACAAGCACAAAATTACCATTACATTTTTCTCCTCTGTAGTGGAGCTAAAAGTACTAGCACCTGATATTTTTAGTCAGCCAATTCTTAAACTAATGAGAAATTGGAAAACAGTTTATTTTTTGTTTTGGAAAGCAAAACATGATAAAAAAAGAACTTCTGCAAAAAATAATAAATTCTAGCCCACCTTAATCTGACCTGGGGTGGCAATGGCTGAACAGCGTTATAACCCCGCTGCTGTGGCAGCATGTAACGTGCAGCAGTGCAGCTCAGAGTGTAACAGCCTGGGATTAAAAATTACTCTTACTTGGACAATACTCTTGCCTTTGACTTCTTGGTACCATTAAACTGGAGATCTGGAACTTAATTATATATTTGGTGCAGGGGAACACACCAAACAAACATCAGTTCCTCATAATAATGTATAGAAATGGGACTTACTAGGCAGCCATCTGTCTTTGTGAAATGTTGTCATCAAGACAACAGACATCTGTTTCCAGTTGGGTAATTAATTCAGGGCAGTAATGGTGCATATTTCATATCATTATGATATGAAATTGTAAGTCTCTTGCAGGACTTTTTGTAGGCATAAGAAACAATTGGTTCCACTGCAGTTGCAGAAACCAGAAAAGTCTTTCATCTAGTGGAGTTGGAGCAAGTCTCTGACCTGCAGGGTCCTTTGGAGCCTCTCTGTTTTCCTGTGCCTGTGCTTTGCTGGGAGGTCAGGGCTCTATAGGAAAATCCCTGGGCTGATAAAAAAGGCAACACTTTGTGATAATTTAGGGTTGGAAGGAATCAGTAGCTGCAGTCAGGATGAGAAAGAGCAGAAAGTATCTGTATGTGAAAAATTCAACAGATGTTTAATATGGTTTGGACTGGATCTGGCTGTGTCTGGTAAGCCACTAGGCATTCAGAATCACAGCTGACTCAGGCATATTTATCTTTCAAATTATCCCAATTATTACAGTATGTAATCTTGGTCAGTATGTGGGGCATAGGGGTTTTTTTAGCCTTTTTTTGCTTGGTTGGGGTTTTTTATTTTAACTGTTAATCACTGACAGCAGTTCTGTGGATAGGATTCGTAAATATTTTGAACAGTTGTCCATGCTGGGAATTTATATAACAAACATATTTAATCCTTTTTCAAATTTTCAGTTACACCAACTCTGATGATCAGGTGAGCTGCGCTGGTTGGTCTGTGGTCACTTCCTGGGTATTCTGGGCAGTGCTGTGCTTTAGGATAAAGCCCTGTGGGGTGTCACTGTGGCAGGAAGGTAGGGCTAATAAATGTATCCTTCACCCGAAGTTCCAAATAGCCTGGAGTTTACTCCAGTATGACCAGCAGTAAAATGGTTAATAAAATTGAATTTAGCTAGCATTTTGGGCTCTTTGCTTGCAGAAATAGAAAGATCACACTTGTTGGCATGTATTTGCTATTTTTTCCTTCTTAAATTTGGAATTGTCTGATGCTGCTACCAGAGAATCACTAATACTATTCTGATCACTCTCTAGTTTGTGGCTCGTTCCCAGTGTCTGATGGCTGCTACATGTTTAGTCCAGACCACTTGCACTATTATGGTTCTTCTGTTAGCCCATACCGTTAACTTTTCAGGTTATCCCAAAAAAAAGAAAACTGATATCTTGAATTTCAGTAATCTTTAGAATACTGATTTTAAAGTGGGGGGAAAGTAGAAAAATTATAAAAATACAGTATTGGCTCATATTGTTCAATTAGAAGGAAAGATCAGGCAGAAGAATGTCGCAGAAATAATGCTTAGTTTTAGATGGAATAACTTGTTAATTCCAGCATCTGCACATACACAGTCATCAGGGACTTATTGGACGACATGTGTTTGTTTTTTAAAACATCTGTCAACTAAGAAATGTAAATGCAAAGTGTTACATTGGTTACATTTGTGGATTCCTTACATTTCCTAGTGGAATTTCATTTTGTATGCTAATAATTGGAGAATATGGATGTAAAAATATTGTTAGGTTTGTGAACATGTGTCATTTCTTTGGACTTGCCCCATTCTCCTTTAATTGTATTACAGCTTGTATAATACAGAGTTGTATTATTTTTGTCCTGGGTATCCTACTGTTGGTGTGGAAAGTGGCACGTCCCCTAAATGCCTTTTTTTTTTTTTGTCCCAGTAACAGAATCACAGGTTGCGGAGGCCCCTAGGCTACAGTGAACAGTTTCATGATACGTTGTAGCTGATTCCTGCAGCCACACTGCAAAGCTCATTTCGCTGTCATATATTGAGTAGGCTGCAACCCATTTGACAAAATGCTTCACTATGAAGCACAAGTGCACTGTATTGGCTGCCCCTGTAGTTCAGTGTTAACTGTGTTCACTGTTATCAGGAATGTAGAAAATAGTCTTGGGGAAGTAACTTGTGGGCTGAAGGAGTGTAAGACTTCTAATAGTTACCTGATACACAGCATTATGATATTTCTAAGATACTGCTTTAGGCAACTTTACCATTGCACTCTGTTGACCTATATTTGTGATATTTGACATTTTGGGTAAATACTGTCAAGGGTAATCCATCACAGAACAAGTTTTCAGAGTTTCAGGGTGTTTGTTAAACTGATAACTAAAATATAGGAGTGTTTCAGAAAACAGTATTTTATATTTGTAAGTTGTGAAACAGGTTTTCTAAGTAAGAAAATTACTAGGGAGTCCCATTTCCAGAAGAATACAGCCGTCCTCAGTTAATGAGAGTATGTGGTCCAGATGGGACGGGGCTATAGCTGCCTTTTGGCTGAGGACCATATGTTTCTGTAGGTTGCATCTTTAAATCCCTACCCCTTCAGATAAAATGGTGACTACCATTTTAATGGAAAAACAAAATGTTGAATAATCTTAGCAGGACTTACGGTGTTTAAAGATCTCTATTGCTTTCAAATTGAGCACAGTTTTTGAAATAATATAGCCATTTAGACCGATCTGCTGACCTCTTATGTGTGGAATCCCTCAATACTTGTGGCCTTTTCTCTCCTGTTCAACAGCTCTGTTAAGTCAGAGAATTGGGTTGTGTGGTTTGGTACAGCTAATAAGGGAGTCAAAGCACCAAGAAGCTGAAACAACATAAAAACTGTAGCTTGACTTAAAAATCTCTGGATAAATGCTCTTGATGATCAGGAGGGACTAAGAAATAAGCGAGTTCATTGAAGTGTGTTACCTGAGTAATGCTTAAAGCTGCTGTAGTTCATTCCTGTGTTTCTTGTAGTTAAATATGGAGACAACTGTGCACCTTTCTGTTTAACATTCAGTGTAAGCTGAATACATAACTGTTTCCTGCATTCCTCTGGCATTTTTGTGTGTGCTCCTCTGTCTCAGCTTCACCACATGTAGACTAATAAGGAAGCACACAGCAGGCTTGCGGGACTCTGCGGCTTGGATCTGCAACAACCCAGTAAGCTGCCTTTCCAAGGAAGGCCTCAATCTCTTTCATGTCATAGCCCATTACTTCATAGGTGTGGGCAGACAAGATGTTCTCTATGTTCAACAATATCAGATAGTACAGAAGCATCCAACAGAAGTGTGGACGAGCTCACATGCCTGTGGATGGGCAGGAGTTCACCCACCATAACAATAACAACATGTTGCTCCACCATATCCTGAGATAGCGGATCTAAGAGATGTCGTAGAGGAGTTGTTGGGGTTTGGGTTCTGTTTGTTCTCATGAATGGTAGCTCTTAGTCGTACTGCTTAAACTGAGATAATTGTTCACTTACAGAGCATTTTCAGGGCTTTTTGGGGACTATTACTTTTTCTAGGTTGAGTGAGAAATTCCTCTCTGCTGAAGGGTGTTGACACATGGTGGTCCTAAATATAGTGGGAAGTACTGTCTTCTGAGTGGGAATGGAGGCAGCACTGGTGTATGAAACCATATATACAGTCTGGAAGAGTTACATGAGGATACGACTCTGCAGAGCAGAGGTTTGCTTCTACAATTAGGGCATTGTAACCATGAAAGAATAGCAACACAATATTATTTTTTTTTCCATTAATTTTTAATTTTCCAGCTTGCTGCTTCTGCCCTCTCTGTTTTCCTGAGACCGGTTGTGGTTTTGTCTGTGGCAGGGACACAGAGAGATGCAAGTGGGGAGTGGTTGCAGTAAATTCAGTACACCTTTTTGTTAAGTGTTCTTGGAGTTTGGACAAGCACAATGTATTTGAATCTGTCCACTGACAGTCACATTTGTGTGCAACAGAGATTTTTTTCATTGCATCTGATAAAAGTAATGCACCTGCAGGAAGAAGTTTGTACATCCTGTGTTTCTTATGCAAGGATGATTCTACATGATAATTCAAACTGTATGTGTCATTCAGAGATTACCTGTGAAAGGCATGGTGAATTGAATTGAAAGTGCTAACATTTATTCACTGTGAGTTTCCTTTTCTCCCTTCTTGCCTTCTCTAAGCATTTGCTGGCTGTTACTCACTCCCTTTCTCATCTATCCTGTGAATCCTCTTAATCCTCATCATTCACTGTTTGCACCTCTGCATTTCCTTCTCCAGTCTCTTTCTCCGTCTCATTTTTGCTCCATCTCTGCTGCCCTGTTTTCCTGTTTCATTTTCCTTTTCTCCTTATTAATTTTTGATTTATTTTTTTTCCAGTTTTCCACATCTATACCTGCTTTGGTTTCTTCCTTCATTCTGCAGGGTTTTTCCTCTGACCTTGCCTCTCATTTTCTCGGCTGATTGTTTCCCTCGCCCTGCTTTCTGACTGCTTAGCCTGTGTAGTGGACAAACTTGTTAAAAGGATTAAGAAGAAAATGGCTTCACTCTGAATAGGTCTTCATTTAATGATTGCAATGTGTTATTTTTAGCGAGGTATTTTTGTTATTATTTCAGGTCTTAAAAATTAGCCTGATTGGCCACCGGAAGCGCGTTCTGGCATCTTTGGGAGACAGGCTTCACGAAGATCCTCCTCAGAAACCACCTCGGTCAATAACCCTCAGGGTGAGTCCCCTGGAAAATTTGTTTGGATTTCTCAAAAAGTCAGCAAGCATTTCACTAGTCACGTGAAAACAACAGCTGCTTCAAGTGGGGCTCAACTGCACCTTAGAAGCTTACAGTGTAGACACCTTAGGCTGACCTGCTCAGTCGCACCTCACCATGTTGCCAGTGGAGACAAATTGTCATTTTTACAGTGTGATTTATCTCACCTATTTCAGATGTATACCTTAGGATGAAATAAATAGTGTCTTAGAAGTACTAACTTACCTTTTCTGCTTAAGAAACTAGCTCAGGACCAGGTGTGTGCAAGCTGCGCATCTACGTTTGCCCCCAGGCATCCCAGCCCACCTGACCAATATTGCAGTAGGAGAGTTACCATTTTCCTTTCACGTGTTCAAATGCTTACACTTACTTTACAGATGTACAGTTTATGCTTTCTTTAAGGAGAGCCTCTTGAAGTTGCCGAGATACAAATGTCATTAAGATCTTTCTGTGTATCAAGTTTCACGGTGTTTTTAATTTTCGTTTGTATTCCCTCTTTTAGAAACCCTGTTGCAATGTCCCTGAGATTTTTCCACACTTGACCAGATTTAATCTCCTCTTGTTACACCACATTCACTGGGTTTCTCCTGTCCAATGCCTTTGCCTCCTTTCTGTTACCCTTATCGAGTTGTGGTCTGATGACCCTGTGTTCTCACCAAGGGAGTTCATATCATCACTGTTTATTTTGATAATTTAGGTCACGCCTTTTGCATTTGATTGGATCTGATTATTTTCATGAGGCTGGCATTCCTTACTGGAATCTTGTGTGGGACTAAATTTCAAAATGTCAGAGTGTCCGTGCTCCCAAGTAATATTTCCTGGTATAAAGAGAAATAGAGACAGACTGAATGAGAGCTTATTTTTGCATACACTTAAAATTCCTGTGACCAGACCGTTTTCACCCTAGGTGTTCTGAGATGTCACATAGAGATATTTTAGATCCCCTGCCTCAGATTCAACCTATTCCTAATGCCGTTTTGAAAAAGCTCTCGCAAATCTGTAACATTCTGCTCTCAGGCACTTTGCCCAAATGTGGATGTTTTTCTTGTATTGTATGTATTATGTGAATTATTCCTGATGCATGGCAGGTGTTAAAACACTCCCAGGAAAGAGGAATCATTTGGAAGTTGCACATTTTTGCTGTGTACTTTCAGTGCTTTGGACTGGGGAATCAGTTCCTCTTCAGCAGGTGGGAAAGTTTCCACAGCTCATGCTATTATTGGTTGGCACTGTATATTATCAGTTAATAGTGAAAAGGAAACTGAATTTCCTCCCTCTGTAGTCAAAATGATAAAAAGTATTCTGCTGCTCCCCTGCTAGAGCTACTGATGCGGGCAAGCGCTAAATGTCATTCATCATCTCATGGTCTTGGAGTCTTTACAGAGAATCCTAAAGAGGAGGACATGGGTTTGGATTAAGGTTTTCTTTCCCATCAACTGCTACTTTGCCATTTCACATGGAACAAAGAGATAGTATTTAATCTGTAGTTTGCAGTAATTTTTAGCTTGAAAATTGGTTTAAATAAACTGCTGCTTCAAATAGAAAATTGATTTATATCGAATCATAGAACGGTTCGGATTGAAAGGGATCTTAAAGATCATCTAGGTCCAATTCCCCTGCCATGGGCAGGGACAACTTTCACTAGAGCAGTTGCTCTAGATCAGTAGAAAAAGATTGTTTGTTGTTCAAAATGTCTACTTTTAAGGTCCCAAGATCAACCTAAATTATGGCTGACACTTCATCTTTTTTGACTCTTTAAAATAATTTAGAGGAAAAAATTATCAAATATAGAGGAAAAGCAACAAAAGATTGTAAATATCCACAAAATATGTTATTCCCACAATAACTGTATACTAAAGTAAAATTATTTTTATTTCAAAGTCATACACTCAGAGTTAGAAAATGCTGGGTCTCAGGTTACCTATGCAGTCTTGCAGCCTGGAGAAGGATTTCTTAAGCCCCCTTCCAGTCCTGACCTATGCAGTTCCAGCTTTACATGACTAGCAGGACTGAGAGGTGAGAATGAAGCAGATTTTGATAGTTAAATATATGATCAAGCATCCTGCAGAGCATGTGTCTGTGTGTTTGCAGCAGGGTGGAAACATGATATGAATATCTGGTGACTAGCAGCAGGAAGGTACTGAGGCCATGAGAGCACCTGCACAGGCATCCATTCCTGGTCTGCCGATTTGTTAAGGAGATGAGAAAGTGGGCATGGAGTGAGGAAGTGGAATGAGGGAAGAATGGGAGAGAGACTCATGATTAAAGGAATAGCTGTACCTGTGAAAATACAGATTTACACTTGCTTTTGCTACAAAGCCCCTGGATAACACTCAGTAAGTTATTTAGGTAATTGCCTCATAAACAGTCACTAATTGTACATTACTAGCATTCTACATATTTGACTGGAGTCTAGAGTCTGATTTATACATGTGCTGAGCACACAGTGCTGCAAATTAGGTCAATAGAAGCAGAGTTTTGAATACGAGCACTTGGAAAATCAGGCAACAGATACTGTAATTGGGCATCCAAAGTGACTGATATTTTTTAACCTTTGTCTGTGTGTCTCTGGTCCCCCACACAAAAGTGGTAATTAGAAATGCCAAAAGTCAGAGGGTGCTGTGAAAATAAATTGATTGACATTTGTAAAGCACTATGAGTATCACGAAAATGACGACATTAGTCATCCTATCTTCAGAGCAGGGTTTGAATAGAGTTTAGGGAAGGGGCTTGGGGCCGTGAAAAGAGGTGAGAATAAAATACTGACTGCACGATAACTAATGACAACACAGTGCTGACTATATGACAACACGCTGTACAGTTGAGGATCCATCTGTGCTGTGAAGGACAACTTTGAGAAAATAGCATAAAATTGTAAAATTACATACTGTTCCGTAATGCAGAGGCATTGTAATTCTTTTATTTCTTGGCTTTGTAATTCTTATCTGTATTGCCTTGCCAGCAATCTTCCGATATAGATCTCTGAGTGAATTTCCTCTTTATATGCAGTTTGATAAATTATGAAAGGCTCGATGAGAGCTGGAACCTGTATGTCCATTCATTGCACGGTCATTTGTAACTTTGATGCATTGGTGGCTCTATCAGTCTACTCATAGTGGTGAATCATGATTCAAAGCAAAGAGGTTATCTACCTGGTTGGAGCAGTAGATAACAGTCATTATAAAAGTTCTCATTTGGAGCCCCTGTACTTCGGTTGTTTTTAGGGCAGAGGCATGTGCACCATCTAGTCAGGCTCGTGGAGAGTAGCTTTTAGATATTGTGCCTCACCAACCCTGCTGAGCATGTGTGGATGACAGCTTTTCAGAAGCCTTTAACTGGGCCCAGTGTAGGTGGATTTTTGTGAAGGGGGGAAAAAGACTATTCCTAAGAGGAAAACACTCCTTTCTTTGCCCTAGGAAATGTCAAGTGCTTGTCTCAGATCATACAAAAGCTAGAGAATTTAAAAATTAAAAAACTCCAAAACAACAACAACAAAACCCCAAAAAAACCCAACACAATAAAAAAATACCCACAACAGTTAATTGAAAGTTGCTAAACAACTATATATCCTGATTTTAGTTAACCAACATGATAAATTCAAATCCATTACTGTGATTGTAAGGAATAATGTCACATAGACTCCTACACTTCAAATATTAACATCAGATGTTACTATCACTTGAACACATGCAGTGAACTGCAACTTCCCTTTCCATTTGAAAGACATCGCAGCTCTCTGGTTTCTTACACCAGATCTTGTTTCTTAGCAGCATGGAGTAAAGTACCTTGATCCTTTTCACAATTAGGTTTGCTCCAAGGTAATAATGAATGAAATATCCACTTTAGTTCTTCCTTTAAAGGGAGGTCTTTATACCCTCCACACACACTGGAGCAAGTCTTTTCATGCTCTAGTATCTTCAGGTCCTTTCTTGTTGTTCAGTGTTGAAATACAGTATTACAGCAGTAGGTAATTTATACAAGTTCTGCACTTTGCAAACACACTCCTGGGTGCATTCTGCCTCCAAAGAACTTACTGTCAGAGAAATCTAGTGTCAGATAAATTGAGCCCAGTGGGATTGGAACTAGGTGATCTTAAAGTTCTTTCCAACCTTAATCATTGAGTGATTCTATGAGAGAAGACTGTGTTTGCCTATGCAGTTGCTATGACAGTGTTTCACAGTCTGCACTGGGGTGGTGTGCATGTAGACTGGCTGGCCATTTCACCATTGCTTTGCTCCTGCTGATTGCAATCTCCAAGACAGTGTTGAACAGTGGAGCTGGGCACCAATGTTTGTGATTGGCATTTGAACAAGTGATGCGATGTGAACAAGAATAGGTGTTGCCAAACATACATACCGTGGCTGGCTGTGAGCATGTGAGCGGAGTAGTGGCAGATCCTCATAAAAGGTATGATCAGGAGGACATGTTTAGCTGTTTATTAGATAGAGTTCATGATCATTTCACTGTGGTATATGCACACTGACTGATAGAAGGTCGCAGTTTAGCACAGATTACAAGAAAAGCCTTGTAAAATATTTGTACTCTGCTGCTTTCATGCATTCTAGGAATCGTTATTTAGCTTGCTTCTGATACCCAGTACTTCAAGTTAAATGAATGTTCTGCAAGACCTGTAAGAATTGCAAACAAAGTGTCTCTATTTTGTAAACATTCATGCATTGCTTTTTTCCAGCCAGAGATGTTGCTAGAGTTCAAATCACTTTCAAATTACTTTCACTGCTCAGAGTGGCTGCTCAGAAGCGGTGGGAATGTATTTCATCTTACAAATACCTAGTGCTAAATCAAGGCTTTATTTGGGCCTTGACAAAAAGTAACTTACTGTTTTATCTATCTAGCAGTCTTAGAAGGGAGAATGTATTACACAGGGAGGCTTTAGAAAGGAAATTTGCCACTAATTGATGTAAATAGTGAATTATTTTTCCTTCCACATGGGCTCTGCACATTAGGTAGCAAAACTCAGAAATCCATCCATAGTAACCTCTATTTCAGGAATTGTTCCTTAATTGTTTTTGTAAGAATAATTCAAATAAATACACTTTTAAATGTGTTAAGTCAGCAGTATGCTGTTCTTACACTGCATTTTTCTCCTCTCTGCCCAGGAACCCAGTGGTAACCACACTCCTCCTCAGTTGTCTCCATCACTTAGCCAAAGCACTTTCACTACTGGTGGCTCCCTGGACGTTCCCCACATTATCATGCAGGGTGATGCAAGGAGAAGAAGAAATGAAAACTATTTTGATGATATTCCCCGGTCAAAGCTGGAGAGGCAGATGGCACAGGTAGGATTAAAATGATGCCATTAAAAGGCTGCGTCTTGCTGCAGTTGCTTACAACTAAACCTAACTCTAGCTGTGGGTCATATGTGAAGGGTGAATTGTAAACTGCAAAGATTAACAATTTTTCCAAGCTGTCTGTTCCAGTTCTCTGTATTTCAAATAGTGTAAGTTGGTGTGCGGTTTCTCCTGAGAGGTAGAGTTTTGGGCATGTTTAGATGGAGGCTGGGATGAAAGTGCCTTCAGTACACCAGAGCATGCAGACTTCCACCAGCACTGACTCTGCCTGTTGTTTCTGTAAGAAGGTGCAGATTCCTCAATTTCTGAGCAACCTAGATAAAAATAAGCTGATATCAGTTCACTGCCAGAAACTCGGAGGACTTGGAGGATAGTAATTGCTGCATTTATTAATGGAGAGGGTCAGCATTCTGCTAAACTTTGTGATCTGGGGATATATCTTGAGTGTTTAAAAAAAGATTTAACAATGCAGCAATTTAGTTCAGCATCGTAACAGCACTAGACTCAACTGGATGCTAAATCAAGCTGTTCATAAAAGAAAGCCTCCATCTCTAATTTTTTTCACCCCAACAGAAAAAGAGTGCTGTTAATTTCAAGTCAAGCATACATTGGCAAGCATGATGTCTTGAACTGTTCTAAATGGCAGTAAAGTTAAGCTTGGACAGCCTGTTGCTGAAAACGCTTAAGGATGAACTCAGCTGTTTTTTGGTGGTGCATATGGTGAAAGACAGACAGGTCTTAAGCCAAGCTGTGCTTTGCAGTGCGTGTTGGAAATAAGGCTTTGATTTGCCGTCAGAAGCAGATGGGCAGCCAGTGCGGTTCCTGGAGCGACTCACTCCACGAAGGAGCAGGTTGCTGCATGCTGCCCTGCGAGGCTTCCCAATGGTTCTCTGCCTGCCACAGCCCGAAATAGAGCCTCTATCAAAAATTCAGCCTCAAAATGGAAAACACTATGCAAATAACTGTGTTATAATGAACAAAAGCCTACAGTCTGTTAGCTAATTGCATGAACAAGAAGTAATTAAATACACAAGCAAAACAAGGTGCTGCTGTTACCTGGGAACGCAGAAACAAATTGAATTCTGTTTGTTCAGAGAATATTTCTGGGGAGGTGAAATTGCATTTGGTTGGGTGGGGTTATTTCCTTGCCTTTCCTTAATCTCCTAATTTTCTGCTGAATAATTTTACTGTACAAAATTAAGGGGAAAGTTGCCTAGTGAACGATCTTGTTTTCAAACTGAGGTCTGCTGGGCTTTTGTGGCATGAGCACGAAAGTCCAGCAGGGAAAAGCCCAGTTCTTAGCATGAAAATATTTCTTTGAAGGTCATGAAATTTAGGTGTTTGAGCATGAAATACACACTTCCTTATGGCTGAGTAGACTGGTTCATCTACTTAGTTCATTTTATCACTTGGTTCACAAATCCCTATTTTCACTTCCTCTATTAGTCACTTAACATTGAATTCTTCCTGTCTCCTTTTCACTCTTATTTTCCTGTTGGAAGTCCTAATATTCCCAAGAAATATGATACACTGTCATATATGGCACTTGGAGATTTTCTTTGGGCTTTTAAAAACTGCTTTTCTAGAAGGACTGTGATATGTTGCATACCCGAAGAGAAAACTGAGCAGTTAGTATTTACACCACTCCAAACCACTTTAAAATCAATTAAGTGCTGGGATTTTTGTTTGGTTTTTTGTTGTTGTTTTTTTTTTTTGTGGGAGTGTGTACCCACTGAATGAATGACTTCAGTGCCTTCTCTCTGACTTTCACAGTGGAATATAGCAGTCATCCTCTGGGACTCCAAAGAGGAAAATTGATTCAGATGAAAGCTATAAAATGGTGTTTTGTGTTAGTCCCTGAACTCCAATCTGTTTGGAGTCTTTCTCAGCTCTGCCCCCAAATTCTACACTCCTGATGTATGTAAAATTCCCTTTGACTTTAATGGGAAAGTCAATGACTCCCTCTGGTGATCATTCTCACTAAATTGGACTCACCCCATTAAGAGGCTAATCAGGGATTTCTTCAACCATTCTAGGCCAAAAATAGTTTTAAATTTATTTTTTGAAATATGTGCTTTGGTAAAATGCGCTGTATTTCCTTCAAGCTTTTCCCCCAAAGACCCTTTGAAATTAAAGGTAAAATAGTGGTTTCTGGAAAAGAAAGGAGATCCAACTGGTTATTATCATGAGCCTTCAGTTCCATGGGATTTTTATCTAGCAGCTTTCTCCTTGCAGTTTGCAGGTTCCTTTGGTTTATGTCAGATCAACTGTAACTTCCGAGGAGATACTAGTCCAGCTTTCTGGTAGAATACTTCTCACAAACAGAATGATCCAGAGGGATTATTGGAATTGCTTTGAGATTATTCTTTGTCTTAGCCATTTCTTTGCTAGGCTGTTTGCATGCCGCTGTATGAATCTGCATGTTTACTGGATGCTACAGTAGACAGATATGCGTAAAGATACTTTTGATGCTCTGATTTTCTCAAAGAGTTTTAGATGTGTTCTTGATGATGATATTAATGGGTATTGTTATGGCCTTGAAGAGGGGCAACATGGTATTGAGAGTTTATTCATGGTATTGCTTTCATGAACTTGATTTTATTTCAGAAATGTTAGGGTAATGCTGCTTTTAGCCTCAATGAAGATATTTTGAGAAAATGGTGAGATCTGACATTTCTGTTTTTACTATGGCCTGTGTTTGCACTAAGCTTTTTACGTGGAAGTCATCAAGCATGTTGATCTTTGTATCAGATACCAACTACTGTTTGTTACAACAATGAGCACATCTGTTTAAATCTGTTTTCCTCTGATCTGCTAAATGGGTTTAAACAGTTCTCTTAACCATAATAAAAGCTGCTTGTAAGTAGTGCAACACTTTGTTTCCTGGAGGAAGCACTGATTTAAATTTGCTTAATGTGGGTGGTTTTGTCTCAAGGCTAGCGTATACCTTCATTCACTGGCAGACTGTTTGTGACCTAAGAAGGGAGAGTCCTAATGTAAACAAGGTGCATAACCAGTTTAGATTCCCACTGGAATAGGTTTGGTCATCCAATTCTCCAGTTGGTCATACAGCTTTGAAAGTCTCTGACATCTGGTTGGATAAATCACAACTGCCAAAAAGGTAATAAAGAAGGTTGTGAAAGGGTTTGTTTTCCAAATGAGAAAAAAGAAATCCAGAAAGGATTGAGTAGTCTGAGTCATCTTTGACTGTTGATGTTCAATTCTGAACTTCTAAACCATAGAATAATATGATCAAATTAGCGTAGTTTAAAATAGCTGAGGTAACTCTTAAGATTACGTAAACCTTTTAAATAGAACTGAAATCACATAGGCAAAGACTGAGGACTTTGAAACCAAAATCAATAGGAGGAGTCCCACTGAAGGTATTGAGCTCTTTGTTTACCCCTAAAATCATGGAAGGTGGGGGGGAATATATTTGTGGGGAAGAGCTTTGGAGGTTAAAAGGAAGCATAGGTAAGTTCATTAAAATACATTAATAAAAAAGTTAAAATGTCAGGTCTTTAGGATTTGTAATTCTCCGGCCAGTAGAGAAACTTTAGGTACTAGCAGCAAGCATATCCCAGACTGCCAGCCCTGAGGCTATTGCTGTTTATTGTCTCAGCCAGTGGCATAAGGTGCTTGTAGCTACTGTGGTCCATAAGACCTATTGCTGTGGTGTTCAGAGCACTGCACCCTGACCAGGAGCAAGGGACAGAAGCATCCTCCTGTGGCTGGTGGGCAGAGAGATGAAGGGAACACCTCTGCCCACGCTGGTCAGTGCAGGAGCAGAGCTGGGTTAGGCATCACCCCGACGCTGACACATGCTCACCTCACAGGGCTGAACCTGTGGTGCACCCTGAGATGGAAGAGGTCTGTTGCTGCCAGTGCTGGGAGGCACTGGGCAGGCACCTCTTTAGGGCTCTGGGGAAAGCTCCAGGCTGTGCGTGCCTGTGGGAGAAAAAACTGGTAATGAGTCAGAGTAAGCTGTCTGGTAGGATAAACCTAGTCATGGCCCATATGGGGAGCACCCCAGTGGGCTGTGACGGAAGGAAGAGATCCTCTAAGATGTCAGAGAGCTGAAGTTATTCACAAAGGCTGGCAAGAGGAGTTCTTTCCCAGAGATGCTGAGCCCAGAATTAATTTTGAAAGCCTTTCTGGGTTCTTTGGTCCCTTGGTCTGAGGGCTCTCACTCCTGGTTTTTCTTTTTTTGGTTTGGTTTTTTGTTGTTTTTTTTTTTCCTGTAACACAAGATAGCTTAAATGTAAGGTCATTTTAATGACTTGGCAGTAAGTTTGAAGTAAAGCTATCCTGATTGTTTGTATTCTGCCTTGTAACATTATTTCATGAGATAATTTTTCATTGCGGGATTAGAATTGATATGCAGGAGACAGTCTTTTGAACTGAGTTAGGACTAGAGGATAGAGATCTTTATCTACAATAAAGAAAAAGTGTAATAAAAACAAGACAGAATTAGCAAAGGCTGATTTATAAAAAAATTGAAATAATTTTGATGCTTTCTGAAGTAATACATTCAACTCAATATCTTTCAAATACTTCACGAACACTAATGCATTCATATTTTCTGTGCAGTGTGGGGCTATGTGATTTAAAATCATGTTTTCCATTTTACAGCTAAGAGAACTGAGGTACAGGGATGTTGCAGGCTAGCTGAAATGTCACTAAAAGTTTGACATAGCCAAAACCAAAACTCTTGTCTCCTAAGACCCACCTTTAGTTCTTTTAACTTTTAACCACAGGATGACATTTTTTTATTTGCTTGTTTCCTGCTTGGGTTTTGTTGTCTCCTTCTCTGCTTTGGAAGGATTTAAAGATCACAGTGAAAGAAGGAAAATATGATCCGGAGAATATTGGTATGTAAAATGAGATTATCTAAGAAGCAATGAAAATGGGTTTTATCAATGGTTGAAATTACCAGTGAAATAACAGAATCCTTTACTAGCAGATTTAAGAAGCAATAAATACAAATATACAGTTGTCTAGATTATTTTCTAAGGTTTCTTACTTCCATTTTTATAAGCATAAAGCAGTATCTATTGTGAGGATGAATAGACAGCCCTTTTAAAGATAAGTTTGTAAAATCCAGACAAAATCCTCTAAGGTTCATATTTTCATGTGAATTTTATTTTTAATATGGAAAGATGACTGAACTATGAAAACCTTTAACATCAAAAGATAAGCACGTAAATCTATTGCATAGTATAGATGTTACTAACAGTTGTCTTATTAATTCATATAGACATTAATGCCATAGAGGGCTGTATCTTGAACTGTAAATTTCAGCAAACTTTCATCTGTAAAACCTTTGGGTACTGTGTATTTAATGGGCAAGTAAACTGATAAAGACACTGTGAAAAATCTAATTTCTGCCTGAACAGAAAGATACTTTTTCATTTTTTTTTTAATTTATTTTTTTTTTTAGAATGTTACAGAAGCCAGCATGTAGAAATAAAATTTTGTGATGTTAATCATACCTACATGCTGCTTCAGCATATGGAACTAAGGGAGCCGCTTCTATATTTGGTATTAATGATCCAAACTGAAGCCATAAATACTACACCAAGAAGAGAACAGATGTTCCTTCAAGATGGGGACAGATGTTCTTTATTAATTTACTGTTTTTCACACTCAGTCTTGTGAACAAAAAGTCCTACATTGGAAAGATCATATGAAAGCTGAATTTTAATATCTAACATTGATATTTTTTAGCTGCTGGAAAAAAGTACTTCAACTTCAGTGTGCTCTTCCGAATTTTTGTTGCTGTGGGGGTTTGGGAAGCTAAAATGTAGGTTCATTACCTAATATTCAGGGACCAAAGTTTCATAATCTTTACTGGTGGTATTTGTCCAGAAGTTTGTGTTTTCTGTGCAAGGCTAAAAGCCTGGGGTGCACCAGCAGAAAGGGTGATGTCTATCCGAAGAAGCTTGGCTACTCAGCAGGGGACATGGGGCCAGAGCTGCAGCTGTAAACTGCACCTGTAAACTGCACCTGCAGGAGCTGGGCAGGGCAGCTGTAGCCTTAGCAGGCCACTTGGAAGACCCTTAGTCCATCCTCCCTAGTGGGAACCCGGCTCCTGGTTGCTGGATCAAAATCAAATGAGAACTGCCTGCCTATCAGAGAAGATGGTCATTGTGTTAAGGAAGGTGTCAGCTGGTTGAGGGAGAAGCACAGTTGTGTTATTAGTCTTTTCTCTTCAGAGAAAAATGTGCAGATCATGGCCCAGTGTGGAGCAGGAGATGGAGGTGCATGGGACCTACAGCACTGATGCTGGTGTGGGATGAGGCTTTGTTCTTGCCCTGCCATGAGCTGGAAGAGACAGTCTTTGCAGGCTCAATGTGGTCCTGGGCCAGTCGTCTCCCTTCACAGGGTATGCTGGCCATGGCATGCACTTTCTTGTGAAACCTTGCTGGATGCATTGACATGGAGTGTGGTGTCACTGGTCACACCACTGCCTGCCTGCAACGAAGCCATTCCAAGGTGGACAGTGATTTTCTGGAAATCTTCATGTAAAGTATTTTCAGGAGAAGCAAAGAAATATACCAATGGAAAACATATATACTTACTCTAATAAGAAGCGTTATTTCTGGTTTCTGCTTCTCTAAAAGAAATACTGATTTCAAATTTCACTCTTTGTCTCTGAGGATCCTGTTTTCAAAGGAGGAGCTGTGATCATTCCTGCTGGTAAGACAAGCTCTCCCCAGAGCTTAGGGAACATTCAGGGAAGCAGCAGCCATTGAGACAGCACAACTGTTCTCCCACAGTCCTAAAACATTTGGAGTGACAATTACAGAAGGGGCCAGACAGCCCCATTCATCCGGTTTTCGTTTGTTTCTTTCAGCTGTTGCACCTTTAAAGATTGTTCAGCATGCCAAGAGTGATTTTTCTGGGATTTCATCCAAATTTCTGGAGCTAGACTGAATTGCAGCTAGCTAGTTAGATAATGTGCATCAGAGGGAGTGGGGTTTGCTGCTATTTCTCTCTTTCCCTCCTGTGCCTCGCTGGAGATGCAGCAGCAAGAGATGGGAGCGATTTCCCAAGGCTCAGCCCAGTGGTGAGACACAGATGAGGCAGTCGGGGAAAAAGCCAAGTGGTTAGGTTCAGCAGCTCCTCTTCTCCCTGTGCATCAGCTCTGCAATGTGGAAGTGCAAGAGAGGGCAACCTTGCTAAGGAGAGGTGGAGAAAGCAGCAGAAGTTGCCAACAGTGTCTACTCAGGCCAGCTCAGGGATGAACAGACCATTGCAACCCTGTAACCAGCTCCAAGCCCTGGTGGTTTCTAGGCTTCTGCTTACTGCTACTCCCTCCTGGATTCCCTCAGTCTGCCTCCATCCTCTTTGCAGTGCAGTTGCTAATACTGGATGCCGCCCTGTATGAGACCTCACTGGCAGTTGCCCCATATGGCAGAAAAGTTCCTTCCCATGTGCTAGAATATGCTGCTTTTATTAAATACCTGGGTTTTTTTATTTAGGAGAGGGCAATTCAGCAAAGGGCCACCAAGATGTTTGGGGGCTGGATCAGCTGCCCTCTAAGGAGAGGCTGGGTGACCAGGACTGTCAGGAGAAGAGGCATCTTTACATACTGAACTGAAAGAGGAGAGGCACTGACTGGATGCCAAGAGAAACTTCTCCCCCAAGGGGACAGGCAAGCAGCAGAACAGGTTGCTCACAGAGGCTCTCCAGTCTCTGTTCTTGGAGGTTTTCAAGATCTGACTGGATGAAGGCCTGAGCAACCTGATCCCATTTCACAGCTGCTCCTGCTCTGAGCTGGGGTTGGAATGGAAACCTTGCAGCCTGAATTATCCTGTGATTTATTTACTTATCCTTTTGGAGGACTGCTATGTTCAATATGAAGTATACTAAAACATCCAGATCTTTTTGTGTCCTCTCCCCATCTCCCTCTAAAATTGTTCTGCTAATTTATTTGCTATTTTACTTGTGTATTAATTTACATTTCCAAGGAATACTCTTAGCTTACTGAATTCCATCTGACTGGTTTCTGTAGTTCATCAAAGCCATTTTCAGTTCTTAACCCATTCTTAAAAATCCCTCACTTCTGGATCCTGCCTAGAGAGCCTGAGCACTCCTCCAAGCTGTGGCATGGAGCAGGTCATTTCAGACCGCCTCAGCTTGTTCCAGTCCAGGTGTGCTTAAATACTGATAATTATTCTCTAAATGTGCATTTCAACTTCTGGTGCATTTTGATTCAGGCTAGTTTGTATATGGGGCATGTCGTGTGTTGCTGCATCAGGAGTCACATAGTCAGTGTCCCAAGTCCCGCTGTGCTTCTTGCTGCTGCTGATTTAGTTGGCCAGTTTTCCAACACAGGAAGAAAATTCTGAGACGATTCATACTGAACAACCTCATTATGAACATCTTGAATTTCCCTTGGCCCATAGAAGCTGTCTCAGTTAACACATGGTAGGCAATATTATGCTTTTTCTTTGTGATTTTCAGAAAGATATACATAGGTACAGATATACACACACATGCGCATATTCCTAAGTGTTTATTTCACGTGGCCAATGTCAGAAGGTTTCATAGGCCACAAGGACCAGGGGATTGTGACTGGGTTCCTAAATATTTTAAATGACTTGCTGGTCCCTGTGGTTAGGCTGGCTGTAACCTTCTGAATCTTGCTTTTTTCCCCATCTTAAACATTCTTTTAGCCCTTCTTTGGTCCTTTCAGTATCTTCTGTGACTTTCTGAGGATAATTGCTCCTGGTTTAGGTAAATCTTTAACATCTCCTGAAGTGCCAACAAGTTCATTGTGCTGTGCTGAATACATTAGCACTGTCTTTCACCCAGCTCCTTCTGCATATGCTGTCCAGGTATTGCTTTCCTCTCCCTAGAAAATATGTAATTTCCATGATTACTTTTACTGGCTTGTGATCACTTTCAGTACAGTAATTCTGTCTTCAGATTATGAACCAAGTCTTCCCTGATTCACTTTATGAAACCCTAGGTTGTCTCTGACATAGCCCACAACCTTGAAGACCTGTATATGTACTGTTCTACAGCTTTTCCAGTAAACACATGAGTGATTAGAAAGACTTGAAGCAGATGGAAATGTGCAAACACTTTGTAACATGATTGGCTACTGGCTTTACTATAAGTGTCTGAAGTAATTAAACCATATTGTCTTCAGTCATGATGGAAATCAGCGAGAACAGTAAGAAATAATCTTACATGAATGTTTTCTTGAAATCAAGTAGGTTAAGTTCAATAAACAGAAGTGTAAATGTCCTTAAACAATTCTTTTAAAAGACAGTCATAAAGTGATTGGGAGACCATGTCAGAGCTGTGAGAAGGGAGATGGATGAGGAGAGCAGGTAACACAGATCTTCACCTCCCTTCCTCTCACGCTGTTAACCACCCGCTTGTATCATGGGTAGCAGATGGCAGGAGCTGTGCGCTGCAAGCCATTCCCTTTCCCCCTTTCTTTGCCCCTCCTGCCCATCAGAGTTGTGTCCCATGGTAACTAGATGGGGGAACCATAGGATGGTTGAGGTTGGAAGGGACCTTAAAGAACATCTAGTTCCAACCCCTCTGCCATGAGCAGGGACACCTTCTGCTAGACCAGGTTGCTCAAAGCCCCATTCAACCTGGCCTTGAACGCTTCCCAGGATGGGGCAGCTACAGCTTCTCTGGGCAGCCTGTTCCAGTGTATTACCACCCTTATAGTAAAGAATTTTTTCCTAATGTCTAGTCTAAATCTACCCTCTGCCAGTTTAAAGCCATCAAAATCCTTTATGCATGGGACATCTGTAGCTATCACAGAAACGGTATCATGATAGCAGGATATTGCTGCGATATTACTTGCAAGCATTTATCTTTTGGGAAGAATAAGTGCATGTTTGATACTTATCAGGCAATAGCTGATGCCATTTTTTTGATGCTGTTTACCATAATACCTAGGAAAATTCTTTTTGTTAAACTCTTTTTCATAGAGCGTCTGTGTCACTTAATACCAAGTGCCCTAATGTATTTGTGTTTATTATGGTGGAAGTGGAGGCACAAATTGAATTCTTTTCCTTTGAGGGCATATGTTTTGGGAGCTGAATATTATGAGTGTTTGAAGCCTAATCCCCATTCTCCCCCCTACTGCCTATTTACTGGCCTCAGATACTCACTTAACCTTTTTCCTTTCCCTAGTTCCTTCCTCTTCAGCACACGGGTATGCAACTTTAAGTAATTCTCCTGAGGATTTCATAATTCATTAAAAAATTTTAGCACTTTGAAGACATAAAATATGTATCTAGTAAATGCTAAATATTTTTACAGCAGTGCAAGGGAAAGGTTGGTTTCTGAATTTGAATTCATTAGCTTCTATAAAATTAATGTTCCTTCTGTATTGCTTTCCAGTACCTTAGTCATTCAAACATTAATGAGTGCAGAACTGAGTAAATGAGTTTTGCACTGCTGCCCTTGTGACTGGGCACTCATACAATTGCAAGAAATTCTCAATCTCTGCTGGTTCACTTGATTTGTTACTGATTTAATAAATCAAGTCATCTGTATTTAAGGATGATTTAGCTTAAGCCTAGATCCTCCACATAACTCCAGAGGTAGGCCTGTGTGATGCGGGCAGTTCACTTGAACAGTCCTTGGAGCAGACACCTGGAACCAGAACTTGTCTCTCATAGGTGAGTACTGCAAACAGCTGCTTTTATGCACTCTTCTTTCTCCAAGGAATTAAAAATAAAAATTAGGACTTATAAAAGGAGTTGAAGACAGCCTGTCTTCTGCTGCTTTAACCTGTGAAAGAGGAAGGTGAAATAGATAAGTATGAATTCCCTCAGTCAGAAGCCATTAAACTGAGACCTCACGGTTTTTGGGGGAGTGCTCTAGTCCCTGAGTTTTTATTTAGGAGAAGATGAGCTGGGGAGGCAGGGACAGTGTGGGTGCCATTGGCATGTATGAGAAAGGGTTGATTCCCTGCCCTCTTTTTAAATGAAGCAACTTAAAGCTTGCATATATGTTTACTGCGGTGTCAGATAACCTGTTCCTGAGTTAGCACCAAAGCAGTTGACATATGTATCCAGTGTATTTATACTTTTAGGTGCTGCAGCACAGTAGGGCTGCTGTTGCAGCATCGCTGTCAGCGCAGCAGCCCTGGCACTCTGCTAGGAGAGCCCTGAACGCCTCTGCTGTGCTGGGACAGGCATTGTCTCTCAGCTGTCATGGTTTAAACCCAGCTGACAACTCAGTACCACACAGACATTTGCCCACCCCCTCTCCTTTCCCCCTAGGTGGGGTGAGGTGGAGAATTGAAGAATGTAAACCCTGTGGTTTGAGATTTTAACA
The DNA here is from genome assembly GCA_009867235.2 of Psittacus erithacus. NCBI lineage: Eukaryota > Metazoa > Chordata > Aves > Psittaciformes > Psittacidae > Psittacus > Psittacus erithacus. The sequence goes on along the minus strand of WYDI02141248.1, from coordinate 113,944 downwards.
GTTTAATAATTGAAATAAAGTAAAATATAGTGATAATAGAAATAATGCCACCAACAGCAATACTGGTAATAATAGGGAACAACAAAGAAAGAGAAATGAAAATTCAGAAAACCCAAGTGATGCACAGTACTGTCACTCACCACCCATTGACTGATACGCAGCCTGACCTGAGCAGCAGTCTGGCCCTTCTGAGTAACTCTGCCTAGTTTATATATTGAGCATGACGTGCTGTGGTATGGAATATCCCTTTAGCTAATTCAGGTTGGATGTCCTGACTGTGTTCCCTCCCAGCTTCTTGTGTGCCCCTCCTCACTGGCAGAGCATGAGACTGAAAAGTCCTTGATCAGAGTAAGTGCTAATTAGCAACAACTAAAACATCAGTGTGTTATCAGCATTGTTCTCAGACTAGAGCCAAAACACAGCACTGCAGTAGTTACTATGAAGAAAAATAACTGTTCCGTCCAAAACCAGGACACCAGCTGATTCGTCTGAGGCACCACACCACTCCCTGGAGGCTAGTCCTCGGAAGGGGCAGGATTTAAGGATACGCCTTTGTCTCCAAAATATCAAGATGGTGTGAGCACCAGCTGTACAACATGATGGCATTACAGCAACTGTGTGCCAGCACTGAGGAGAAATAAAATATCTGTAGCACACACTACCATGCTGTCTTACCTTACTCCTTTTAGGACCTCAGCAAGTGTGTCCAAATAGCACTACATTATGTTTTCTTGATTACCAGATGCTTGGGGATGCTGCACGTGGCATGGAAATGCGTTCTCTTTTACTCTTCTCTTGAAAAGCAGAGGCACGATCTGCTGCCATGGACTCCCATTCAGGAATACGCCCCAGGCAAACATAGATGTTACAGCCCATGGGCATGATCAGAACATCCAGAAGTCAGTTTGCTTGACATACAGAAAAAAGGGTCATTAAGTGCCAACTAGTGCAATGTTCTAATAATGGCACAGCAGAGGAGTGGTGTTTGCTACTGGTCTTGCACTGAGAGTAGGTGTTCGTCACATGGAGGAGGACTGTTTTGTAGCAAGTTGCAGAGGATGAGATAGAAGACTGTGAGCCAAAGTCAAAGTTTTTATTAGCTAATGCTATCAAAGTGAGCCCTGCACATCATGAAGAAGCAGATAACTTCAAAAAACAAGATGAGGGAGAAAAAATTAACCAGATATGGGAAAGTGTAAGAATTAACTGAAGCTGTAGGAAGGGATGTATGCTCATCCATTTCAGATCATGAAGGAAATAAGGGATGATTAACAACATTAGGCTGCCACCAGCCTGCCTGGCGGCACTCAGTAGTCAGTCCAGAGGATGCCAGCCTGCCCTGACAGTAACAAGGTGATAACCTAGTCTGTTACCACTCAGGCAGCTAGGTTTCAGGCTACGAAAGGTAAGAGCAAGAGCCATGTTTCTAAAAAGAGTTGCACTTCTTTGAGCATCAGTGCTAAAATCCTACTGCTGCTGCTGCTAAGAACTGGCAATGCACATTCTTGCTGTTGTTAAATAACTGATATATTAATTGCTGTCTATTCTGGATACTGCAATTGCATTTTTCAAGCGTGTTTATTGCCTTTTGTTGCTGCCTGCCGAAGATACTGTGGGCAGATCCTACATCTGATGCTTTGTTTTAGTTGCCTGGCTACTGTAAAATGTTATCTTAGCTTTTGCTGAGGTGTCACAGATGCTTTCTTGATGAGTGCCCAAACAAGGAAATATGTAAAAGATGCTGGTGAATGCTGTGCTTGCCTAGTTCTGTTGCTTTTGCTAGAGGTGCTACAGTATGCTTACTTGGCTTCGCTACTACAGGCTATCTGTACAATAACATAGAAGGTGTACTGAAACCTCTCATTTATACAGCGGGGTCATGGTCAGTGCCAAAGGTAATACTAATCTGTATCTCTGTATGCAAAGGATCTGTTGTTGGAAGGAGATGTTGGGCAATTGCTTCAGTTAACTGCAATGCGTTCTTTTCTAGTAATTGCTACATAGAAAACTTGTTTTTCCTGTTGACTGTATTGCCAAATTTTTCTCTTCCTCTCAACCTGTGAAAGTCTCCTAAAGGGGAGAGACTCAGATCTCAAAACTTAATTGGGATGTTAACTTCAGACTTCTTCCCTGGCAAACCTGAAAGTAACCAGTATTTCTTCTGCGCTCTGCATTCTCTGTTTCTGTCTGCATAACTTTTATCTCTTTACATCACCAGCACTTCTGACTAAATTGTTTTCTTGTACTCACAGTCTGAAACCTCTTCTAAAGTCTCTGAATAAGCTTTGTTTCCTTCCAGTCAGTCCAAAAATATTTTGTCATCAAATAAATAAAAAACTGCTTTTAACTGCTGTTTTATTTCCTTCTTTAATATTGTTGCAAGCCTTTTGTTAATTATTCTTGCCTTTTGGCAGTTGCAGTGCATTAATATTTACAAGATGAGATGTAGTTTTCTGTTTATATTAGCAGTCCTCGGTCTGTGAGATCTGGACCAACCAGAATGCAGGATATCCTTTCTCATCGATTCATCAGGTTCATAATGTAAGATACAGTGATAAATGGCTATGTTGTCACTCTATGGATGTACAGTCTGTTGCCATGGTGTTATCTACGGGTGTCATGTCACTGAAATGACAAAAAAAGTTCGTAACTTGTCCGCCCTCTTTTGGGATTATGTGTGCGTGCATTCGTGTATTGTGCCATGTGGCTAGCATATGTTGGCTGTATGGTTTACATACAGGATGGGGGGATTGCCAGCAGCAGTCTTGCTCAGCGGGAGCTTTGACTTCTCTTCACAATATTTCATTTGCTCACTTTTCCAAAGCGAGAAACCGTGTAAACAGCTCAGTTTGCACAGTTTCACCTCCACAATGTGTTGTGCTGCCCTTTCTGTGTTAACCTATAGGCTTTGCCTAGCTGGGGAACATACCGTGTTTGCAGAGGCACTTTTGGGGAATTAGAGGTAATGGTGATGCTGCTCTGAATTTTCATCACTTCTGTGACAGTCACATGTGCTGTGCACGTGAGAGCAAACCTGGTGATCTGTGCTGCAGCGTGGTAAGGGAGACAGCCTGTCATTCAGCAGATTATATCAGAGGAACTCTAGATTTCTCCTAATTTGTGCCATATGACTGCCTCCTTGGAGCATCTCTGCCAGAGAGGGGCTGTTTTGGTTACTGAGCTTTAGAAGCTCTTAAAATGTAAGTACACTATGAACCTGCTTCCATTATTTCAAAAGCCAAAGATACAAGGAGCTAAAACAAGTTTCTCTCACTCTAGGAATTAAAATGTACGCAAATAAAGAGGATTTGGCTGGTCCGCAGAACATTTACAATTCTTACAGGGAGAAAATTACTGATTTTTCTGCCACAAGCGTTGTATCTATGTGTGCTCCAATTTATCGTTGTCATGGTGACTAATGCATGTTACCATAACTAGGCATGAGGCTTTAACAGGTGAAAAGTTAGATGATGTGGTCCTTGTTAAAAATTACTATATTCAACCACTCAAAACCAGGCCTTTCTTTTTTTCTCTTTTTTCCTGCAGCATGGAGGGTTTTTAACTTGCCATTTTTATAAGAAGATGAGGCAGGTGTTAGATTTTATAAAAGTTGTATTGAGATTACTTCTATACATACTAATGACACCTCTTCATCTTTGTCTTTAATATGAGCCAAATTCAGTTGTCAGAGAATGGTATGAGAGAGAAAAATGTGCAACAGTTGTAAAAAATTACCTAATAGCAATGGTCCACTTCTGACATCAAGCATCTGACATCCTTTGACATCAAGCATATGATGCTTTCTAGAACACTGAGAAGTGCACATCTGCCCATTTTCAGTGTTATAAAGGACTGCAAGAGCACGAGATACTGGTTTTTAAGGCTATGACCTTTATGGTTAAAAGTTGTCACTGTAAAAGAATTGAATCTTTATTACTCTGGCACCTGGCTTGAGACCATTTTGTGATTGTTAATTCTTTATCTGAAAAATGTGGAGCAAAAAAATCTTCATTCTCAAGCTGACTGAAGCCAAAGAGAGGAAAGGCAGTGGTAAAAGACACGGAGAGGTTAGAATACTAAACACGGGCAGTACAGCAAAAGCCACGTGATAAATTGCACAGCTGTCTGATGAGCTGTAAAGTTAGATGAGGAATAAATTATCTTCTGCCTTTCTACTTCATCAGAGAGATAAAAATCTTCATACGTATATTGTGTCATAAAAAATACATAAGCTTTAATGTTTATTTCTTATAATTGCAAATTAAATACTCAAACCAGAAAATCCTTATCCTATCATACCTATTTTTAAAAATCAAACCAAACATCATTGTTGGTTCTGCACAGTAATTTGCAAACATTTCTATATTGCTTTAAAGTGTTTTAGGTGCTTAGGAAGGTCCTGAATCTCAGTATGTCACCCAGGAGTTGTACCAAACCAATTCCTCACATTTAAAATTGCTAGTATTTCATGGTTTTTTACCCCAGACTTGACACTTGTTGTTTCAAGCCTTCTGTAGGTCAAAGATGTTCCTACTTTATACTTTACCTGAAGTTAATTGCCATCATCACATCCTAAATCGAGAAATTACAGTATCTGACTTGAATCAGTCCACTGAGGAACAACTTTTTTGCCTGTAGAGGTTTTTAGGCCCAGATTTATGAAAGTAGTTTGCTCTCTAAATCTTTTTTAAAAGCCTTTTTTCCCTTAAAAAAAAAAGGCAAAATTGTGTGGGGCATATGTTGTAAGAATTAAATTTCTAACTGTCTTCATGGGTCTGGGCTTTAGAGACTACTCTGTTCTATCTCAGTCTAAGTAGGTAATGAATACTAGCAATAGTTTGGTTTAAAAATCTGAGGAGTCTGGTAAGAAACAAAAGGAAAGGAGACCAAAAGCCACTCCTACTGAATTTTAGTGTGTCTTCTTCATCTTCTTCATCTTCATCTTCTTCATCTATCATTATAACCTATACCTATGGTGTTTAATTTTACGCAGCATTTCTTAGTAGCTGCTCCCTGTACAAGTCACACTGAAATACACAAAAGGTATCTCTGTGCAGAAATCCTATATCTCTGCATTGCCTTAACCTCAACTGTACTGTGTGTTTAGATCATCCACTTGTATAGCAATCTTATAAATTCTGTTTTGTCTAATTTAAAAAGAGTAGGTACCAGGATGATTGTATATATTTATAGACAAATAATGGATACAAACAAATGGTCTCCAAACAGTCCCTCTCTAAGTGTCTCATTCACTAGTTTTATTAGCCTAGTGGAAGATTATTTCTTATTTTTTCATGATTATTGCTTCCTAGCTCTTTTATAAAATTGAACAAATATGAGAGGTAATCAGGGATCCTCTTTTTACTGCCCTTCATTGACAGAAAGAAACAATGCAGTTCTTCATGCTTTTAATATCTTCCATGCAAAAACAAATCAAACTGTAAAATGATGTACTTGTTATATTCCTTATGTACCCTGCTTAATTTGTCAGTACTGTCCATTTTCTGCATGCAAGGACAGTCACCTGCACAGCAGTGCAACGAAAGGGTTTGAAGCACCACTCAGGGTCAGTACTACCTAGAATCACTTGTTCTGTAGAAATTCTAGTCCTGCTTATAGCCATCCCCATGTTTCCTTGGTGCAAAGACCACTGGTTAAAAGGTACACTTTTATAGCTTTTCTGTCCTGGAGTTACTCCTGTTCCATCATAATAACCCTTTGCTAATAGATAGATAGGATATACCTCCTGCTTCCTCACACAGAACATGTAGGAGTGTTTCTTTATTAGGAATAAAAAAGGGGGCTATATCAAATGATCTGTTAGCTATGGCCTTGAACAGTTCGTGAAAAACAGTTGAGCACACTGTGAGAATGTGTCATGGGTTCAATCTATACTGTAGTCAAATACAAATTCCACTTGTAGATGCTTGCCCATCGTAAAATGGTGGAAAACTTATAAGGATAACTGCTTCTTAAAGAAATGAAATTTCCACTTCAGATTAAATATGATAGAAGGATAGAAGGTGGTCAGAAGGATTCATTTCTATGGATACAGAATGCCACAAATTGGAGCAATTGCTCCTGCTGCTTTCCTTTAAAAATTTGAGGTTGAAGTCATATCCATAGCATATAGGCAACTTAATGAGGCAAAATAGAAATTACAGTACTGTATATTTTGGAGCTGTGCTAGTAGTGCCAACATTAACTGGATTTGACTTGTTTTATGATGTTCCCTTGCTTGAAGTTACCATATTGGCAGGGTAATGTTGATGTTTCCAGATTTATCTCTTGCTTTTCATTGCAGAGTTGTGCAAATGCGTGTCATTTCATTATTTTGTGACACATGAAAATGATGTACTTGTTTTGTTTACTCTGTCCTGATTTAATTAGTAGGATGTGATAGTTTGCCAGACTTTTGAATGTCTTCGATAAGATTTTTTTCATGTGTTTTTGATGCTTAACTTCTTTTTGCTTTAAAAGTCTTAACTTCTAGCCATATTCTGTGTGAAATGCTGATGACAATTCCTTGCCAGCTTCTACACATATTTTAACAGCATGGCATGCATAGAAAATACACAGAGATAAGTGCAGGTAAAGAAAGAAGTAGCATGATCCAAATTGAAATAATCATATAGGACAGGGTAAAAGAGTTTGAGAGAAAACAGGCAGAGGAGGAAGAAGGATAAGGAAGGAGAAATCTTATCCTCAAAAGACAGATAGATAGGAAGGATAGGGGAATTCAGAGACAGACGGGAACAGACCAGACAGGATAAGGGAGAAGTGGGGTTGGTGGCAAAGGGAAGGAGACTTGGGAAGAGGAGAATTCCATCCACAGGCCATTTTCTCTTAAAGTGAGCTGATGCTGATTTGACAGCATCCCTGTTGAAGAGAGAGCATGGGCACATGTGAATCAAAAGTTGGAGAGATTGCAGTTAAAAAATAAATAAACAGTCTCAGAATAATATCTTTTTTGCGAGGGCCTTCAAGGTGGAAGGAGTCCCCAAGGGCCCAGTGGTCAGTACAGGTCCAATAAAGCCATGTCCGAAAATACACAACGGTAGGCAAGACCCAGACCAGCACAACCACGCTGGAGGTATTCCTGTACCAATGCTCTTTTTGGAAGAGAGAAGAGTGTCCTGCAAAGGGATTTAGTAAACTGCAGTCCTACCCTTGTTCTCTGAGAGCTTTGAGGAAAGAGGGGAAATGACAGCTCAGAAAGGCAATCAATCACCTGTATCAGTGAAAATGATGGATATGGAAGGGCAATGTTAGTAACTCTACAATGAGACATCAAGTGAAGGTGTTCAAAGCAAATATTTGTAAAGAGATTAAAGAATATCTCATATATTTGAAGAATGTGCAGTAAATTTTCAGATCAAAGCAAAGTCTAAGTTATTTAGTCATTTAGTAAAGTTAGTTATCGATTATATGTGCTGGGGTAATGGAACACTTTTTAACGGTGTAGAAAAGCTTGCAGAAATGTAGCGGAATTTGTGAATGGCATTTTTGTGCATCTCATTGCTTTCATCCTCATATATGTATTGTAAACAGTTATTTTTAAAGAGCGTTTCCAGAGCCTAATGATTTTATTCTCAAAGTAAATAGGTTTAATTAAAGCCTCATTAAACACTACAGTAGATGACTTTGGATTATAAATTAAATCATGCAGAATGTTGTAGGAGTTGTGTTCCCTTATTTTAGTAGCATGGCTCTATGTGTATAAAATAAATTATTGTTAATTGAGCACGCCAATGGAGGGTTACTGTATAGTGAATTTGCCTGCAACTTCTCTTATATCTTGAACGACTATGATTTTCAGACAGGAGACTGGGGAGAGCCTTCCATTACCTTGAGACCTCCAAATGAAGCCACAGCATCAACGCCTGTACAATATTGGCAACATCATCCAGAGAAACTCATTTTCCAGTCATGTGATTATAAAGCATTTGTAAGTGTTGACAAATTTAGTGGTTTGACTTGGGGTAGATGTGTTAACCTTAGATTTTGATGGACTGGTTTTTTTCATTTGTAATATTTTTTCAGTCACTGTTAATGAGATAAACCACTTTTTCTGAAACACTGTAATTGTACTAAATGAGAAACAGGAATGCACAGTACTTTTTGCTATGAATTTTGTGATATATTGCAGCCCATGTAGCAATAGCCTTAAAGAAATGCACTATGAATAAGTGGCTGTCGCAGAAGTGGCAGTGAGAGCAAACACCCCTACTTGTAGTCTGTCACAAATCCCTTTCTGTAGTTGTGCCTGAACGGTAACTAGCACATCTGCCTTCCTCAGCAAGTCACAGTCAATGTCCAGTCCATCTGCTCTCAGTCTTGCTCTCCTCCTCTGAAGCACTTCAGATTGGAAAGGAAACTCAGTGATTTCTAGTTTTTGCAATATTTTTCATCGTTCTCAGTAAAATGAACAGGTTTATCTCATGCGTGCCTCTTATCTCATTGCCTGATTCAGCAGTAAATTCATAATCAGATGTAACCTTTGTAGTGGATTGGAAGGCTTGTGGATGACAGAGGTGAAGTTGGGATGACCAGGAATATTCAGGTTACTGGTGATGAAGGAGACACCTTCGTTTCTTAAGGAGCATGCATCAGTGTATTGTCTCATCTCCCTGAGCTGTATGGACCTCAGCTTTAAAACCCTCGCTTGGAAGTTATAATGAGGGCAACTTTCATTGTATGCCACATCACTCAAACTGTTGGATGCCCTCTGCCTTACTCCCACCTGCTCTGGGTCTTTCAGAAGGAACATTTCCAAAAGCACAGCAAGTCAAAAGGAAGCAAAATTCCTAGAATTCTCAATTTTTCTGATAACTAAATTGGGCAGTACTTCTGTGATTTGTTTGTCCGATACACAGTCCACCCTGAGAAGCATTTCTGAATGCTTGCAGCTGTGGCAGGGACTGGAGCTGCCCATCTCTTTTTCTTCCTGTTGTTCTGCCATGAGCTTTTTTGCCCTGGTGCCTGACCAGCTGGTAGCTTTCAGGGAAATACCAATTTGTTGTGCTGCAGTCTATTAAAAAAGAAAATGAAGAGACTGTCCTTCCCAGAGAAGACTGAGGCTGCTAAAGGTGGTAGACAGAAGGATCCAGAGAAATACATAGTCCAATTCTATATGCTTTTGTTTAATTTTCTATTTTTGGAGCTTGCTTTAAGTTCATTGCTCTTCTCCAAGGGTGAAACTAAGCTATCCCATCAAATTAATGCCCAAAGCCCTATTCATGTCACTGCTGGGCCCCCAGCTGGACTTGCAGCTGCTTAGTTTAGGAATCTTTATAGGAATGCCCTTCATTCCTTTCTGCTTGTGCTTACCCGGTAGTGTTGGTGTTGCATACCCTTACATTTATAATGCCCTGTAAAGTTTCTCACCATTACCATCAATTACCATGCTGGCTGCAGTCTACATTGAAATATTCATGCATTTTCTTGCAGGTTAGAGACCCTGCGGTGCTCAGTGTGAACTGAAGGCTTTAAAGAAAATACCTCAGTTTAGGTCAGGAGACCATAGATGAACCAGTATACTTTTTGTTCTGTCCCAGCTTGCATTCAGCTGTAACTGAAGTTACTTCTGTTAAGTTCTTGTTTAAGATGAAGCTGGTTCAGAACGTGGTTGGGTCAGCTTAGTCTGTTTCCAGAGGGAGTCAGTGTGGTGAAAGGAGAGGGATCAGGCAGTGGTGGTGTGCTGCAGCATCCTCTGGGAAGAGGTTCCTGCCCATGGCACTTTCCCTCCTCCTGCAGTTTGCCTACCCCATTCTCACCAAAGTCAAGACTTCTCTTCAGCTCCTGTGTTGCTCACTTGGGACTGAAGACTTGAGAGAAGCCATGGCATTGCACTGCAGTGAGAATGCAGAAAGACTTCTCTGTGCCTGGGGAGAAGACAAGGGGTGGCTTGCTGTCCCCTTTCTCCAGTTAAGGCGGAGTTGCATGAGACACCTCACAGAAATACAGAAGTATCCTATTTGCTCAGAGCTATATGAACATGAGCACATTCACAAATGCACATGCCTGTAGTATCTCTAGGAGAAATACAAACATGGCTCTCACACAGCCCTGTTAGCCGTAACAAGACCACCTGAGAACAGCAGGGATGATGCAGCCCAACTCCATCCCTGGAGGAGCAGTGCCATTCAAACATGGTGTAGAGAGGACCAGAGACCTCAGAGGAATAAATCCAGAGGAGAGAGCCCACTGTCAGGGCGCAGGAGAGCTCAAACTGTACATGCCAGTAAGTGACAGGGTGAGGAAGAGGCAAGTGGATGTGTCAGTGAGGCACTCAGTACGCCTTGTGTACCCTCAGAGATGAGCAGGCTCCTCAGACAGCACAGTGGCTTTCATCAGGCTGAGCCAGGACCAGCACCAGCACCCTGCTGCTTCCTCTCACCCAGCCCTCCCTCGGATCAGTGAAGGCTTCCAAATAATAGTTCGGGGTCAGCCTTTTCTGAGGAAGAAATAATGGCTTAAACTAGTTCTCAGTTCAGATTTATTTCCTCTGTTTGTTGACATTAGGCTCTGCTATTTGTGCATAAATTAGTTACAGATTGAGTACACAGAGGTTAACATTACTGCTGCCCTTCACGTCCATGCGACTTCACACACAGCAATATGAACTTGGCAAATGGAAGCTAAAAAAAGCAAATTCTCCATTTTTTTACTCAAATGGCTTTTTTTAAGATGAGATCTGTAGTATTTTCTTGTTTGAGTGACTAAGGTGATAAGCTAGAAGACTTTCAGATATTGTTTCAAAGGGCTCCATCTGATTCACTAAGCTTGTTGCTGTGCATTCCTGTTTCATAGGTTGATTAACACACTGGTTTAAATGATTTATCAGAGAACTGCAGAGTAAAAAAAAAATCTATAGCAATATATTAATTTGTGGCTACTGCTATGATTTTTAGGCATTTTTTAGTGCATTTGTGCAGATGTTTGTTTGCTCTGGAATTCTAAATTAAGTTTAATGGATTTTTATCTTAGTATTTAGGTTCTATGCTGGTAAAAGAGTTAAGAGGCACAGAGTCAACACAGGATGCCTGTGCAAAGATGAGGGTAAGTTAGTAAGCCTACTCCTTTCTTTATCATCATAATATTAAATATTGTCAACTTGTGATTACATGTACTATGCCCTTTTTGTTTTTATAATGTTCTGTTGCCCATTTGTTTCTCATTGCCCTTGTATTTACTTTGGTATTCAGTAGAAAGTCTCTTCTGCCTTTTATCAAGCAGTACCAAAATTTAAAGGTAGATTTTTATTTTTTTATTTTGCATTTTGTATGTAAGAGAAAACCCTACTGTATGCATTGTGTTTTCTCTTGAATCTTAAAGTATGTTTCCACACACTTTAAATGTGCCCGTATCATATTGCTTTTACAAAAAGAATTTGTAGCTCACACATGATAAATACATTGAATTTATTATGTGAAAGTATGTACTAGTAAATATATTAGTATGTTAGCAAAGCTGTTGTTTTTTACATATGGTCTACTCCTACAGTCACGTAATCCTATGGATGCTTTTACTCACATGAGTATTCCCACTGATTATGAGCTACTTGCATGCTTATTGATTGAAGGATGAAAAGAGATCTAATTCAGTTTCACCTGATGGTGGAAAAGCATTTAGGTTTCCTTCAAACTGGTAAGAAGATGTTTTTCTATGGCTCTGGTTCATAGAAAATTCCAGTGAGGCTTAGTCTGTCTCCAAGAAACATACTGCTGCTGGAAACTCAGAACAAGCCACAGGCCAGCTACACGATTTACTCCCAACTGTAGCTGTAATAAGAATGCACCTGTTCATAGAGATGGTGAACATATTATGGTCTGTCATGATTAATTAATGAAGAATATAATTGTTTGGTAATCTACCAAATGCGTGAAATTACGTAGATGAATGAGTGAAATCCTTTCTTCTGTGGATCATAAATCTTTTACGCAAGATGCCTCTGAGGGTTAGACATAGCATTCAGATCAATTAGAAAGCTGGAAGATGTGTAAAATTCATGCAATCAGACAGCCATTTCCTACTGGTTACATATCTGCAGCATACAGACTTTTGTATAAGCTATTCTAGCTAAAGGCTGGCTGTAATTCACACTTACTAGATTGCCTGAGACCTGTAGCTTTTCAGTTAATTACATGCTAATCATTCCTCACCTGGGCTTAAACTCCTCTAAAAAAACTCCAGCAACTTGACATAGAAGGAGCTACAGCCACATATGCGTGTTCTGGGGCATTAATTGAGGCTGCAAGCACACCACCTTCCAATCCAGTTTTCAAACTGTCAGCCTTAGCAGTTCAATTTTTTAGGCACATGCCTATGCCGATCTTAGGGCAGAATTTGACACCATAGCAGCATATGACAACTTCAGTAAGTTTTCTGGCTGAACTAGGAAGCTTAACATCAAAAAAGTCTCTCTAAATAATTTGTAACCATTTTAAGATATTTTTAAAGTGATACATTTGCAAATTTAAATTATATACGTGAAGAAGTAAGTGTTTGAAAACAAATTTAAAATACATTTTTTTCTATAAAAATAATGGAGATGCATAGTAATCTGTAGTGCTGTACATATACAATGATGGGGTTTATACACATTTATTTTTTACACTCTCTTTTGAAACCGTTGTGTTGTGAGAATGTTTATTTCCTGGTTTGAGGGGGTTTATTGCAAAAAGGTTTGAATAAAACAGGGTTTTAATTAGGATTTCATCTATTCGTTCTATGTAGTCATTTTAGTCATATTCCTATTCAAGGCAGAAACAAAAAACACTGACTTAAGGGGAGCAGATTATTATTTTAACATAAGTTTCCCAGTGAGAAAAAGGTACCTTTTTCCAAAACTTTCTCCATATGGTTGTGTTCTGAAAGTTGGTGTCTGTGAATTGGGAGTCCAGGTCGTCCTAAGTAATTCTGAAGTTTTCCTGTGTGTGCTTAATTGTATTTAAGTACCAGTGGGTTGTCATTGAAAATGTGGCTTCTTTTGTAGTTACATTTTACTTTACATGTACTGAAAGAGACATTTCACACAATGAAAAAATGCGAAAACCTAGCTATATTATTTGACTGCTTCTCAGGTGCTGAATTTTGTCCACTTGTCCGATATCTTTAGAGGTAGTAAAGTTTTTATGTAGAAGTAGTAAGATTTTTACATAGGGTTGTACTAATGTGATAGAACATTTTTTAATTTTAGTATTTTACTTGGTTTTCCATTTCTATATTTCAAATCTATAGCGTGCTGCAATCTGAAACATGTTGGGAGGGAGTATGTCACATATAACCTTGTATGACGCTCAGATTTTTTAATCTTTCTGGAGTCAGCCACATAATGGTTTTTAAGGAGAAGGTATTAAAATTAGGTGCCTAAGTTTTCTGTCAATGTGGCTTTATCTTCTCCATCTTTAACCTAATGCTGCTCAAAAAAGGGTTTCTATTCCCTGGATGCCTTCCAGACAACAGATGCACAAGGACAAAAGAAGTCTATTAGTGAAAAAAAGTATCTTGATCTTCCCTAATCATTCTTCGATACAGAGAAACAACAAAATGACATATTTGCTGACTGCAGATCCCTCATTGTTAGTTGTAGAAGCTTCCTGTGCTTTCAGTTACCACAATTGATGGTTTTGGTTCTCAAGGGAAGTGTCATGTGGATACCCCTCACATCTCTCCACAGCGGGGCTTACAGCAGCCTCCTTATCTTATAACTTAAAACTGAAGGGAGATCCTAAATCTCCTATAATAAAAAAATAAAAACTAAAAAGGAAACAAATAAAAACCCCCACCAAACCTGGGAACCTCTGTCTTAATAACTCTTCTTGGCTACCCACTCTGCTTCTCGGCATTGTGCAGCAGTGTGCTCCAGCAGGGTAGATGATGAATTTGTTTGGAAAAAATCATGCAAATGCAATAGATTGAGCTCAGCACGGTGGTCAAGGTTATACATTCTTTTTATTCCCATCCAAATTACAGATTTTTGCAGCCATCCAAAATTACAGATGTTTTGCAAGAACTGTGTCTATTAGAAATATTATACTTTGGTTTTCCATTCACATATTTGTACTCCAAAGATGGATTCATATTTTATGGTTTCCTATTTGTTTCCAGCTATTTTCCCTCACAAACTCCCTCCGCAGTTGGCAGTAGTGTCTCCTTATCTCAGTTCCCACCTGCTGGAAACTGACCTTTGCAACTTGGAGATTAAATCTTACTGTCCTGGCCAGTATAGATCTATTAATTATATTTGAGAGATACCTTCAACAACTTCAGAGCTTTCATCTTTCTCAGCGTGGAACAGGAAATATTGCAAGTGTTGTTTTCAGTCAGATTACTGCCTTCACTTCAAATCACCATAGGAACACAAAGTGAAAATAAAATGTGTTTACATCAAAATAAAGAAAAGGAATAAAGTTTAATTGAAGCTAGGAAGAGACTTGTTCACTAACAGTCGACTCCATCTGGCATTTACACATCTTGACCATGTCTTGACCAGGTATGAATGAGATGGTTTTGTACTTACTGGCATGAGTACAGCAGCAAGGTGGACTCTTTCCTTGCAGTAATATTAAATCACTAATGTTGCATACACCAATTGCACAGTCTGAACCAATCAAATATATACTGCAGCAGTAGGGAACATAGGTTTTGCTCTTGGAGCCTGCCACCTTCCTGAATATTATGTATCTTTTTTAAAGGTTTTCTTGTTAGAATAAAGGTTCTTACATTTCAAGTCAAAGTTCTGGGAAACCAGCAATATAATTCTATTCATAAAGCGGGTGTTTAAATATCTTGCTGACTTAAGACTGAAAGTTGGAATTCTTACAAAATCTGCAGGTAAAACGGAGGTGACCCCTTCGCTGAAAATAGGCAGGATCTGAGGCATTCATTCCTCATTTCTTCTTATATAAAGAAGGATGACCTGGATATAGATGGCAGTCTTCCTGTTTCTACTAATCCCTTTCTACTTTTCAATCCCCATTTAGTTTTTCCCCCCAAAAGTAGAAGAGTCCTGCTCAAATATTCTATTTGAGAATTCAGATTCTTCATTCTCTGTTCTCATGGGGCTTGTAGCTCTGCCTGGCTCACATGGCCGCTGCTTCTGGGGAGCCAGCAGTGGAACAGGCATATGGATATTATTCAGAAGGAAAAGAGAACTGGTGGGACATCTAGATGATGTTCAGTCCTTACGCACATCCATATCATGCCATCCCATGTTCTTCAGAGGATTGTGTGTCCTTGAGCTCTGTTGCTAAAAGGAATCCAAGGTGCAGGAGAGATGTGCTGCCCTTTCAGCAGCAGATGAGTGCATACAGATATGGCAAAAGCAAAAAACTTCTTTCTCAAGTAGGTGAGTTGCAGGTGTATCCCCAGTGCAATGCTTGTATTAATGATGTAGCTTGGAGGCATTCACTAATTGTAGGGAAATAAACAGTCTTGTACCACAGGGGCTACAGATGCTATCTTATTCCAAGAGGTATTAAATGATGTCAGTGATGCATTTTTAAGACTTTCGGATTGAGAGAAGTTTGTAAGTATTACAAGGCAGATTTCAAAAATGGCTTCAAAACTAACTGGTCAAATATGAATTTTGATTTTTTATTTCAGTTTCATTTCATGCATGATCTTGTCAAAGTGATTCAGTCAAACAGAACTGTTTAATGAGGCTTCATAAGCTTTAAATAAATAACAGACTTATGGGCAGATAGTAGGTGACAGCAATATGTATTTTGAAATGTGCAGATGCTATTTGGAATTAATAGTTGCTACCAGTATGGGAAAATGTTCAGATTCTCAAGAGTGAAGTGGATTCCAGTACATAATTGAATAGAAAAATTACCAGTTACAGTCATCAGATAGCTATTAAAAAACAATATAGGACAGAATTAGCGATTAACTTGCAAAGGTAAGAAGCCAAGATGAAAACTGAAGATATTACAGACTCAAAACTTGTACCCAGAAGTTATGTATGGAATTGTTAGTGACTTGGCATAGTTGAATAATGTGGTTTTGATCTTGGAAATACAGATACTTGTATTTGCAAGATAAGTATAATCACATATTCAGTAAAACCTAAAAATTACCATGGGTTCATTTTTGCCACTGTATGAAAGCTGAGTAGTCCAGTTATGAATATATATATAGAAGTACATGAAAGTGGTCAACATGGCAAAGTAGTGCAACAATATGTCACATATGTCAAGTGAATGTGTGAGCATCTTACTTGGACACCATTCTATGTGTGCTTCTGAATTTCTTATTCAGCTGCTTTGTGTGTGTGTGTGTGTCTGCACTGTGTTTTGTACACTACAGGAGTATTTAATAGTGCTCTCAGTTCTGCACAGAACAAGGTATTGCAGTACAATCTTGTCTTGAAAGGTTTAAAGGCCCTTTAGAGTTGTATTTGCATGTATTTGCTTTTTAAAAATAAAAATAAAGCTAGTTTATATTGCTTTGTTAATAGAACAAATTCCTCTGCTTCTTAAGCTATTGTTGATTACCTTAATTTGTTAGGCATACTGGCTGGATGTGTCTCAAATTAGTTGGATTTGTTTGTATTCTAAATAAGTTTGGCACAGCCGTTAACTCAGAATCAAAATACAGGTGGAAATGCTTTACCCACTTAAGGCAATTTGTAGTACTATACTATGGAAATCTGTTTAGAGTCTGGTTGTGAGTGGGGTGGGATCTTTCAGTGAAACTAAATTGATAAAGATGACGAGACGCAAGCACTTGCTGTCTTTGTGGCACCACCATGCTCTTGCATACCTTTATGACTAGTTTCAAAAGGAGGAATTTGGAGCAGGCCTGTCCAATGCTATTCAGGGTTTTGGCATTGTCCTACGTAATGGTAGCAGTGGGTTTAGATGCAAACTCAGAAGGGAATTAAATCCAGACCTTTATTGTAAAAGCAAGCACTAGACAATTACACCGCAGACGCCTTTCACCTCCTTCCACTGGATGGATCTCCATTCTGGGTGCTGAGGAGATGAAGCAGCTTCATTGCAGCAGCTATACAGGCGAGCCTGCTATTCCTGTTGCTCTTTATTCTGTAGAAGGAGAGGCTCTGTGTCTTTTGGGGGGGATCTGGGAAGTTGACCGTAAGTCACATTAGATTTAGGATGGTCGTGCTTTCTTCCATCTTCCCGTGTCTGAAGTCAAGCCTGCTTTGTGGTTCTTGAGTTACACATGGCCTACTTTCACATAGTCATCTACCTGTCTGGTAGGAAGTGTTTCAGAAGTAGGACCACAGCTCAATCTCTCTGACATTGCACTGTGCAGCATTATGAGTCCTCACTGCAGGAGCATTGTACCTGAGGAGACAGGGCATGCACATCTGTCCTTGTGTAGTACTGGCAATGAGCCTAGAGTATGCTTGCTGTTCAACCAAATGATTCTCCTAAAGAAGTGTCTTAAAACAAAGAGACAAAGTTAAGGTCACAAATGATGGAGTTCATAGGAACTATGACCAGTTCCAGGCTAGTGAGCACTTGCCCAAAGACAGGGCCCTGTCACTATGATTGCTTCTACATGAGATAAAATCTAATTCTGCTACTATGGTATGAACATGCCTTAGAGCATTAGACCATATGTCAGCATGCACATGACATCCAATGCCAGCCTTCAACTGTGGCTCCTATAACTTTGGCTCAAGTCCACATGCTTCCTGTAGAGGCACCAGATGGACAAGAATGTTTTGTCATCTCATCATGTCCTTGCGGAATTGATATGGTGGCTAGGACCTGAAAAGCCCATGGAAAGGGAATACTGACTCCTCTGCCCCACCTTCTTCTCAGATTCTGGTCACAGGCACAGGCAGAGATGCCCACTTGGCCCGCACAGAGGTGTGAAATGTCTGACCATGAAAGCTGTGGTGCTTCGTCTCAGCATTCTAGAATTTAGAGCCAAAGCACTTAGAGTGCCTGAGTGAATGGTTTTCATATTGTATCTCTGAAAACTCACATTACACGTTCTGGCAGCCACCTCCTCCTTTAAAAAGAAAAGAACAACAAGCAAATAGGATGAGCTCACCATGACAACTCAGAACTGTTCAAGTCTGGAAACTGCTTGGAAATAATAATTATATGGTGGACTTCAGTTACTGCATCACTGAGAATCAAGCAGGGGGAATAGAGCTGTTTGTTTTTCAGGATAGCACTGTCATTATAACAAAGGATGTTACTGCACTGCCCAACTGTTGCAGTGGGGGTACAAGTGCAGAATTTTTTCCTAAAATCATGTTTCTACCCTGGACTACAGTCTTCCAATACCTTTGCACAAATCCTGGGGTTCATATGGTTTGCCGGCTGATAAGGGACATTGTCTGCTCTTTACCAGCTGAGACAGTTTGGCTTAATAAATTACAAACGTCCATCAGTCTCTGATTCATTTCCTAATTTGCCAGGTATAATTTAATAGTATCTTGATGAGCTATTTCACTCAGATACAGTATTCTAGCAGTTCACAACCTCGATTAAATACTAAAGATCAGGTCTGCTCTAGACAAACTCCAGTGAATATGGAGCAGACAAGGAAGGTGGTTAAATTGCAAGCCTACTGGCCTAGAGGAAAGAGGACTCCCAGATGGTCAGTACAATGTGGCCTTGCAACAGGAAGCTTCACCTTTATGGCAAATGGAAGATAGAGCAAGTTAGACCAAAAAGCTGTAATGAATTAACTTTGTAGCCATGTTTGTGTAATGTGTTGGAGGAGAAGAGGAATTTTGCTGCTAAGGCGGCAAGGAAGGAGATAATTACAATAATCAAAATAGGAGACAAAGAGCTCCTGAGTGTAGCTGTCGGGATAGAAAGAAAGGACAAAAGTTGGATGATTGCTGGCTTGCCAGATGATTAAAGTGATGTTGACATATTTGCGAATATTTTGTCTGTTATGAGCATATGCGGGGTATATTGCTTGTTATTCTGATGGATGTATGTACTGCAGCTTCTGTAGAGTCACTGTCATGCTTTCTGTGCATTGAATTTTGTGAAAAGGCTCATTTAAGATTTGTTATAGACACACACGCACACACACAGGTATGTACTTGCTCTGCTTTTGGCAGGGATATCATTTCTTTTTCCACTCAGTTCAGAGGCATGCAAATCAGATTAGTGTCTTCCTTCAGATTTTGTTAAGATTCTTCAGGATGTTTTACCATTTAAGCTTTCATATTTTGAACAGTGTCTAGTGGTCTGGGTGAAAGAAGCCTTCTCTGGAATAAACTGACACTTGCTTGTTGTCTTGAGTCACTTGTCATTTGATACTGAGAGATGCAACAGTCCTCTCTATTGCATGGATGCGTGGGGCTCTCCTTGAAACATTAATTAGAGGTTTTAGCCTTCATGGCATGGACACTAATTTCAGAATGTAGCTGGATCTGTAGCTTTGAATTCTATGCTGGCAAAATTGGAGTCTCATTTGATTCTGGAAGGAATGAGAGCTGATAAGGGGACTTGATTACAGGTTTTTTTCCTTTAAGCTTTTGTTTGTTTTGCTCTCTAGTGTTGGCATCACCTGTTTTTCAGACTTTTTTTTTTTCTCAGAAGCAGTCTGTGGTTTTAAGCTTATATCTGTACTGTTTCCTTTTCCTTGAAGAACACAAACCCTCCGCTGCTCATTTTGTTCAGCTGCTCTAATGATCCAGTTCTAGACCTTTCACTGTGTTTGCACTCTCATTCTGTGGGCTGATGTTTATTCATATTTAGCTGTAACTGACCTCACACTTTCCTCTCAAAAAAATGACTGATCTCTGCAATTGTTTGCAGATACTCCCATGAGTGAGTGTTATTTGAATGTTACCGATCTGTTTTATTTATCTACAGTAGTTTCGTACAGAATAGTCTGGTCATTGCCTTTCACCTAAAAAGAATTCAAATCAGCTGTAAACTGTTATGCCCATATTTGTTTTGTTGGTTGGTTAGTTCTGGAGTTGGTTTAGTAAATTTGATCTGTAAACTAATCAACAAATTTTTCTGCAGAGAACTTAAATCTATCCCAAATACTTGCCCAATCTGCTCAGCAGGAAATATCGTCACTGTGTGCATCATGTTGATGGCACACAGAAATAGACTAACATAAAAGAAAAAATAGCCATATAGGAAGACATGAACTGTAGGTAGAAGAACCTGACACTGAGGGAATGCAGAGTAAGCCTTAGCGCTAATTCATGGGTAAAGCAGCTTTTGGTAGCAGCTGCCCTGAAGAAAGTACAGACGGCCAGTCATGACAGGATTCATGACAGGATACAGTGCTGGACTGATAGATTGACTGGCAGGGATATCTTGTGTCACAAATACAACTGCAAGAAGGCAAGAGAGTGAAATATTTCTAAATGACAAGTAATTGCAGCAAAGAAACAGTACTGTGAGAAGTACCGCAGTGTTGGTTTTTACATCCAGGAAGAGCAGGAAAAGGAGAGGGGAGGCAGGGATGATCTTAAACAGACGCAATTTGGGAAACCTCTGATTGCATTACTGGTCTTTTTACACCTGGCAAATTTATTTCATTCTCTTCCCATTGTGCCTAGGGAAAATGAGAATTTTTACCGTCCTTGCAATAAACTGTAAAGATCTTCTTAGTCTTGTAACTACAAAGCAGCTATTTCAAAAGCCCAGAGCGTAGCCAGCTCATGAAACAGTTAAATATTTTGATATTTACAATATCAAAAAGTACCTTTTGTTTAACTTCCTTATAAGAGAAAGAGCGCTGGTCTTGCAATGCAGCCCAACTCTAACAACATCTTCATTTTGATTCCAGAAGTCTACAGAACAAATGAAGAAAGTACCAACCATTGTCCTGTCTGTCTCTTACAAGGGAGTCAAATTTATTGATGCAACAAATAAGGTATGTGTAATTATTCAGTATTGGCCTTTATTTCAAATAGGAATATGAGACTGGCTCTCTAAGAGCGCCAATACAGAGAGTGGACAAGAGTTGCACTTGTTTTCCTCTCTTTTTCATCTTCTTTCCAAAATGGATATAATGTCATTGTCATGCTCCAAAAACTCATTCTGGAGGATGAGTGAGGCAGCTTTAATGGCTCATTTGATGAACAGTGTCCAACCTTCTGCCACTAAAAGGCAAGCTTATCACAAAAGACATTTGGTGGTGAGCCTCTGTTGAATCCTTTATCATATTCTTCCCTATACAGTTCCTTAATTATACAGAAAATGTATGCATACTTGTTCAGTAATATAATTGGGGAAGAGGAGAAGGGAGAGAAAAGATGCCTTAATGAAGAATAAAGATGCAAAGTTTTATACAGGGCCAGCCATTGTAAAAAGAAGAAACACGGCCCTTGAATGTTCTTTTCAAATGTCAGAGCCTCTCTGAGAGCTGTTTTCCTGGTGCTAGCCAGTTGACCCGCTGTACTGCAGCAGCTTCTTAACAGTTGTTATTCCATATTTTTTTCATCTTTCTGTGTGGCAGTGCCCCTGTGCTTTGTTTCTTACATTTTAAAATACATTCAACATCCCTTAAAAACGAAAAAAGGGAGAAATTGAGAGATCAGAGAACTCAGTGATGGATACAGCAATGGGTTATTGCTTAGCCAAAGTAAAAGGTACAAGCTCTGTAAGCAGGTGCAGAGTAACGTGTGAATTGCTCTTCTTCGGATGTCTGAAATGGCAAGAAAATGCTATTCATGCTGATGCTTGCATGTGAATAGAAGAAAAATTACCTTTTCTGTTGTGTGACTAAAACTCACTAAAAGCAATATAAAAAATAAATCTGACAACCCAGCTACCTGACCAGGTTAATAATGTATATAACTGCTTTGTGTTGCTGAACATTCAGACCACATGATACATCTAATCCAGTATTCATCCAACTTGCCAAATAAGTCAGTTTTTAAAGGTGTTTAACTAGAACTGAGTTTCAAGTGAAGGAACAAAAGCAGATTTTTGAACTTCTGGTAGAGTTTGGAAGCCGTATCTAGGGTTAGAAGATGGCATGAAAGAAAAAGAGAGGTGAAATCACTATTATGTCAGGTATTGACATATTTGCCAGAGCAGAGAGGCCAGGGATTCCTGTCAGCTCCTTTTTCTTCCATTGATTCAAAACTGAGCTTCTACAACCCTCATTTCCTTTATGTTCTCTGATGTGCAGCGCACAAATCAGGACATTGCATTGCTGTTAACTCGAACTTGAATAAGGCTCTTTTCAGCTCTTAAATCTCCGTGGTATAAAGGATGTAACTTCAGTGTCCATAGCTTTAAAAAAAAAAAATACATCAGGAGAACAAAAGGAGCTTCCAGTATCTCTTTGCACAGTGAATATAATCTTATATAAAATGGAAACTTGAAAGAAGTTTGGCAAATTGCATTAGCTTTAGACCAGTGCCACTGAAATCCTCTGCGTAATAGTGCAATAGATCTATTTGATGGAGGTAAATAATGCCACAGTGTTTTTTCTCAACTGGTAGATTGCTTTCTCTCCAGTTCAAAATCTGCACTGCCTTTCCTTTCTGTAAAAACCAGGTAATAGCCTGCAACTCTCTCAGAAGCGTTGTTATCATCCTTGTCCACAGTGTGCTGTACCCAATTCCTTCAAGACCCAAAACTGATTAGCACTAAGGTGAGATGCTATTCAGACTTGTACCGCTTCCATATGAGCTTATAGTTGACAGAGCTGGGCACCACTTAGCAATAAATGCATACTTTTTAATGACAAAAAATAGCTAGCAGTTATGTGCTTGAAAACTCAGCTCTCATGGCTGTTCATCCTTTTCCTTTGTGCCACCAAGCTAAGACTTTATATTTTGAGTTGTAACAAGCAAAGCTTCAGGTGACAAAGGGGCCCTGACCTCATTCCACGACAGCTATTTCAGTGGCGCCTTGAAGCTTGGCATGACACCACTCTGACATGACACCATTTCTTTGCAAGTGAGGCCAGAAAGAAATTGCTGCTTAGGAAAAAGCAGACTTGCAGAATTTTCTCATGGGTCACAGCTAACCCTGACTTCTGGGTGATTTCTGCCAGGAGGGACATTGGCTGACACAAGATAGGCAAGCAAAAGCAAGGCTCCTTAGCAAAATGCTGATCTCTCCAAGATACTTCCTTGGCAGAACCAGACTCAACTTTCAGCTTCCCTGCTTTTCGAGAAGCGCCTGAGGTTTCTCTTGCCAAACTGAGTGACAATTTTTAGAATGACGGCTGTACAGTGACAGTCAATGCCTGAGGAGTGTTTCCAGAACAGTGAGCTGGTTCACAGTCTTGTAATTTCTGCAGAGTAAGACTGTGGGGTCTACTGGAGTAATGACCCTTGGAAACAGTAAGCGCATGCACTGAAAACATGTTTAGTTTTGAAAGGAGATCACAGAGGGTATCCTATAAAAGCTAGGGAAAAGCTCAGTTTCACTACTCATTTTCATCCAGCTTTAGTTTAGGTATACTTTATTTTATTCAGAACAAACTTGAGTTGGGTATGTTTCCAAACTCCACTTGGTTTGAAGTGAAAACGTTAAAATAATCTCCGAGAGTTCTGGCTCAAGTGGAAAGCCCTGTATCAACCTAAGGTCACTTAGGAAAAGTTTCAGCATAGCATAGCAGAGCTCCATTCACATAGACTGCATAAATTCAAGTGATTACTTTGTGGCTCATGATTTGGCATAAATACTTAATGTGATTTTAAGACTTTCCAAGCTTTAATTATTTCTGCTTTCTAAACTACAGTGTTTCCAATACAACATCAGTGACTGTATTATAGCTATATCTGCGGTTATCTAAATCCCTGGGCTTGGTTTAATTGTAATTCGCATCAAAATCTTTATTGAGGGTAAAAGTTATCAATTTGAGAACAAAGAAAATAAAATGCTTAACGTAACATAAAAAGCCAGTGATTGTTAAGCAGAGTTTACACATGTCATTATGAATTAGCATATATTGAAACATAAGTACTCTTTTTGTCATTTCAGTGAATAATGCATTAAACAGAAATAATCAAGTATGTTGCAACACTTTAAGAGGATTATTTCATTTCCTCAGTAACAGTTTCCTTGTCTCTTTTTTTTTTTTTTTTCTGTAATTTGGAATTTGGAATGCTTTTTATTAAGATTTTTCCTAAGGTGTGTTTTCCTTAACTAGATATACTGATATGTCTTTTCAAAACCTTGACACCTATATGCAAGGGGGAAAGTTGCCACTTAGCAAATGAAAGAAGATATGGCAAAGCATCCTAACTGACTTAGTTTTATATATTTCCTGTTCCTTATAATTTAAAAAGAAAAGAGAGAGAGAAGGAGGCAAGAAGGTGGGAAAGAAAAGAGAGGGGTGGGGAAGAGCCAGATTGTTTTAACTTGGACAGATGCCACTGGGGCAGCAGCAAACAGTGGCTCTGGGAGGGACTGGGACATGACAGATGTCGCATGTTCTGTGGTGTGATAGTGATGTCGTGCTGCAGGAGGCTTGTTCATTTTGGGGTTTTGTGGAAAAGCTACAGCCAGCAGGGCCACAATTCAGAAAAGCTCATATAAACTGAGTGCTAAGTAAATTCATATCCAGTGAATCATTCTGTTTAAATAAATCATTTGAAATGGGTGTGTTGCTGAAGCAAGGCCTAATCATAAGCCACTCTGCAGTATCTTCTTCTCTGGCTTCATGGTTCCTTTGGCCTGAACACAGTAATTACATATGAGCAGTTTATGTAATGAATATTCATAATTTTCTCCAAAGCTTTAAGATGGCTTTTTTTTATTTCATCGGACAGACATGCCCCACCTGTATCTCAGTAGTGTGCTATAGCTTACATTGGCTGTTGCAAGTAGTGTTGCTTGGTGCATGAATGGTTTAATTTTTCTACATCTTTCTTGCAGGATGCTGTTGGCAGTAAGTGGAGAAAAGTTGCCAGATCCTTTCTGTAGTTATCTTTTTATTAAGCAGGAGCCTTTTGAGAGCTCAAGGTTTCAATTATGTAAATGTTTGGTGGTTTTATCTCTCAAAAAAGTATAGCTGAAATTTGTCAGCATGTGCAAAAACCGGGATATTGAGCCTGTTGGGTTTCACCAGATTCTGTCTGTCAGTGGACTGAAACAGTGTCATGGAGTGATCATTATACAGAAAACCAGCAGCATCATAAGATGCTCATATAGTGCTTTGAAACTGCTTTTACAGTGGTGTGCCAGGAAAGATGTCTCTTTGTCAGAGGATCCTGAATAAACTGCAAAAAACTCAACCAGACTCGTAGGGAGACTGTAGAATGTAATTGTTTCCTACCAGATTATTGGCAATTCTGGATATCACTGAAGAGTCAGAATTCCAGTGATGTATGTAAGATCACACATGGGATGTGTTAAATCTCTTCTTACTAAGAAACTTTTGAAATACTTCAGTAAAGCAGTTGAACATAAATGTAAATCTAAACCCACACCTTTTACAACTCTCTTAAATTTAATTCCTAAATTGATTGAAAATATTTTTTTTAAACAGAATATTATTGCTGAGCATGAAATCCGTAACATTTCCTGTGCTGCACAAGACCCTGAAGACCTTTCTACATTTGCGTACATCACTAAAGACTTGAAGACTAATCACCACTACTGCCATGTATTCACTGCGTTTGATGTGGTCAGTTTATAGAAGATACTTCATTTAATAATTCTTTGTAATAGTATTTTACTTTGTAAAAGTATTTATTTCTATTGAAACATTTTCAGGTATATGAGGGTTAATGGAAGGTGCCATTCATTTACCACATGAAAAGGCTTATCTACTATGGGATAGTAAAAAGACATTTCTGGAGAAGAGCAAATATTTTCTTTGATACTGTCTCATTTCCCATCTGAAATAACTCACCTCTGTAATCTCAGCTGTTGACTGTAAACTTGGCAAGTAGCATTTCATACGTCTTGACGTATAGTTCTTCTAACCTAAGCTGTAGCCTTCCAAGAAATTTGTAACAAGCAGGTTTGGCCACCCCTTCTGAAATCTGAGTGTAAACCAAATAAACAAATCAGACCTGGATCAATGTGCATTATATACAGTGTTCAATCCTGCTAACAGGTAGGTTCAAGGGCTAGCGTGAACTATGTTTGCAGGCTGTCGTGTTTTTACTGCATTGTACTCCTGGTGGTGGTAACATCCCACCTTCACATCCCACAGCCCACAGACGTGGGCTGCTTTTTTGGAACAGAGGTGAGATGTTACCACTGTAAGGGATTCTTTCAGATTTCTTACCTTGCTGTACTTTTGGTGTTTCAGTGTTAAGCTGAATCAGTCCCAAAACCTTGAAACATCTCTAAATATTGTTTAGACTTTTTGGCAATATACTGGATGAACTGTAAGACTGAAGCTTCCTCTGCAAATGTGTAGAGAATGTATGACAAGTTTTCTATTTGCTTTAACCAGAGAACCAAAACACAGATCTTACAGAGACCACACAAGTAGCTAGTTACATATCTCAAGATTTCCTAGGAATATTTGGCTACCCCACTGAAACATTTGAAACATCTGTCATAACAGAGATCTGTGTATTTTCCTTTCTGTGTTCTTGTGTAAGTTTACCCCCGTAACTATCAACAGATTATTTGTTGTTATTATTATTATAGGATCCCACTGTTCTGCTCCTCTCTCCTCTCTGTCATGTCAGTTGGAGTTTTAGCTTAACAAATAATGCAGATACAGAATTTGGGAAAATTTTATTTTAGCAGCACATTTACTTTTGCAAAAAGATTGCCTTTGCTTTGAAAATAGCAAAGTAATGCTTTAATCCTTTACTTCCTGGTTCAAATCTTCTTGTCTAAAAATCTCAAAAATATTATTTCAGCAGAAGTCCTTACAGCTCCTGATATTTTGATGGTAAATGACTAAGTTCTTCCTGCATTTATGCTTCTCAGGTTGTGATGCACAGGCTGATACTGTTTCAAGAAATCATGAATACATATCAGTTGTTAGTCACTCTTGCTGTTCTAGCTAAATTTGATGAAACAAGTAGTGGCTCTGATTTTTCAGGACTAAGAGGACTTATTGTCCAAAACTTTCAGGAATGCTTGTGCTCTGAATTAAGCACAAGATAAATTCAAGATGCTATTAAAACTTTAAAATCATTCAATAGAAAAGCATTTTAATATAGTATAATGGGTATGAAGTCTTGAAACATGCTTACATGAATATAAATGCGCTAAATCAAAGCGATTAGAGGTGTCTGAACTGAGGCGTTTTGTTTGGGCCTGGGGAAATAGTCAACACTGCAGGGCAACAGCTCTGAGAGAGTTTAAATAGTAAAGTGTACAGAAAGGTAGGTTTGAAGGAATTCTAGCATTTAGGTTCAGTGCTTTTGTTGTTTAAATTCTCTGCTGACATTTTAGTGTCCACAGGGAATAGAAAGAACTTCAAAATTTTGTTAAAAATAGAGATTGTGATCAATAAGATGTTACATTATATAGCTTTTAGCAATAAGTGGATCAGTTGAATTAGACAGATGGAGGTTATTATTTCTCCTGATCTATTTAAATACTTGTTAATGCTTTCAATTTACTGCTGTTTCATTTATAGGAATGATAATCAAGCACAAACATAGACCCCCAGGTATAGTAGATGAAATTAATTTTCTTTTTGCTTGGCAAGGAAAGAATAGCTATCCAGGAATAATTACAACATTTTGTTCACTTCCTGTACCTTAGGGGGAGCATTTACTACCCCAAGCACTTTAGCTATTTTAAGTAATATGGAAACTTTAATGTCTAACTAACTGTCTTGACTTAGTTTTCTCTTGCAACATAATCCTTAGTTGAGTGTTACCTACTCAAATACTCCTTTTGTGTTGTTTTATTTCTGTACTAGCATATTTATGCTAGTACATATTTTTATTTATAACATAGTTTTATTTATGTACTAGCATACTTTATGTATGCTAGTACATAAAAGTACTAGCACTTTTGATGCAAGTACAAGCCCCCAAAACAATAGCTAGATATGCAGAATGCAAGCATACAGTGCATTACATTTGCTGTTTAAAGTCTAAAATTTACGTTAGCCTGATCTTCCAGTTAGCTAATAGAAACAATCCTACCTGTTAGTCAATGGAGAGAAGTCATAGTAAGAAAAATAAGGTTTGAAATAGTAAAAATCCACAATAAAGTATAAACAAGATTCATCTTAAATCGTATATATTATGGCAATACAGTATATGCAATGGTACAAAAAAATTTACTCTTTTAAGTCCTTCAGTTCCTCAGGAACTGTGGGCAAGAACAATTTTGTGGATAGGAAAGCATTTTATCATAGTGACATGTCAGCCACTGATACATATAATTTGGGAGTGACTGTACATGTAATTTGTCTACTCAGTGTTAAATTCTATAATCAAAATTGAAAAAAAATCAGAAAATTAAAGAATATTGACGAGGACAAGGCTTGGGTGAAGAAGAGGGTTTATTTCAGTATTTGAAATCTGTTTGAGTCTCGTTCACTTATAATTTAGGGCTGCTTTATAAGTGAAAGATTCCCTCTGGAGAAACAAACCATTGTCACATTCCTATACTAAATTTTGGTTCTTAGAGGGGAGACATCCGGAGTAATTTCCATCAGAGATTCCTGTATTGCCCAACGCACCTATGAATAGAACACAGCCGGCAGGAAAAAAGTCAGTTAAAATGTACGAAAGCAATTGGGCATTGGAAGAGGTTGTCTGCGATAAGGCGGCTGAAGAATCCTGATTCAGACTTGCACTGGGGCACTATTGTAACATTACATGGCAAACAAGGCAGTTGCCCTCAATTTCTCATCTCCCAGAAATTGTTGCTGAAGGGTGTTAGCTCACTCACTTTCCTTCTCTGCTGAGCTGACCGTGGAGCAGGATTGCAGCATTCTCAGTAGCACCATGGTCCTAAAAGTTTTGTCTCCTTTCTAAGGAGCCTGGTAGAGTGCTGTAAAGGTCAATGTCTTCCTCAGTCACCAGCAGATCTACAACTTCTGTACTAAACATCTTTCAGGGAGGCAAATCTGTTTCCTACCACATGTAAAAAAATCAAATAGTCTCCTCACTCCATCAGAATTTCCACAGCAGATTTTGTGGTTTGGTTTTCCACCCATATCCCCCCAAGGGACTCCTGCTCTTATCTCTCCAATACAGCACCAGCAAGAATCCATACCAACTCTCATCCTCATATTTCTCTCCCAGTACTTAGGTGAAAAATTCCTCAAACCAAACTTACTTACTTCTGGGTGTTTTCAAAATACAATTTTTCAGATTGCTCTTTTTTTTAATTTTACAAGGGACAATTTTAAAGCCCTGCTTGCCTCCACTTGCAGATTTCTCTTCATCAAGGCTCTACCGCAGTACACAATGTATGAAATCTATGTACAAGTTCAGTTTACATTTTAAATATTGAACAGAACACTGGATGTTCTGTTCTATTTGTTGTATTTCAAATATTTATTAACTACAGAAACAGTTCAGTGTTTCCTATGGCTTTCAGGCTCCAGGCAGGCCTGTTTTTTCATTTCACAGATTGCAAAAAGAAAACAAATCATAGTGGCTTCAGACAAGATACAGGTCCCAGACTGGATTTATGGCTCAGCATAGCAAACTCTCTGCTTGTCTCCACTCTTATCTAAAGAGCTTTCCAGGCCTATGTCTCAGTGACATTTTTGTATGCCACACTGGATTGTGCATTTTCTCAGTCCCAGTAGTACTGCAGTCTGCATTTTCTCCAAGCCATTACTATACCCTGTCCTGTTGATGTATTCTTTAGCAGTAGTAATAGCCACTGTAGACAATCCCATGGTGATATATTACACTGCCTTACTGTCATGACAGCTGATTAAGATGTCTTTAGAATATCTTTGTCCTACTAATAGACATGCTCCATTTCAAATAATATTATTCTGTACATTTTTAACAATTATAACTCTTGTTGGTCTTAATTCCATAGCCAGCATTTTGCTAAAAGGCAGGGCATGTTATAATAGTCTCTTTAGTCTTTCATTTATTACTCCACTGGCAAACTACATCCTCAGTGTTTCACCATCCTGGCCAGTCTCCATAATTTAAAGAGGAGATAATGCAGAGACTACTGATATCAAATTAGACAGACATTTTTATTTGGGAAGCTATAAAACTTTGGTTAGCTTGCTATTGTGACCACAGGCATAGCAGCTGAGAGCATATCCCAGTGGAGGAGTATTAACTGTTTTCTGTCTGATCTAACAAAGCCCAGAGCTAGCACCTTCATAAGAAGTTCTTACAATGAGCTAAATATGCTGAATTTAGCCTCTACTATCTCAGTATACATATGTGGCAACAAAAGGATGTAATTTCTTCACTATTACTGTGAAATTGCAGTGTAGGACATGAAATAAAATGTCCTACATTTTACATTAACACATTAACTGTGTTTTGACAACTTAAGGGCAGATAGCGTGCTCCCAAGTGTCTTGTATTGCCTTCTGGCTTGTCGCAAACTCTGCAGCTAGGCTTGACTAGATAAACTGATACTTCATTTAAAATTGTATCACAAACGTGGGAATTTTAAGGGATCACCTAGTTTCACAGCAATGCAGGATTGCTTCCAAACTATGGACTACAGAGGTTGAGGAAGGAGAAGATAACTTCTGAATTTCATCGCAGATGTATGAATTATTCTAAGGAGACCATAGGACATAAAGTAGCAAGCCTGAAGGCTTGTATTTGCTCTGCAGGGGTTCAAGACTTTGTTGCAAATTGAGTAGCCTAGAAATAGGCTCTAGCAGGAGGCTAAAAATAAATGTACCAAAACAAACCCGCAAACCTGGAAAAAAAATTACCATAGAAATTCACTTGCAGTGAATTAGGTTAAGATCAGAATTGAAACTCACAGCTGCTCTTTCATTGATGCAAAACTGCTGAAAAACTATTTATACCAACCCCTTGGTTCGTCATTCATGCTTTAGAAACCTTTCAACAGGTTTTCTTCCACATGAGAACTTGAAGTATTCCGCCGATATCACTAAACTGGTCTTGGTCTCAAGAGCCTGACTTCTTTGGTCATACACAGTAACCCACATGCACACTTACCAAGAGTACTCTGACATGCCAGTTTCAGCTCAAATATTTTTACTCTGGGGAAAAAAACAACCTCCCACTCCCCCCAAAAGAAACAAAACAAAACAACCCCCCCATAAAAAAACAACGCCAAAAACACGAGAAGGTTTCACCAGCACTTGAAACATGCATCTGACATAGAGCACTGACTTTTACGCGTGCATAGGTGGACTGCATCTGTGGAGCTTGGGCGGTTGGACTAGGTGACCTTTGAAACTCCTTTCCAGCCCAAACCATTCTATGTTTCTGTGATGCTATGTCATTTGCTTTTTGTCCTTTCGGAAGCACCACATAAATACTGCATCCTCTTCCCATGCTATTCAGTGAGAGTGCTTTGGATCCTGAGGCAGGTGCCCAAGGAAGCAGCACATCAGGCTCCTGGTTCTGGAGGAAGACAGGTCAGCAGAGGAGTTCTGAAATAGAGCAAGGCTGAGTGTCAAATAGATGCAGTAGTGCAAGATGGGTGGGATCTTGAGAGCAGCGGATACGGGGTGAGCTGCAAAGGTGGGGATGAATCTACTTGTTCTAAAAAGAGATGACACACACTCACACAATCCTGTTTTCATGCTTAGTGAGACAAGGTTTTCAAGGCTTTTAGAAGTAATTACTTTCAGTACAATAAATTACATTTAGTTTGGTTTTAATCAATGAGAAATCAGCTGACAGACATAAATATTAGAGAGACTAAGGAAGTCATTAGCAGCATGATTTTAATTATTTACATTACAAATCACTTCCTGTAGACAGTACTACTTCACTTCATGTAGCTGATGATAATTCAGCCTCACTCTAATTTTAACTAACTGTTTTCATCTTGTTTCAGAATTTAGCTTATGAAATCATTCTTACATTAGGACAAGCATTTGAGGTGGCCTACCAGCTTGCACTACAAGCACGAAAAGGGGGCCATTCTTCAACCCTCCCAGAAAGCTTTGAAAATAAACCCTCCAAGCCTATTCCCAAACCACGTGTTAGTATTCGGAAGTCAGTGGTAAGTAAAAGGTAGTTGTGCATGCAAAAATAACAAAATTCAGCTATACAGTTAAGAGTTGATATACTAGGAGCTGTAAAAATAAATATACCTGTTGAGTTAGAAATGCTGCATGTCTCAGTTGTGCCTCCTCTGCTCATCAGCTGGTGGGGTTGTGTCACTGCAGCACAGGTAGCCGTTTCAAACAATTGCCCATTTCAGATTCTTCCAGATGTGGCATGGCTCTTTTAGTAATTATGGAGCTTTAACTGAATTCAGTCTACTTCCAATGTATTGTGACTTCTTTAAGTGCTGAGGGTCACAGCCAGTGCATGCCTCTAAAGCTCTGCAGTTCCATGGGCTTTCTTGGTCTCCTGTCGAGAAATAAAACCTGCACCAAACTTGATTGGTATACAGTCACTGCATATGTATCCTAACCAAATTACAAATCCAGATCAATTTACAATTATCAATCAGACCAAGCAACTTCTTTTCTTACCTTTTTTGTTTAATTTTTGCCCCTTGGCTGACCTTCCTGTTCCAAAACTGGGATTTAATAGATAATTTTAAGATAGAACATTTCCTGATATCATCAACTGTCTCAGTAGCAAAAGGACTTCTCAGGATCAAGCATGGCTTTAATAAACTACAATGCCCTGTATAGCTTGGAGGTAGACATACCTCTGATCTAAATAGGAAAAAGAGGGCAACTGTGAGTACATGAGAGTGTAGACCACCACACTCGCTGCTGTGGGACGTTGTTGATACAGGATTTGTTCTGTGTTCTATTAGTTCAAAGAAAAAACTTTGCCAGAAATGCTGTGCACAGAGATGGTAACCCTGTATGTTTGCATTTAAAGCAGATAGATCCATCCGAACAAAAGACTCTTGCGAATCTCCCATGGATTGTTGAACCTGGACAAGAGGCCAAAAGAGGCATTAATACCAAGTATGAAACTACAATTTTCTGATACAAAACTGTCCCCCCTTCCTTGTTGTGCCTTGCACGCCAAGCAGTCACAGCACAGCCTTTCCTTTATGGCAACGTTTCAATCCAGCAGAGAGGAAGACTGCACTGTATGAGTGGCCTTGTAACTAACAAAAAAGGCTGACAGTCATTTCTGGTGATGTTCTTCTTCCTGCAGCACTGACAGAAGAATGACACTATATGAAGACTTTTAAAATTACAGTCCACAAGAGGAGTGAGAAACCTTATTTTTCACGCAGTTCTCCCTTGTGACGCTGCCACAGTGCTTTCTTTGATTTCTTATTTTAGAATTCTACTTTTTAAGAAATAAAAAGAACAAAAGGTCTCTAAACTAACACTAATGCTGCCTATGAGTAGAGTATTTGATTGGTTTTTTATTTAAATCTTGGCAGTTTTTAATTGAAATAAAACCAGAATTAATAAATAGAGTATCTGTGAAACCACTGAATTCATTAATAATTACTGTGTTGAATAAAGAACTTACTCAAGTGACAAGAAATTAGGCACCCTGATTTCTGTATGCGCTGGTTTTATATGTAATCATTGGTGTCCTTTGATCCTCTACCGAAGTAAGAACTTCTTGCATTGTAACAAAGGATCAGAGTTTTATGAATGGTTAGAAAAAGATATTAATAATGCACAGAAAACATTTATTAGATATTTTTATGGAAAAGAAGTACTATAGGAAAACATATGAATATTTATGGAAGGAAGCCAGATTAATTATGACAAATATTGTTTATTTTAAAGTTAAGTAAACCACTGCTATTGCAGCACTATGAAAAATGTAAGAGTTGTAGCATCAGTGCACTGGATGTTCCATGTGATCAGTCTGGAATGAAAGTGGAATGGTCGTTCTGCCGTTCTACTACACCTACATACAGTTTATGCAGTTCAACATTGCTATAGCCATGAATTCTACTAGTATTTTTAAAAAATAATCTCAGTGGTTCTGAAAAAAGTCAAAACCATAGACTTTTGCTATCAAGATTTCTGTCACAGAAAGCTTGTTTGGAAGCGTGTTGATAAAAATTCTACTGCAAAAACATTTTCTAAGTAAAAATAGTGAGAAAAAGAAAAAAATTCCAAAGTAATAAAAACGTTTTCATGGAACAAAACAGTTAAGCATTTGCTTAATATTTGATTAAATAAGATTTACTTACCTTTTCTTTGAAGTGTTTTAAGTTTTTTAATGTCTGTGGAGTATTTGTATAATACCATGATGTATATTTATGTAGAACTGAAATTATAACAGTACAAATATCACTATAGGAGAAAAATGACATTTTAACGTATACTGTTATATCCAGTCAAATTGTGAATCATTTTGAAGTTCATTATAGAGATATTGATAAATTGTGTGGTTGTCTTACTGTTTTTTTAATTATTATTTCATATCCAGCTGAGATTTTCAGTTAGAAACATCAGTTGGTAAATTCCAAAAAACGGATAATTGAACTTGGTTTAAACCTGATCATTGTATATGGTTTAGTTAAACCTAATCATAGCGCTGAGTGATGACATACTTTTAATACAGTATTCAATTTACTTGAACAGAATAGTTCTGTGTACATATTTTTGCCTATTCACTGTTGATATGTACGTAGTCAACTGACAGTAAAAAAAATAACACTAAAAATATGGTACCAAAAGGAAAATTGTATAGGAGAACAGTAAATAGTAGCCTCACTGCAACAAATACTTATGTAAATATGCTTGGGCTTCCAGTTATAAATTTTGTAATTTTGTCATTTATTTATATCCTATAAAAGCACACAAAATAAAATGAAGTTGTACAGTCCCAGTGCTTTGTGCATCATTTCCTCATTGCTAAAGGAAATAAGGGGCCTGATCTAAAGGATACTGACATCAGCGAAAGGTCCTCCCCTCTCTTTTCCCTGCTTTCACCAGGCTTTGGCTCTTGTCCTGTGAACACCCTGGCATTGCTATGGAGACAGTTTTGGTTTAGAATACAGATTTTGTTTACAAATGGCAAATACTTCATACTTTAAAGCCCTTAATTAACTGGAACTTTGGTACACTACTGAACTGCTGACTTACCATGTTTAATCACACCCTGTGAATACTCACACAGGGAGTTATGTTAAAACACATTCACTTTAGGCACCAAAAGTACAGTCACCAGATTTTCAGGCTATGAAACTGGGGCACCTCTTATGTAGCTGAGTGACCCCTAAAACTAAAGGATGAGACAGGAGCTGCCGCACTACTCCAAGTAGATGTAAGGGAAAGGGGTGAAACAACAGGAAGAACTGGCAGCTTGCAGGAGGAATTTGATCAAGGCTCATCAAAGAGATGTCAAGCAGGTAAGGTGGCACAGTAAGCAGCTGTACTTGTTTGGGAGAGAGAATTGGGGCAAAAGAGACTGAGAATGGCTAGCAAGACTGATGAAAGATGAGACAGATGAAAGACTGGTGGGGCAGGGAATGAGTGTGAAGAGAAAATTCTGGGGACAGTGAGGCAGTGAACAGTTGGATCCCCCACAGCAGGCATAAATTGAGACTGGAAGGAAGAATTAATAGGTACAAGGCACTCCTTGTATTTGCAGGAACCAGAGATTTTAGAGGGAAACATTTCCCTTAGTAATTGGCACCACTGCAAGCCAGATGGAGAGAAGTCCATGGGGTCCTCTCTGGCATAGGCAGTGATCTCTTCAGATCCAAAGAAACTCCTACAGACCTGCACTAACCCAGAGCAGTTACCACTTGATCTTTAGTGTTTTTTGGTCAAGGTGACTTTCCATTCAAGTTTCTATTATGCTGGAAGTGTACAGTAAAGGGTCAATGATCAGTCTTAAGAGTGAAGGTATGGAAAAAGCCAGACATCTCCAAAAGATCAGAAAATGAGGAAATTTGCTATTTTTGAGCTCTACACTCAAGGTAAGAGAGAAGCAGAGGCAGTCAAGGAGAGCATGTGAAGAAAGGGAGCATTTGGGTGTTGCAAAACCAGGAGTTAATTGCAACAACTGTCTTACAGTGGGAGGGTGGAGAACAGGCAAGAGAGATGATACAGAAGTAGGTTGCATTTGACATTGAGAAGATAAGAAAATTGGAATCAAAGTGAGGTAAGTGTGGGTAACGGGATTTTGAGGATTATCTGGGTAGTGAGGTCTCCAATATGCAAGATAGAAAAGCTGCTGGGAAAAAGCTTAAAGACTGGAGAAACTCCAATGGGAATTACGTGGTGGACGTGGAGGGTTTCCTAAAGCAGATGTTGCATTTCAGACTCGACATAGTGACTCCTCCAGTCTGGTCTGGTGTTTATTAATAGACAGGAGAGCTACAGCTTACAGCTGGCAGGAAAAGACACTCAGCATATCTGGTTCTGGTATTTTGCCAGTAAGTTTATGAGAGGCTGCCTCTCCTGTAGAACAAGAGTGTAACACATGCCTTGCAGTTTGAAGCCAACACCTCAGCATCAAAAACTGGCAAGACCATAAAATGACCATTGAGAAGAGAATTATCAGGTCATGAAAAAGGTTGTGCCCATCCTTTTGAAAAGAAAGCAGCATACTAGACAACTAATAAACTTTCATATCCAACTGTGAAATAGTTCATAGCTTCCATCCTAGGTTAAAATAGGCAGTTTGTGCCTTGTGCAGAACTGTCATTTAATTTTGCCCTAGATTTCTTTCAGCATGTGTTGTTCAGCTGTCCTGCTTCACACTTCACTGGAAGATGATGTCTTAAGGTGTCATCAAGACAACAGTCTGGAAATAGTAACTTTGACTGTGCCCAAACTACCAACCCAAAGAACAATTCTCTCTGTGACTATGGAGGAACTGTGTGGCAGTAACAAGCATGTAAGTGAAAGACATGGCATAAGAATTAGAGACACTATTTAGATGGTGGGCACTTACCCACCCACTTAGTAGGGATATCCATTGTCTCATATAAAAAAGGCCAGCTGAAGGGAGTCAGAGAAAAAAGACTCTTAACATGCTGTAAATATTGACAGGATTTTCAGCTTAGTGGAAGGCACAACGGGATAATGCTCAGGCTTCTACTGAAAAGCTCCACAACTGTTTAGTTCTCTATAACTTCTTTATGTGAACCAACTTCTTTGCTAAACTAGCAAACTGACCATACTACTAAGTCCACTTTTGAAAACATTAGTTCTAGTTAATTTTCACACCTGTGAGCTGATAATCCAAGCTAGACAGAGGCTGATGACAAGCTCAGGTCACTGAAACAAACACACAAGATTGACTTGCAGCCGGAGTTCACACTAGGACATAGATTTGGTGGACGATTTCCTTCCTACTGACTGGACAGTCACACTCATCCTCATTACGAACCTGAATGCAACTGCTGTCCTACTGAAAAGGCAGAAAAGTCAAGGAAAAGGCCTATAGCTTTCACCTTTCAGGAAAGATATGCTCCAAATGCACGAATGGGAAACAGCACCTCCTTGCCTGGCTTCTGCTCTTACACAATACCATAAGGAAATTTCTCTTCAGTCCTACTTAATATTTATATGCATTTGCTAGTAGCACAACTTTTACTCTTCCACTGTGGAAGTCAGGTATGTAAATATCTTTGAGACTGTGGGTCTGGGTAAAGTGGAAACAACTAGACAGATGAAAATGCTATCAGGTTCATAAATGAAACAAAATTCTTTCTCTCTGCTCTTGCCATCAAGAGCCTGGAAAAGAAAACTATCTTTCTATCAATCTAAAAATCTGAATTCAAAACACTTTACAAAAGCTTTACATAAAAAGTGAAGCTTAGACAGAAACTGAGAGCCTTAGACGTCTTCCAAAACATGGAAAATACATCAGAGATTTAACATCATAAGCTCACTTAATTGTAAGATGGAAACCTTTTTATGATTTTTTTTAAATATGGCAATTCCTATCTTCAAGTCATTAGAAGAGCTGCTGAAATTCTCCAGATCCTCTTCCAAAGCTAAATGCATCAAAATAATAAAATCCTATTAAAAACCAAAAATTTACACACAATGTTAAAGATGGGTTAGTGCTTAAGAAAACATGTCCAAATTTCAAGGCAGTATATTATCATCTTTTCTAAACACGTAATAAAGAATACAGAAAGTCAGAGTGAGACAAAGGAAATAGAAATATGCTCAGAACACAGACTACCTAAAGAGCATTAACTTTATCCTATAGTGACACCATGAGGAAAAAAGAAATAGACTCCACTAATGTCAAAAATGCATTAGATGCAGTGCAGCCTTCATTCTTCTGCTTGTAATTGCTGGATAATGGTAACTGCCAGGCTGCAGAATTAAGGGCTGAGCATGTCCCTAAGCAAAAATATCCTAATGAATATAATTGAAGATAGCACTACTTCTTTCTTTAGTTTATGTTGCAAAGATTAGTAACATTTTTTTCTTTAAGTTACCTTTATATACTTACACTATTCTATACAGTCTGGAACGTACCAGTGATGAATTAGGTTAAAATTCTTCATCTGAATTGAGTGAATCTACTGAGACCTCCAAGTACCTGGGAATGCTGTGCATGAGCAGAGGTTAATACAAAAAGATGTTAGGTCAGTCATCATGGCCATGTCTCTGTCACAGCCATTACATTCCACTCAGCTACACTTACATAAAGCTTCAAGAATTACCTAGGCTAAATACCTCAAAAACCTGGAAAATTAAACTGATTGCTACAAGAAGTAGTAAAGAAAGAGAGCACAAAGGTGCCTTCAGTGTCCCCGGCCCCAGATGTGGCAGGAAAGCCCTCAGGTGAGAAGTATTTAAGTAATTCCAGCTGGTGATACACAGCCTGTCCTCCTATACTACAGAAACAGATGAAGAAAAACATCCCTGCCAATCTGACTTTGGGCAAACCTGTTTCCCAGACAGAAGTCTAGTCACTATATGACACAATCTACAAGGAAACTGCACTACAAAAACAAAACGTTTCACCTGAAGGCATAGATCACCTGTGTGCAATACTGCACTTCCTAAAGCAGCCGATCTCTTAGACTCATAGACTCAGAACAGTTTGGGTTGGAAGGGACTTTAAAGCTCATCCAGTTCCAATCCCCCACCATGGGCAGGGACACCTTCCATTAGAGCAGGCTGCTTAAAGCCCCATCCAACCTGGCCTCAAACATTGCCAGGGGTGGAGCAGCCACAGCTTCTCTGGGCAACCCGCGCCAGTGTCTCACCACAAAGAACATAAACCCACAACAATCAGCAACACCTAGAAACATTCTGTGATGTTCAGGGTAGGCTCTACCATATAACCTTAAATCTGCCATTCCACTGTTTTAGTCAGGACTGCCTTCAGGTCAAGAGTTGCCTTGGCCACCTCCTTCAAAACACCAGAATAATCATATTCACAATCCTTTGGAAATTTTTCATTTTTTCAAGGTGTGATTCAAAGGACACTTCATCTCATCCATCTCAGGCATTTGGCTATTGATTGTTTGGACTTGCCGATTCAAAAATCTTTAGTTTGAAAAAATGCATCCTTGCCCCTGTTCTTTTATAAATTTCCTATCCCTGTGATTAATATATTCCAAATATATTGTCTTTCCAACATCATATTTCATAACTGTGTCACTGCAATCAATGAAATAAGCTGCTTTTTGTTAACTGCACAGGTTTAATACAAATGACCTCTCATTTACTTTGCTTACTGTTATTTTACTCATTGGTGTACAAACTTATACTTTACTTTGTAATCTGCAATCTAAAATACCATAAACATCCCCTAACATATTTATCTATGTTTCACTGCATCTTCTACACCTCTTTTTAATAAATGTCATGTAAGATAGCATCTTGTTCAGCAGGTTTGGGGGATTCATGTCTTTAGCAAGAAGAGGGGTTCACATCTGTGGAACTGTAACTCTTTGGACCCCTTTCAATAATTCCCAGCTTGAACACATCCTGCATTACATCTATGTTCCCATCTATGTCAAAAATAGTTTTGCTGGAATGATTACAAATCTGTAACTCCCTGATCAAGGTGATACCCTGTTATACAAGGAATATGCAAGCAATGCACAAATTGGTGACACTGAAAAACTGCAGATTCTTACACCTTGAATTTAATTTCATAATTTGATTTCATAATCAAAATTTCATAAAGGTTTGCTTTTCAAGAATGTCTCCACTGATCCAAAGCCAAATGTGTGGGTGTTTTTCATCTCACTGTAGTT
The DNA here is from genome assembly GCA_009867235.2 of Psittacus erithacus. Taxonomy (NCBI): domain Eukaryota; kingdom Metazoa; phylum Chordata; class Aves; order Psittaciformes; family Psittacidae; genus Psittacus; species Psittacus erithacus. Next base: position 73,808 of record WYDI02141248.1, on the reverse strand, counting down.
GATTTAACTTGTAAAAAGGAGACTTAACTTCCTTTCTATCGTTTCTTTCAATTACATAAACATTCCTGTGAGCAACTCAGTAAGAATTTATGACAGATTTAGAGCTGCCTGGTGATAATTTATGAGTACTTTATGTTGGCCTGATTACTGAAATGTTTTTTACATGGCTTCACTTGTTTAATGTAGCAAGAATCTGTTGGGAAAAAACAACTCTGAAAAGGAAAGACAGATTAAGGTACCCTGTTCTTAAGGAAAAATGCCAGAATTTTTTTAATATCCTATTCAAAATAGACTCTAAAACTGGCTTAGAGGAAGAAAAAGCAAAGTAGCAAAGTCCAAGAATCTGCAAGGGCAGAATTTGTATTTCAAATGGAAAGCAAAAAGTGCTTAACTCTTAAAAATAAGTAGTTTCTGACAGTCACTATACAACCATTACAGTTACAAATTTAACATGCCGCTGCTACTGGAATATCTGTGCTACTGATCTCTTGACTGCAGTCACTTAAACTGTCTTTACTTCCTCTGGGGAAGAATTTTTGCAGTCCTCCTGTTTGGACCAAGTCCTTGAGTTACAACACCCAATTGAGCTGTTCTCACTTTGGAGTTTTGACTGTGTTTTAGAATTTCCAATTGTTTCCTTTCAAGGAATCTCAGCAGCCATGAAATGATTTAGAAATAGGAAAAAATATCTCAGTCTGGTCATTTCAATAGAGAAAACCACTTCCTTAGAACTCAAATGTTGCACAGAACACGTTCAAAACAGAAGACAGCAAAGCTCAAAGCTGCTCACTAATTTCAACATCCAAACTTTGTTTTCGTGAGAAAGAAGAGTACATCAAAGTTAAGACCACTTTTATTTGCTGCTAAATGCTCAAAGTATTCACTGTGATCGAATTCTCATTTGCCAGATGGATTCCTGCTTAACAAAATGAACACATGGACAGATGCATATTATTATCTTAAAATGATTTCTAGCCCATGATAGAACTCAAGGAGCAAAGTGATGCAAACTGGAGGTACAATCTGTGTGAGCAATGTGGTTTAATTTTTGAGCAGCTCTGATTTGTATGAAAACTGAAATATATATGTAGGAAAATAATTTTTAGATATGATCTTTATTTCCTAGATTCACATTTTAGAACAAAAAAGCAAATACAATGCAAAATACGTTTGTGTAACAGCTTGTTGGACACCATTATTTTTTTCAGTAATGCACACTGAAGAAACCAGAACAATCCTGGGAAAATGCTTCATTCCACAAGGATAAAAGAAAGGATAGTGAAGTATAACTTTGTTCCAGCAAATCTTCCCCCAACATTACCAATACTAGAACCCTGAACAGTGGAAAACCCATTTGAAAGCAGGTAGGCAACAGTAACAAAGGACAAAATATGAGATGTAATGAGGGGTAAAGCAGCTTAAGAAACTGCAAAGTGTAAAAAGCTGCACAGCTATTAGAAGTTTAAAAGGAAAAATAGACCATAACTTCAAGGAACAGACTTTTTTCCATGTCTACCACAACTGACATTTTAACCCTTTGAACAAAGATATTCTTTTGAAAAAGGAGATAAACCAATCAAATTAGCTTTTAGCTTCTTGCCATCTACTGTGTTTAATATATGTGCAAACAAATTTAAATGCTCGAGATAAACTGTGAAGAAAATTACAGGCCACATGTAGTTCAATTGAATTGTAATTGTCTCTGCCGGGTATTCACTTACAATCTTGAAGTGAAAAACATACTCTTCTTTTGGCCACTTCACCATCCTTCTTTCAAATGAATACGTACTCAGAAGACCTACATCAATACCAGTGCTCCAGACTATGGGAAAAAACAGCTGCTGAATCAGAACAGCAATTTAATTGCTGAATCCTTGATACTGTAGAAAGAAAAAAAGATTAGTATCTGCTCTATAATTTTTAGAGTGGATAAAAGCCACAACTGTTTGGCTTTGAGAAACAGAGTGCAACATCTGCATGATGTCTAAAATATCTATATAAATGTTTTGAAAATTCAGACGCACTCGGGTGAACTTTTTCATGCTATTGTTACACATATATTCAAATAAAGGTAAGATTTAACCAACATTTAATATGTTAAACTCCTTGAAACTCTTCCTTCTCACATTTCCCAGTTCTGAAGTTCAAGTCACATATTGATGAGACCCCTTCCACACATTTCCTCCAATCTCTCATTTGTACAGCTGGAAATATAAAATGTGTAATTGCTATATGGTAATGAATATAAATAAACTCCACAGCACCTTGTAAGAAAACACACAAATATACTGCAAAAATCAGGAGCTACCAACTTACGTAAGTATATCTACACTATTGCCTAGATGCTGAGTGCTCAACACCAAGACATGACTATTGGCTTCAGAGTGGATTCTTTAAATCAAAATGTTTGATTTGTATTTAAAGACTGATTTCCCCTGGCTTACACCTGTGTCTGTTCATTCATCTATTCTCCACCAAAAAAATATCCAACTAATGAGCCAACCAAAAATCAAAACCAAACCAAAGCAGAAAAAACCCACAAAACCAAACCAAAACAAATAAAGGAATAAAACCCCACACCACAAAAGAAACAGCTGTTAAAAAGACAAAACTCTAAGCATCTCCAAATCTTGCATTAAAAATATGCCACTCTTCTCATGCATTGTTGCAGCGCTGTTAAAACAAAAGCATATTTTTCAGTGTTGCCTTAATATTTTCTTCCTACACTACTTCCGCCAAGGGGCTTGTAAACAACATCCAGTACTCATCATAGTATTAAAAGATGAATTTAAATGGCTCTAAATGGGAAGTGCAGAAAGAAACACCCCTCTCATTGCGTCTCTTGGACTGGAAAACATGCTTTCAAAACACTGCAAGACTATTTCTTAGCACTGGAGTAAGAGTTTGAACCAGCAGGCTACAATGGCTTAGCACACATAAACCTGAATATTAACTCTAGTGAAGAAGAGAAGTATGGGCCAGTTACTGCATTCTTTGGAGACAATGTGATTTTCAGAACTACAGAAAATCCCTGTTCTCATGTGCTTTCTAGTACTGGCTGAGTACATAAATGAAATTTGCTATGCAAATAGTACAGAACAATTAAAAGGGCCTACTGCTTTAGAAAAGAGAAAAATGTAAAATACAATTTTCAAAAGGCATTTTAAATATTAAGCAGACTTTGTGTTAATTTATGCATTAGAAATAACACATACTTTATCTATGTAGGATCGTATCTACTGCTACACAGACAGATTAGGTAACTTTGTCTGCTTCATTTTGTGTCGTTTTAAACACCATGATTTTCAAAATTCATGTACTTCATATGTTATTAGAGAACCTGAACAAACCTAAAAACCAAAATAATTAAAAAAGGATACAAATAAATTGAAAGAAGTAGATACAAGATGAAAAATACTACATAAACACAGAGTCTAATTGTGGTATCCTGAGTACTCAGATGATCCCTCTTGAGTACAGAACAAGAATCTGCTGTAGCCTGAAGGACTTGAATCTAACCATTCTCAGAGCACTTGTCATGCATACAGTATGTGGTTTGTTAAATAGAAACAAGCACAGGAAGCCAATTTGATCTGCAGTCAGGCCCCAAGAGAGAAAAGAAACTGCCTATTGAAACACTTGCAGATACTTTCTGAATAAACACACACAGCACTTAAATATTTCAGCTAGTCCAACGATCACACAATTGTGCTATATCATGCAGACAGATGAGACAGGAAGTGCTGAAATTATCAGTCACACACGGAGACTGAAAATACTACTCCTTTATATTCACTGAATCTTCTAGGATGCACCTTAACAGCCACAAAAAAGACTAGTCTCAATATCTCATTGCTTATTGGTAAAGCCAGTGATTGTGTCCCATTCCTAGCTTGAAAGAGCAAAATGAAATTGAGCACAAAAATCACACTAGTGTTCCAAGTATCTGGCACACTTCCTGTTCTCCCAACAGTACGGGTTATTTGGCTTCTGCTCTTGAAATCACAACAGAAGTGAGGCATCCCAAGTACTCAGAACTTTTGGGAATCATCATCACTATCGAGCCCAAATAAATTTCTCTACTGTAGATGGAGGAGGAAAGCAAAATGCGGACAAGTAACACCCGGGTGCATGCTGTTAGAGGGAAACACCAGAAAGCATTCCTCAGTTGCAAGGCTGACCTTTGCACTCCTTGGCATTGCCACAGCATCTCTACTTGCTATGTAGGAGAAAAGGCAACCAACCAGTTGGGTATGGGGTTCATGTTCTACTGGCAATTGCAAGAACATACCTAAATTCTCAATGGCCTGTTGGTAGCCTGGATTTACTGGCTTCCTGAATATGGGGTGGAGAGGCCTCCCTGCAATATTTTGTTCTAGGCGAGCAGAAGAAACCATCCAAGTCAGACTACTTGCTCAGCCTGCTTTCCCCCTGGAACTTGCAAAGCCATCAACTTCTGTAAAACACCTTGGGAAAGCAGACACAAGGACACAGACTCTGCCATAGCTAGATACAACCTGGGGAACTGGGTCCCATACAGAGATTTCACTAAAAAAAACCGATGGGGGTCAGCAACTTGCACAGCATTCTGCAATACAGAGTTTAACTGCATCATTTTCTAGGGGAGACAATAATTTTGGGGTGGAGGATGCCCTTCTACTGCCAACAGGTTAACCAGTTCCAGCTTTACCTGCACACTTCATCACAAGAAGAGATCTATAAACCTTTACATGGAAAAACCTCAGGCAAGAAATGCATTTCCAGTTGCAGCTCCATTTCACATAACTGTGTGAGATAAGAGAGTGGAAAGGGGAATGATGTAGTTAAAAGGATTAGTACAATTGAAGGCAATATAAAGCATCTTCTTGAACAGCTGTATCACATATGGATACAATTCCTTGTTAATAAACAAAAGAGAAAAAAGATTTGTGAAGGCACTGGAGGTCTACTTGCCAAAGTGAAAAGACTTAAAACTTCTGCAGAAGCTGACAGTCATCATGAATAGGAAATGTACCTAAAAATCGTTTATACAAAAGCATATTATAATTTCAGTTAAAGATCTAGATAAAATTGGCAATGCTCATTAGCTAAATTTCAGTGCAGGCTGATTCAATTTGATCTGGCATTACAAGAGATAAAGGAAGCACTAATGTTCCATCCACATAAAAATTGCTTCTGGCCAAACTTTCTTTTGTTTCCTTTAAAATACATTTAACATGAAAGAGAACAACTAAATCAGATGACACAGCATGACTTATGGTAAACTGCTTAACCTTCTTAAATATTTTAGATTAAAGAAGCGGTAGCCTTGGTTGGCCCCTATTTTAACAATTTTCCATTTAAATTGTCATCGTATCTTGCAAATTCAATCTATTCTTTGGCTCTTCAGACTCTCTCATCACTATTTCTCTTCTTCCACCTCAGCTAAAAAGGCCTACAGCCAACTCCATACATTTGCACATGAACACAAACATCCTGACTCTATTAACACCACCTTCTATGAAGCTCTCAGTTTCAGCAATTTGTGCTGCTGTGCCGTTTTTCTTGCAGAGTAATTGAAGAATGCACTATTTATCTCACACTTCTTCAAGCTTTGTGCTACTTGCTCCCTACTCACTTCAAAATTGAAATCATCTATGAACTTTGCTCATCTGCCAGTCGCTTTCTTCATTAAACCATGATCAGTTTTTCCTGTCATCAGAGCTTCATTAGCATTGTCACAAAAGGCAACTATCAGCCCTGGTTCCTAACACGAAACATTTATCCTTATCTTTTTACCCAGTTGGGTCTCTAAGTTCAGACCAACATGGTCCCATGCAATAAGGACAGCACAGCCTATGCAGTCAAGGGACATTGGCTGAGAGGAGATTCCTGCTCCTTGAATCTTCAGCTGTTTAGTGGGGGATGACAAGGTCTGTACAAACTAGACAGAAGCAACTCTGTCCTGAACATTGCAGGACATATTCGAAGATGTGTTTCCCTTTGTTGGTTTATGCTTCCATCCTTATATTTAATACTGCTGGTTACCTGTCAAGGTACTTTTGATGTAGTTTGTAAAGCAGCATTATGTTTAAATTGAAAATGAAACCACAATAAAAGATAATAAAAAAACAGCACTCCCCCTCCCTCTTACCCTTTAAGCAAAAAAACCAAAACCAAACAAAAAGCCCCAAACAAAACAAAACAAAAAAACCCATACAGACACTTAAGAATTCAAATTCATTTACAGCTTTGGCCAGTACTGCCTGGATCATCTTTATTGAATGCTGCACATACTCAGAATACAAAACATCTTTTTTTTTTTTTTTTTTTTAATTCCTTCTCTGTAGATTTCTGTCAGCAGTACTTTGATTACACTGACCCGTATTAAATAGCACCTTAGAAATGGTGGAATTTCAAGTTAAAAGAAGAGGAAAAGAACAACTGTCAAACCCAGAAAAATACCAAGAATGTATATTAAATCTGTTGAAATGCACACACACACACACACAAAAAAAAACAAACCTAGAAATGAGAATTTCATTATTCAGTATCAGTTGAGACACTTACTCATGTACTTTTTACAATCAAGTACTTAAATGGAGTGTTCTACTGCCAAGTATAAAAATATGAAAAACATTATATTAATCCTTGTGCAGTTGCTCATAGCAGTCGAGAGGCAATAAGCTAGAAGAAAGCTGGGTACCTAAGAAAACTTGTTATCTAATTATTCACAAAAGATATGTCAAGTATAATTAGTACAAAACATTTCTACCCCATGTTGAATCTATAAATAGACTATAAAAATTACAATTAAAAGAAAAAAATAAAAATAATCACATATTATCAGGCGAGAGACCCTCTGCATAGAATCCCATGTAAACAAAGCTGATGAAAGTAAAATGTATCCATTGTATAAACTGAATGCAAATTCCAAAATGAAAAGTAACTAAAATTCACAAAATCTTATATTTTTCAATATATACCTTTTAAATATTTTCCATTCTTAGTTTAGCTGGTTAGCTGTATTCATCTTTTGACTGGAAATATGGTAAAATCTCTTCCACTTCAACTGCAAAATCCTGTCAGATTTTGCCTTGAGAAAACAAGAGTCAAGATGTTCCCCTTAATAAGAATAGTTCATATGTGTTACAATGCACTTTATCTCCACAAGGTTAGAAGCACGAAGGTTCTCACTGCAAGTGGGAAGCACTACAAATCAGTTACTTCATTTGTTCTGAATATCAAGCACCAAGATTACTAGTTACATTTTTCAAATGAAGGATGTCCCCAATTCTTTCCATTCTGTACTAAATGAAAATCCTTGTATCACAGTAGAAAAAAATTTTTTGCATCTTACATAGCTCTGTTCATGGCTACAGAATATTTAGCCATTAGTCATAGCACAAAGCAACATTTCAAAGTATTAAATTCATATTATTTCTTCACTGTTATTAACTAATTTGGATAAATCTTAATATAATTTTCTTACAAAATTTGAAGTAACATACTTAATATGCAAATCAAGATTTAAGGATTATAATAAAGCTCCTTAAAACCACAATTAAATGCAAGTTCATTTGAAAAAACATGCATAAATGTAAATAAATATACATGAAGACATCATCAATAGAACAATGAAATATAATTCACAGCTTAATGAGTATCAAACATTTAGCACAATTTTGTTTCCATCTTAAAAAATGAATTATCTTTGCAGTGTTCAGCACATTAATCACATCTTCTGTAATACATAAAGAATACCAAGATTATCAACAGTCACATACACTTTGAAATTAGGGGACACATGTATTGACTTGAGGTTTGTTCCATTTGTGTAGAAGGTCTGTAAGGACTCTCCAGTATTTACATTCCACCACTATAAAAAAAAAATGAGAACACACTTTCAGTTCGTTGAAGGATGCTTAGGATAAATTCTATCAACAGGCTTAGCATGGCAAGCCCAGATGACTGCTTTTCCCAAAAAGGTAGAATTAGAAATGAAATCCAAGCAATCTTCAGTAGAAAACGTTTAGGACCAGTTAGCAGAGGTGCAAGACTTTCAGATAAAAATAAACTTCAAAAAGACCGAAGCTGTTCAATTTCAAGAAAGCATAAAACCCAATAAATTCAGGTACTGCCTCTTGCCCCACTACAAAATGCAAACAATAGACTTAAACTGTAACATGTCCAAAATTTAAAAGATTATGCATTTTAATATAACCAAATGAATATATGAAACACATTGCCAGACAACATAACAGAAACTGGTTGGATTAAGGAACTTGGCTGGATTCACAAGAGGATCAATCATGTACACATTTGAAATCATTTACAATTTTGTTAGCAAGACAGACTTTTTTTCCAGCAACACTTGAATGGGTTGTGGTTTTTTTTTTCAGGCTCTACAGTAAGTACCAATAACAAAGATATAGAGAAACTTTCCACTATCAGTTTACTCCATAAATGTAGACTGAAATCTGAAATTTCAGATTTCTTGGAAAAAACTGTAAACCAATGCAAAATGGAACCACATGCAATCCAGCACAACGCTTTTACTTGACTGTTCCAATGCCCTCTATTCTTGCAAAATTTGAGTGCAGCAGCAAAATATTGAAACAGATTACCTTCAGCTTTGATCATCTATAAAAGGAGGTGGTCTTCCTACTTATTAGCTTACTCACCTCATGAAATATGTATCACTACAGTTGTGTGCATAATACAGATTTACAACTACACTGCAATAATAATATAAAAATCTGAAGCTAGTAAGAATTAAATATATGGAGTTCAAAACCAAACTCCAAGTCTAAGTCTAAATTTGTATGAGACCTTTACAGGGTGGTTTCAGATTTCAGAAGAAAAGTGAAAAGAGCTTAACAGTCATGAAAATGGAACAGCTTTGTGTTAAGTAAAACATCTTAGGTTTCTTTCTTTGAATTAGTCTGCATTTTCCTTCAGAATTATCAGAATATTGCCATTTAATTAGGCATGTTAGGATATTTTATTATTTAAAGGCTTACCTTAAGATAGCCTCCAGAGGACACAAGCATTTTACTGTCAGGTGAAAATGAGAGGTCTGTTACCCAACCACCATGTGTTGGCTCTCCTTCATCTACAGTAACTGGGGAGCAGAAGTGAACTAATGCACCTGTTAACATGTCCCAGATCTAAAAGAGAGGGAAGATTATGGTATAAGTAAACCTAAGGGGAAAGAATGGGAGAAATCTCACGTAAGGAAAGCTGAAATGTATTTTTTTTATATTAGAGAACAAAAACATTGCAAATAAGCATTTTACTTGAAGTGACAGAATAACCAAAAGAAATTAATTCTCCTCTTAGAATTGTAATGTACATGGAGGATTTGATCATGCAAGCAATTCACAGTAGAACTACTAGTAAATTATGTGAATCGGTTCCTCAGCATTCACAGAACATAAATCTATCAATACGGTTACAAACTAGTATCTCATGTGGCAAACTTTGCTATTTTTGACTCCCCCATGTTCCTCACAATGCTAACAAATTAGACAAACTATGAAAACTTTTCTATCTGAACTATTAATTGAATTCCAAAATAAACAGCAAGATTGAAGGTTTACCCTTATTTCTCCTTTGTCATCTCCAGTGGCCAACAATTTGTTATTACGAGAGAAAGTACAGCACCGCACACAAGCTTCATGACCTCTCAGCTCATGAAGAACAGATGAACTTTGAAAGCTCCATATCTAAATGGAAAACATTACAGAAAAGTGAAAAAGATAGCTCAAAACCACTAGTATTCAATTGTACTTAAGATTTTTTTTATATATGTGCATACATGTGTGTGCATTTATGTATGTATTATACTGTAGTCTTTTTATCATCTGAGTCACACAAGAAGGCATTTACTACAAATTACTGAGACACATGCAAGTATATTTTTTAACCTTGGAATATACTCTTTAATCAAACTGAGTCATTTACAAGAAAGTTTCCAGCTGTTCACAGAAAAAGAACTCATCAATCAGTTTAAAGCTAGATTTTAGAAAATGTAATAGGACACTTTAAAAATCTAATGGGGCAGCCCCAGAATATTAAACAGTTCACTTTTTGCACCTTCCTTCCAAACAGGAATAGCAGAACCTATGGACAGCATTTTCACTGGAAGTTCCACAAATTTTTCTTAGCTTAGGTTTCCAAATTAAGAATGCTATGCTATTGATAAATCAATACAGAAAACTAAATAAAGTGTTCTCCACAAACTTGTGCATTTTGTTTGTACAGAAGTCAGCAGGACAGCCTTAAGTTATATCCAAGATGAATACTGAAATGACTGTAATAGCTTTAGAAACATGTTCATAGATGCAGGAAATTTAATACTAAAATTACAACAGGATAGCTTAAATCACTAGTCACCTCAGAATAAAAGAAAATACAGCATACATTTCAGGACAAATAAACCATCATTTTTATCTGTGTACAGAAAGTAACCAACCTTTGCAGTTTTGTCAGCAGAAGTAGATGAAAATTTACTACCATCAGGTGAAACAGCACAGGAAAGAACAGTACCTCCATGGCAAGCAAAATCTTTTTCTGTGTTGCCAGTAGTGATATTCCAAACCTAACAAATATACAGGAAAACAGGTTACTTCTGTAACACTGTAAAAAGGTTAACGTACCTGCATCTTACACAAGAATATATAAGAGATAAACTCAGCTACATAGTTCTAACATGGCAAATATTTTGTTGTACTTATTAGTATAGCTGAAATACAAGACTATAAGCCTTACCAGAAACAGAAAATGCAAAATTGTGTCTTAAAAAGTCACCTCAGACTTCATAACCAATTCAGTAAGATATGTGGCAATACAAAGTGCAAAAATACTAAATGTCAGAAAAAATAGTGAAATGTACTGTATGCGATTTGTCAATTCACAGCCTTTTATTTACCTTAACGGTTCCATCAAATGACCAAGAAAGGAGTTTTGAATCTTCCAGAAGTCTAAAATCCTTGATTGCTTCCTTGTGCCCTCTTAGAAACACACATTCATCCAACTGCCAGTTCCATACCTAACCATAAAGATGGAACATTTAAAAAAAAAAAAAAACCCACAAAATTTAATGGCAAAGATGAGAAGAATTAACTAATTGACTTTAAGTCACAGGAATAATAAAATGCTCTTATGGAGGCAGCAACTAATTAAAAGGTTAGATATCGAAGGTATCCATAGGAGAGATGCTGAAGATTGAATATTAAATACTATGGCATGCTCAATCTATGAGAAAGTTCCCTATAATAAACACAATCTGATTCTCAAAGTGAATTTGATGCTTAAAATTTACTGGCAATTTAAAAATGAAAAACAAACCAATAATTTTCTTAGTATCCCAGAAGTTTGGAGTTTTAAACCTTCAATTATTGCAACCGACTTCCATCATCTGACAAACCTCATATTTTCCATACTTAAATTAACTTTATATTCTTAAAGTGCATTTTTAATGAAATGCCATTTTGCTTCGATTTTTTTATAATAAAATGACACGTTTTTAATTCAGCTATTCACTGAAAACTGAATAAGTTCTTGAAGTTTATTTTACAGAAGCTATTAAGCATCAACTTAGATTCCAATGATTTTATAGTTTTCAAATTAATGGGTTTTCTGTATCAAGGTTCAGAAAGCAGAGGCATTCAATGCTGGAGGTTTAACTGAGGCGCTGTCCACTAGAGGAGGCGGACGACCTGGAGGAAAAAGCGACCCACGTTAGACGCGAAAGAAGGATCCCAAAGACTATAAACTCATGAGCGGTCTGTACTGCTTAACTGACCACAGCAAGGGCACTTCATATCGGATGTTGCTGAGGTTGCATGTATATCTGCAAGTAGGTAGAACACTGGTGTTGGAACGGATTTGGTGAGCAAAACAGTGCTGAGAACGAGCACCCACATGTGTTCTGGAGGTTTTACTTAAAAAAACTCAAATTTGTCTGCATGCACTGAATGCTCATTAGCATCTGGAGCATGTGCTCTAGGTTTAGGAATTCTTTCAGTATGCATGCAACTGCTCTGAAATGCAAACTAAAGCACAGTATGCAAGAACGACCAGAACATTCATTTCAGAAGTGCATCCCAGAGGTGAGCTAAAATGCTAATACAGACACACCAGAATGCTTCACCAATGCCTATCTACCCTGCTGAGAGGCAGAGCTGATTAATTTGAGACTGCATGAGTTCACCCATTCTGTTTCCAGTTGGTATCTGTATTCAGCACTGGACTGGACTAGGTGGACACACTAACCTGCTCAGAGACAGGTCTTCATACCTCCTTCAGTGCAAGCAAGCCCACTGACAGACCCACTATGTATAATCAGTTCTGGGTCTCATCCCAGATTGTTTACTCATGCAATCAGAACTGTGTTGAGTAATCTTTGAAAACTAATGTTCCTTTCGCCATCTTATAGGAGTTGGTGCCTTTCTGTCATCCACAGCATTAAAAATAGATATTGTGTAATACTCATTATCACATAAAATATAAATACAGACTACAGTTTCTACAGTCTCTTGCTGCAAGATGAAGCAACAGAGAATACAGTAGTCATTTACGAAGTTTACATTATCTATAGTGTACAAGACCTTTTTAAATAAATTGTAAATTATAACTTTATCTTTTTCAATATCTTCCAAACCTGTATAACTGAATCATGAGCACTTGAAATGAGAGTCTGATAATCAGATGTAAAGTGACAATGCTGCACGGATGTCTTGTAGGCCTCCCGGGACTTCAGAACTTTCCCATCCAACAACTGTAATACCTTTAGAATGAAGAATGCAGTAATTATATTTATTTTACATACTTGAGGAAAAGGAACAAAAGAACATGAAATTATTTTTTAAATAACACAGGATTGTGAGGATGTGATTCTCAATCAATGGTCTGGAACAACAAAAAATTTGTATTAGCTTAGCCCTAGGTAAAATGAAATTCAGAGCGACATTATTAGCACTACCGTTAAACTACTGTCATTTAGACATCGCTCACAAATGTAAAAACTTTGAAGCATTATGTCGAAGAATATTATTGTGCAAAGTTATTCAAGTGATATTTCGTTAAAAAAGAAAAAGCACCAAGAAGGGTGTTCTCTTTTTTAAAATCAATTTAGGATGTAATACCTTTATTGTTCCACTCTCCTGTCCAAAAGCTGCAAATTTAAGATCTTCACTCAAGCAACAGCAGGAAATGGGGGATTCTTGAGCTGCTGTCTGTATAACAACACTGTCTGTATTTCCATTGATAAGCTGCAAAATAGGAAGTTATTACAATACCTTTAAATAAAAAAAATTAAAATATAGAGCTGAGAATGTTAAAGAGAACAGTGTGCCAGTTTCAAACTTTGAATTATAAAGACCAGTTATTTTCATAAACCAATTGCTTTGAAGGTTAGTGCAACTATCTTCATAGAATGCTCTCTGAACTGGACAAGTTTGCAAGAGGAAATTCATCTCGAAATTAGAAGGCTTTTTACAGTTTGTCTGACTAGAGGAAACAAAATATACTCCCAAATTTCAAAAACCGTATTAGTGAGCTCCACACTCAAATTTATTTACCTTGTCAGCCAGATTATACAACACATGCCAAATGGAGCATAAAATCCTTTAAGTGCATCCTCTAAGCATGACTAAAATTACTAGCACATATAATACACCAAAACTCAAGTCAGTAGCACCCTCAAATCAATTCCCAATGGGGGGAAGGAGGGAGAAGAGATAAGTCTTTAGAATACAGTGATTTCCAAAGGTTAAATTTAGAAAGCTACCAGTGTGAAGTGTTTAAAAACTAACATACTGTAAATCAAAAGGTGACTAGAATCCCAATTCAGAGAGATTATAAATTACAAAGGGTAAAGCACCAGAACTGCAAGAAAAGAATGCTTTTAGAGATGTGATAGCAGAGATATATTGTTAAACTACAGTACACATGCTTAACTGCAATTTGTCTTTTCAGTCAATTTCTTTTCTTGTGCAAGGGTAAAAAAATATCTATTCTCTTTCTAGAGTGGAGTCTTCTCTCATTACTATATTGCTACAGGATGCCAGAATATTGTATTTAGGGTAGAAAATCTAAGCACCATTTCCTCTAGGAAATAGTTCAAGTAAAGTTACAACAGAAATATACTAATCACAAACAAACAGATCAGGTCTACTAATTGAAATGAGAGCCAGACTACAACATGACGTATTAGTTGCTACAGATTTTACAGTCCAGGACCCCAAGCTCTCCTAAGGCTACTGGCAGACTTGGGCTCACACCTTTCATTCCCCCAATTTGAGATGATTGATTCAGCTATCACACAGTAGTTCTGAGTATCATGTACATGTGCTGTGTAACATCTGGTCTATACATGCCGCACACACTACATATTGCTGTGCACATCTGAGCCACCTGGAGAGTCCACAGTTTCTCTAGCCATGAAAACTGTTCTGTTCCTCTGCATCCAGCTTCACTTTTGACATCTGTGTGGAAATCTCCCCATAAACTTCATTTTTTGCTTACTAAACTAGGCAGAATTTCTAGATATAAAAACGCTATCATACATTAGGACTTATTTGCTACAAATTCAAGTGTTGATAGGCATGAACAAGCAGTACTTTCAGTGCTTCCTCCATTTCCTACTGACATTCGCAGTTAAAATTCAAATGTATTAACATATTGAGAAATACAGCTTACTTGTAAATGCTTCTGATTGTAAATTGCCAAAATCATCACTTCATCATTGTGAAATACAACATCTAGTTCACTTTTTAGCACAGCATCAGAAGACTTGCACACCTTCTTTGTTTCCCAAATCTGTTGAAGAAAAAGTATTTCATTATTAAAGGACAAAATACAAAACTTGCTGAGTAAGACTACTTGTAAACCAAAGACTTATAAACTTACAAGTAAAATTGATTTTTAAAGTTAGCGGAAATTATGCTTCTGCTATTTTCATTTACTAGGGAAGGTTGTGCAATTACTATAACAATTCCAATGGATGAAACAGAACCTAATTTTTTCCAGGATGACTAGCTGACTCCCCTGTGTTCCGAGTCTATAGCTATGAAGTCTACCGTTTTCTAATCCAAAGCAGAGTGTTAAGATCCAATTACAAAAAATACCAAGTACAGGTTCCTATACTTAATTGCTTTCAAAATTAAAAGAATGTAAGTGTTCACTTGGGAGAAAAAGAAAGGTTACTTTTGTAAACTATATTTCTGCTTTCACAGGTTTTAACGACGCATTACAATTATAGAAAACCATCCTGACTATTAACATCCAAATACATTTAACAATGAAAGCAACTTGAAGTCTGCTGGATCCTTAAAAAAACTTCACAATTACCCATTTAAATAATATCTAAAACAAAATAGAAGGTTACAATTACTCTTGAATGGCTACTGGACTTAAGAAATCCCATAGATATACAGTAAATTTGGATAAATAGTAAACAAAGTAAAAAAAAAAAGCTCATTTGGACTGTATATCTAAATAATTTTATAACAAATATCTAAATTTATATTGGCTATAAGTGAACATAAATACTAAGTACAAAAATCAATATATTATGTATATATGTGACATTTTTATAAAAAACAACTCTGTAAATCAATAATTCGATAACATAAATTCACATTTTTCATAATAGAAAGATGACATCTTACACGTATTGTCTGGTCATCAGATGATGTCAGAAATAAAGATCCATCTGGAGAAAATGTCACACAATGAACCCAGCTCATATGTCCCCTGCAATATGCCACTTTTGATAAAGATTTAATATTCCATAACTAAAATAAAAATATGAAAGAAGAATTCAAATGGACTTAGACGTAAATTACAGGGAAACAGTGTAAAACAAGAAGCAGTATACCTAATTACTATTTTTCTAGTATTTTCTTACTTCTTATTCTGAAATCAGATGTAATGAACTGTGTCTGCTTATCACATTTCAGTGGACAGGGAAATTGAATCAGCAGCCTCTTTGACTGCTATAATTCTAAAGGATGGGGCAGGGGAAACAAAAGAAAAAACCAAAATCACTCACAGTGTAAAAAAAATGCAAGTTCAACTTGACCACAGAGATTGCGAACCCAAAAAAACCCCAAGCAACAACAACAAAAAAAGAACCACAACCCCAAAACTAATAGTTGTACAGGCTTGTTGAAGCCATGCTAGTCCCAAAGTTATTCTAGCTATTTCATTCCTTTTTAGTGAGTTGCCACATTCTTGTAGCAGCATATGGGAGAGTTTGGTTTGTTCTAAGGAATACCCCTTAAGAGTGACAACAGTAACTTTAAATAAATTTAGTGGACTGGTGTTTTTGTTCTAAACATGAGTTCTGTTGTCCAAAATGACATATAACTTTAAATCGTTATTTCCCAACTTATATTTTACATACCAGAAGAGAATGAATATTAGAAGGAATGAAGTACGTTGAAAGCCTGCTAAAATAGCTACATTTATTTTACCTCTGCATACAAGAAACTATTAAGACAAATGTAATATTTTATGTTACAAGCAGTCTTTCCAGGCATACTGCAGCAAAGACAATCACTTACCTCAACAGAACAGTGAGACAAAGCAACTGCTACTAACTCATCATCAGGACAAAAGTCACAGTACTGGATTGTACTGTGATGACTCATGATGATCTGTGTTAATAAATCCCATGTTTTAACATCAAAAAGCTGTGAACACAGAATCACACTAGTTAGCACCCAGTTCAAATAACTTCAGTAGAGACAAACAGCTTGTATGCTCAACAGTATTCATTCCGGAATTTAGAAGGTATTCCTCTCAGTCAATGAGTTAGTTCACCACGTATTTTTACTTTACACACATTTAAAATCATGCATCATATAAGATGATGTGAAGTGAAACATCTTAAAGGACAAGAATTTTATCATTACTCTAATTGAAACATACTACCAATATCTAATTGAAATATACTACCTCCAAAAATATCATTCAAGTGAGGTACTTACCAAAAGCTTATTTTTGGCTACCACCAAAATCATGTCACCATTTCTGGACCAAGAGCAACATTTTACTAAAACCTCCACATCATCTGGTTGCTCATCTACATTCTTGAAGAAATCTTTTATCTCAATACTTTTCAGTTCATTTGCTGAGCGCACTCCCCAAAGCTGCCGTAAAAAGTAAAGGAAATACACAAAACCTCTTTTCAGTGATGTGGATACAGAATTCAACAGGGGAGAGCTAACTCCCAATCACTTCTAAGAAAGAAGAGGGGTGGGGGTTAGAATACGAAAAAGAGAGCCTTTGCTACCTTCCCTGGTCAAAAAATAGCACTAGAATATTCACAAACCCAGACAGCTTAGACAAAAAGAGCTAAAAACCCACAAACTGGGAAAGATAAACAAAACCCCAACAACAACAAAGTCTTACACTGTAGCAGAACCCTCTCCCTGTGTTCCCTCATTCCAGCTACAATCCCATCTCAACATCTACTTAACAAAAGAATAAAAAAAAAAATAATACATGCTCTACAACTCATTATTAAAAGTCCACTCACCATAAGAAATGTGCTACACATTTAACTTTGGACCTTAATTTCATTGAGGGACCTGCCAAAAATCTACTATTTCTGTTCTCTCCACTACAATTTTCTCTCTGAACGACAACAGCTAAAGCAGCTCTTCTTTCCTGATTTAGCAACAATATAGAAAAGTAACAGTGTTTTAAGAACTGCAGTTCTGAAATAGCATAGTTCTGTTGCAACCAAAGGCAATAAAAATAGTATTTACATCCTGAGGAAAAACATACAAACCTTTAAGTCTCTTCTAGTACATACATGAAAAATAGCACATAGAAATTGCTTTTATGTTTACAGATAATTCATTGACAAAGATAACCGAACTTTCAATTAACCTAAAAACTTACTACTTTAAAACAAACAAGGTTCACACACACACATCCAGTTTTCTTAACAAAGTACATTAGAGGAAAAAAGTAAAATGGGGAAAAGTAAAGGATTCAAACTGAGACTAGCTAGGATTTATTTACAACGACAGGCACTCAACTTTTTTGCTGGTACTGGACAAGCCATCTCAAAATCTTGCATTAAAATGGGACTAATAATAAAATGTTTCAGGATTTAATTCATTAAAGCTGATCATGCGGACACAAAGTTTTCTCATACATATTTTCTTATACATTTTATACCAAAAAAAACCAAACAACCAAAGCCATCATCAAAACAAATACTTGATTTTAAAACACACTCTATACCTTTAGTGTTCCATCTGTTGAGCAGCTAGCAACATATTCATCATCTGGTGAAAATCTACAGTGATTGACAGAATTTTCATGACCCATCATTGTATTTCTACAATACCTTTTGTTCAAATCCCAAATCTGCATGAGAAATAACCATATAAATATCATCATATTAAAGAATTATTCAAAGACAGACTGTTCATGTTCTTCTCAAAATCATTCACTAACAACCAAGACTTCAATTATTTTTTTTTTTTAGTTCTACCCACATCCTCATGGATTTGATGTTATGCCCTGCGCTACCCCACAATTTAACTCCACCTGCTAATGTGCATGAAACTATTAACATCAAAATCACATACAACTAGTTAAACTTCCTGTACAGTGCAAAGCCCTTGAACAGCAGAAAGTTACTGAAGGTTTCCTCAAACTGAGGAAGAAGCTTCCCTTTGTCTCTTTCCCTTTCAACTTTAAAGTGCAGAATTCTGCAGCTTACACATAATAAGAAAAATTAAATCTCTTGGGTTAGTCTTAGCCAGTCTGAATATCATCCTTGCCACATCCCTACTAACAAAGTTAGAAGAATCCTAGAATCATAGCATGGCTTAGGGTTGGAATCAACCTTAAAGATCATCTAGTTCTAACCCCTCCTGCCATGGACAGGGACACCTTCCACTACACCAGATTACTCCAAGCCCCATCCATGGCCTTGAACACTTCCATGTGTTCTTTTTGTTTAGGGCTCCTTCTCACCACCCCTCTCACACACACAGTTTTCTAAGTCTATAGCCCAGGCTTCCTTTCTTCAAGCCCAAATTCCTTCCCTTTTTCCTATGTAAATAAAAAAAAATTTAAAAAATTGTACATTGAGAGTTCAAGTGAGAACTCAAGAACTGTCACTTATATAGTGTTCTCTGAAAACAAACAAAACAAAATCAGGCCCTTTTGATTATTGTGCATACGTCAGTTCTGACATTCAATACAAATGAAAAGCGTCAAACACTGTCTAAAACCCTAAAATCTCTGCTCCTCCTAGCTACAGCTGGAAGTGACGGTTGCCTCACTAACAATCTCCCTCTTTGCTGTCTACTCCCAACAGTTCTCTTGCACTGGAACTGGGCAACTGAGCCACTACAGGGAACTAAACAAGCAGAGAACTGATCCCACCACACAAAAGTATTTGCAGAGCTGGCTTCTTGACCCATACTACTGCAGATCAGCACATGCACTGCAACAAAGACAAGTATTTTATTTACAGCCAGGACATCTTCAGTGCTAGTTAACTATATGATTTGCTTAGCTGTACTGTGAAATTGCACTCTGATTTGCCACAATCTAGGTCTTACTTGATTCTTCCAGTTTCCCCCTTCCCTCAGATGCAGCCTCCCAGTCTGAACACTGCCAGATGGTTGTTAACATGACAAACCTTTGAATACTGTCTTGTTGACTTCCACCTTCACTTCTTACTACGCCAAATCAATTTCATAAATAAATGTAGCTGCTACACTTCCGTAATACTTTCCCCCCCACAATCTTTCAGCATCCAGATTTTTACGTTATTCATGTTTTCAATCCTATATTTCTGCCTTCATTTTTCTTATGCTGGTTTTAATCAGGTATTTCATTCTTATATTCTCCCATTCCCATACCACAATCTAAAAGCCTTGCTAAAGCCTTCACCTTCATGCCCTACCAGTAGAGGAATTGCCCATTCTCCTTTGCTGAGCACAAACACTCCTCCTCTTCTGCCTCACAGAAATATGACTACAGAGCTGTCGTCAGTACTCTCAATCTGTTGCTCTCTCTCTTCTACCAGGCTCATTAAAAAAAAAATTAATTTACAGTGATTAAATATATTTATATGTCAACAATTACAATGTTATAATAAGCAGCATGAGAACAATCTCAAGTTTTTCCACTTACTTTGATGAAAGTGTCATTTGAGCAGGTGGCTAAAAGATACTCATCATTTCTGTTACTGAACTGGCAGCAATTGACCTGCTCTGAGTGTTCTTCATAAACATGCTTACATTGGCCTGTTCTTGAATTCCAGATCTAGACAAAATTGAAGGATGAAAAAGACTTAGGTATGTTTAAAATATTTCATGTAAAAAAAAAAATAAAAAAATCTGTAAACTATGCTGAAACACAGATGAAGCCCTAAACCATTCTTAACACTTCAAAAATGTTTTGAAAACAAAGGGAAAGCACACACATTTACACTTAGAAAAAATAAGTTACAAGGGGAAGGGCATAACTCGGATTAGAATCTTATAAATACAGGAATTTCACCAATGTTTTGCTACAATAGAAAATAAAATTCCTACAAATAGAAATTAAAAATTGCAAATAATTCACATGTAGCAAAAAAAAATATGGAAAAAGAATTTTGGATATATTCACTTCATGTTATGGATAGGATTGGACTCGCATCATGTTCTATTTAGAAAGAACCATCTCATACAAGTAAAATAAGTTGTAATGCTGCATGATGTAAACATTAAGCATCTTTTATGCTTTGTAACGAATGGGGCTTTTGTATTTGTTAACGGTGAATTATCCACATAAGATTTAAGACAGTTAAAAAACCCTTTTAGTCTTCAGAATCTGCTCTGCCTGATTTGGTTAAAACCGAAATCAGAATTATTAATCTGAAAAAAATTGTCTGCTCTCCATTTCCTTGCCTTCACTTTCTTGTCAGCGGAACAAGTTGCTACAAATTCACCATCTGCAGAGAAAGCGCAGCAAAGTATTTCATCATCATGGGCACTTATCTCCAGAAGTCTCTCTCCACTTTCTGCTTTAAATACCTAAAACAATAAACAATAAAATCTTACAACTCACATACAATTGTCAAATACAAATACAAGTCTGTTTTCTCTTAATTAGCTCTTTTTATAACAGCTCTCCATAAATATGGTTTACTTTTGAAAGTATTTACAATTTTAGGGAAATGAACATAATAATTATAAAAATATTTAATTTGAGCTTCAATTTTGTAAGGGTGATAGAAATTATTAGAGAGAAAAAGTAAAAACTGTATTTTAAAAACACTGTGCATGCAATGTGTTTCATTAATGATTTTTCCTACTCTTAGTCATTAAGCATAGTCCAAGTCCTCTCTGAGTACTTTCTAATAGTATCTGCAAAACACTGTATCTATTAACAAAATCTAAACTATTCTTTAAAGTATAAATTCCAGGTGTATGTATAGGTAATACCCTTTAGTGGAAAGCAATAATTTCAGCAGAAATTCATGACTTGGGGAATAAACAAGAAAAAAGCTGTGAAAAGTTGTACAGAATGATGCAGGTCTCAGTCTTGAGCTAGTCAGAGGCAATAAAAAGACAGTTGGAGAAAAGTGTCATGTATTAATCGAAATCCCAACATTCTGGATCTGAATTTACAATGGGGGGGTAGTGGGGGAGTGGTGGGAAATCAGGTCTCACTTTCCTCCTTAGCTTACATAATCTTAAGTATTAAAAGAAATCACAAGGTGTTCTTGACAGCAGCCTCCAGGATACCACAACTGTGAAGTCCTTGGTTTTTTCCTTTAATTTTTTCATTGAACAGGAATATCAGCGATAATGAAATGGTTAGTATTTATTCAAATAAGAACACAAATACTGAAGTAACAGGAAATGTACATTTACAATAAATTCTGCAGAACACATGCTCTTAATATAGGATTTTTTTTTTAATTTTGTTTTACAGAAAAAGTAGAAATAGCTTGAAAATTGAAAAGCTTAGGCCACTATTAGAAAAAAACAGTAATTTCAAAGTTAAAGAATGAAAAAAGGATTATTGCTAGTTTTCCGATTACTTCATCAACAAAAGTTTAGTTTATATGCAATCCACAGATTTTACTTTCTTGGGTAAAAAATGAAGATAAAAATAAGCAATTTTCTCTCAATAATGAGGACATTTAGTACAGAAGCCCAGCACAGTAACTTCAGCACAGCATAAAATCAGTACACATCCATCAGGCAGCTCCTTAAGTGGATGCCATGATCATAATATTGTAGAAGCCAGCAAAGAAAAAAATAAATAAAACCACAGTAACGATACATTAAGTAGCCAAATGAACAGCAGCTAAGCACCACTAATGTTATTACTTTAGTACTCAACTTATCAAGCATCCAAAACAACACCAAAGGCTTGCAGAAGAGTTGTTCTTTTCCCTTACCTTTGGCTGTCTGGAATATGGATGCTTTACCAGGTTACTGGCTGATTGCTAGTTTTCTTGAGAGCTGGCTTCCCCTCCAGGCAGACTGCTGGCAAATTTGTATTAGTCACTTTCCTCTCTGTCTCCCCTAATTCACTTCCTAAGCATTTCAGGCCTGTTTCCAATCTAATACTGTCCTCAACTTCAGGATTTCATTTTTCTCCCCAGATTTCTCTCCTTTCCATAAGACAATTTACTAATTAAGCACCGAAGTTACATAAT
This sequence comes from Psittacus erithacus, assembly GCA_009867235.2. Lineage (NCBI taxonomy): Eukaryota > Metazoa > Chordata > Aves > Psittaciformes > Psittacidae > Psittacus > Psittacus erithacus. The sequence goes on along the minus strand of WYDI02141248.1, from coordinate 51,127 downwards.
GTTCATTACTATCCCACAGAAATAGCAAACCTGTAACTAAAAGTCTTGGTGTTTCTCAGTTCTATAAAAGTTTACTGAGACTGGAAATAACATTTTGCAAGCAAATATTAAACATGCTGCGGTGCATTAGTTAGGCTCGGAGCTTTTCTGTACCATTAAAAGACATCTCACATTCATATATTCTCTGAAATCAGAGTTTAGCTTTCAAACTAGAAGATGACGCTTACTATTCTAATAATGTAACTTGATGCTTACATAATAATACATAATTTTCAATCATTTCTCTCCAATATGTCCTAGATCCCTAATATCTCCACATAACAGCAAAAGAAAAGTGACAGGACTATTAACAAATGTTATCAAATTGGTACACAGCATCTCTTTTCACTCATGCATAGGTATCTTACCTGAAGTGTTTTATCAGCTCCACATGATGCTATTCTTTGTCTATCTTTAGAAAAGCAGGCATGGTAAACTGCATCTCTATGTGGACGAACAACCAGACGGTAGAGGTTTTTCAAGGATGTTTTATTTCTACAGGGTAAGACAGTTGATTTTAGACAAGCAGTGCCTTTCTATTATTCAAACTCTTCTATAAAAAGATAGCACTTTTTCACATCTTGAGCAGTAAGCTTTACAACAAACCAACCATCCCACTGCACCTTACCTCTCAGCCTTTATGATGAAGTAGTATGGGTAAAAACAAAAAAAATTTGAGTTATTATCACCCTCCAATAGTTACATTTTAGAGGTCAAGAAAGATAATATGCGCACAAAAAAGCAACATGTACTTTATGAGCAAAGCTGATGCACTGCAAGACACAGCCTTCCTAATGATATATTTATGACCTGATATGTGCTATTTCCAAATATAAATTTCTTCATGAGAATTCTTGTTTCCTGCAGGTTCCTTTTCAAGCTTATTCAAAAACATTCATAAATTTCTTTAGATCTTAATAAACTTACTTTTCATGTTGATGACTTCTTATCACTAGATACTTAACATAACTGCATTTCAGTCGGAGATTAAGTATAGAATCTAGCACACCTGAGATGAGTCTTGCCTCGCTTCAATGAAAGATTAGAATTAGCAGGAATCATAATCATCCTGTTTAGCCAGATCTTAACACAGAAAGTCACTGTAATAAGGTAATTTTGGTGATTAATAGATTGTTACAAGATTATTTTTTTTCCTAGAGTCAAAATGAATCAATGCACTTCAAGTTCTTATTGTTACCAGTTTCAAACTTCAGGCTTAGCATTTAAATATTGGATAAAACATCTCAAAGAAAGTAGCTGCACTCTAGAATGACAGCGATTTTTCACTGCAAAATACTGACTCATCTAAGCCAACTTTTTTTTTTCCTTTTGCATATTTTAATAAACCCAAAATTGCTGGTCAAAAAAGCAGCACATTCACCTACATATCCTACAAACCATTTTTGGAACCTTGCCCTAGGGTGAGAAACAGAAGCATCTGTTTTTGTTCTGCTGATTTCAGTCATGCTCTTCAGCATAAGTCTCTGCCCCCAAGGTGAAAACCCTGAACTACCTAGAGATTTACTCCTCTGAACTGTGCAACTTCCAGAAGTTTTTGTTAGAATTCTGTTAGCCATGCAAAATGAAACAACCAAATATTCAAACAGAAGACCTGAAAATTCAAGTATGCCTGGATTAACCTCTCTAGTTATTACCATATGCCCTGGTTTCAGCTGGGATAGGGTTAATTTTCTCCCTAGGGGCTGGTAGAGTGCTGTTCTTTGGATTTAGTCTGAGGACAATGCTGATAACACACTGATGTTTTAGTTGTTGCTCAGTAATGCTTACCCAGATCAAAGACCTTTCAGTCTCATGCTTTGTCAGTGAGGAGGGGCACAAGAAGTAGAGACGAAGCAGAGACAGGACACCTCACCCAAACTAGCCAAAAGGGTATTCCATACCATGTCATGCCCAGTATATAAACTGAAGGGAGTCACCTGGAAGGCCCAGATTGCTGCTCAGGTTGGGCCAGGTATCGGTCAGTAGGTGGTGAGAAATTGTATTGCGCATCACCTGTTTATTCCTTCCTCTCTCTATTTTCTATTATTATTGTTGTTGTTGTATTATATTTCACTTTTATTTCAATAATTAAAGACTTATTTAAATAGCAGAAATTTCAAGATTGGATGCAGATTACAAAGCCTTCTAGTATTTCCCATCTCACTATTTTCAAAAACTTTGCAAGTTAACACAAATGTTCTCTTTTTTAAATTGTACATTTTCCTAGAAAACCTAAAAGCACACTGTAACATAAAACTTGCACTACAATTCTAACTTTAAAGAAAGTATTTAGAGAAATTCCAAAGTTTTTATGAAATTATTTTTATCTTTGTACAGTTATTTACAAATATTTAAATAGGAACAGTCATTGAATACAGAAGAAAATATATTTCTCTATTTTTATGTAATTATTACTAATTTGTGCCCTTACATATCCAAAGTTCCTCTCCTCCAACAAGTTTTTTGAAATTATTTCAATTTCTTTTCCAGAAAAAACAAAAAAAACAAAAAAAACAAACCACAGCAGTTCTTAAAAAGGTGCCTATATTAGCCATACATTGTGTTGTATATTAAATGATTTTCTTGCATCAAAGGATCAGCATATAAGCAGATGGACTGCAGCTACTTACATCCATTCCAAATAAAATGTTCCTGTTTCTCTTTGAGCATATAGCTTGGCTTGTTGATACACCTCTGATGTCTCTGGTTGGCAAAGACCCAGCTGTATAATGTCAGGAAATGGCTGCCGTCCAAGGAGATGCCCATTTAAGGACACAAATTCCTGGAAGTTCTCACGTACTGTGCTACCCTATGTACAGAGCAGATAATACCTGATACCACAGAAACAGGATTTATTTCCTAAGTCCCCTTCGCTTTTTTCATTTTCTACACAGCTAATATTCTTACAGAAGCACTTAATTCTATTTTTCTATTTAGTTTTATTAGCAAGTACATATGACAGACTGAAATATTTCATTATCCTGTTCAGGAAAGAGTATTATACTTATTTTTCAAGTAAAGAATATTGGTGACAGTAATTTACTCAACAAGCAGTCAACAAAAAAGACTGTTCTGAGCAGCCAACAAAATTCTACATCTCAAAAGCAGAGTGCTATATGTACCCACCATAAGGCATTGCTCTACACCTTAGTTACTGAGTTCCATGGTCAATTACTTGGGCATACACTGAAGTTACAACTAAAACTGAGAACTAAGTTTTCTTCATTTTTCTCTTCTTCAAGTTACAGTTTAACTTAGTACAGGTTTTACGTTTCAGTTTTTTAAGCTTTCTACATATCTGCCATATATACATACATACAATAAAATGCAGCTACGAAATAATAAAAAATGTATTTGTAACAGACTGATCATTTACCTTTTAGTATCATACCTTTTGATCGAGGATTGAACTATATTCTACATATTCATGAATCAGATGAGCAGGCCCTACCAATTCAGTTTTAGCTTTAATCCAATCTAAAGAAAACATAAGATCACGAAGTTCCTACAAAAAAACAAAAATTCAATTTCAGAGCGTAAGTTCCACAACAGAATCTACTTAAGGGGAAAAAGAAAAGCACAGGAAATACATTCCGTATTTAATATGCTTCAGTACAACTGTCTCTAGTTAAAAATTTAGGCAATTTCCTTCTTTCATGCACCTTAATGAGGTATAGAAATTCTGGGTATAAAAGACTAAGCTTGTTATTTAAGGACTGCTCTTTGATACAGCTAGTCAGAGAAGGGATGAGGGTACAAAGGAGAACTTAGCTTGCAGCATGTAAGACCTGGTTTAAGATAAAACTCCGAAAAAACTTCTAGTCCAGACTAGTAAAGATCACTGCTAATACTGACCTGTTGTTCTTCCTAACAGATACTCAATTTGGATTTAAGCAAAAAAAATCTGTTATTGTTGCATTTAACTTAGAAAAAAAGAAGGTTATTTAAAAGGCAATTTGAAACTGCAAATAGAATTATGACAACAGAACATTTCATTTGGAAGGGTCCTACAATGATCATCTAGTCCAACTGCCTGGCCAATTCAGGGCTGACCAAAAGCTAAAGCATCTGGTTAAGGGCATTGCCCAAATGCTTCTTAAAACAGGCTTGGGGCATTGAACATTTCTCTAGGAAGCCTGTTCAAGTGTTGAAACACCCTCTCAGTAGAGAAAGGCTTCCTAATGTCCAGCCTAAACCTCCCCTGGTGCAGCTTTTAAGCATTTCCATGTGTCCTATCCCAAGGAGGAGAGATCGGAACCTCCCTCTCCACTTTCCCTCCTCAGTAAGCTGTAGAGGGCAATGAGGTCAGCCCTCAGCCTCTTTTTCTCCAAACCAGATGCTTTCAAATTCCTCAGCTATTGCTCAAAGGACATCCTTTCCAGCTCCCTCACCAACTTTGTTGCCCTCCTCTACGTGCATTCAAGGACCCTCATATCTTAAATTGTGGGGCCCAGAACTGCACACTGTTCTTGAAGTGAGGCTGCACCAACACTGAATACAGCAAGATAATCACTTCTCTTGAGCAGCTGGTTTTATTGCCTTTGATGCACCCCAGGACGCAGTTTGCCCTCTGGGCTACCAGGACACACTGCTGACTCCTGTTGAGCCTGCTGTCAACCAGCATCACTAGATGCCTTTCTGGAGGGCTGCTCTCCCACCACTCCTTTCCCAGATTATACTTGTGTCCATCCTAGGTGTAGAATCCAGCATTTGGACTTCTTAAATTTCATCCCATTAATCGCTGTCCAATCCTCCAATCTATCTAGGTCCCTCTGAAAGGGCTCTTGTCCCTCAAGGGAGTCAACAGCACCTCCCAGTTTGGTATCATCTTCAAAGTTGCTAATGGTGCATTCAACTCAAAATCATTGATAAAAATATTGAACAGGCCTGGCCCTTAAATTGAAACACCAGTGTATCCTCTCATCTCACAGTTGAGTGACTTGTAGAGAAGGATGCTGTGGGGGGCAGCATGGAAAGCCTTATTAAAATCCATTAAGAAGCTACATCTACTGCAGTTAAGCCTGGGTTTTCAAAAAGGGTTAGAGAAGATTTCTTAGCAAAGCTCCTTAAAAAGGATAAGAAAAATACAAGCCATTACCATACAAAATAAGAAATTTTCTTAAGAACTGGTTGAAAAGATACAAAAGGTAGAAATAAGGTAGTTTTCATAACAGACAGTGAATATCAGTGGAGTGCCTAAAGGACTTTATGTTGAGTGTTTACCTATTTGCTCCAAAGCCTGGGACAAGACAGGTTCAAGTGAGAAAAAGCCAGGGACAAAGGCTGGGTGGGTCAAGAAGGGAAAGAGGGCACTAGTCAGAACTCACCTTCTGCATGTTAGCACCAGCCATATGGTACGCTAGGAAGTTATACCAGTACATGCAATCCTCTTGAGATGGAACAGGTGTATTAAGTTTGTAATATTTCTTGTACTGATTTACTATGTTTTTATGTAGCTCCTGCAATGTGAATCAAAACACTATTAACTATCAGTTAATACTATACCAAGGTATGGATTGGTTTCAGTATTGAGAAAGTATTATTAATATTATACTGTATATAGTTTTGAGGAACAATATTACTATCATTTCTCAATTGTAGTACATCAACAAATAAAACAAGAAAAGCTTACTTTCCAAAACCGTACACTTTACCTAATTTATCACTTAAAACTTCTCCAGACACATTCTCTAGATAACAAAAGACAGAAAAGCAAGCTGTTAACCTTTATTCTCAGGCCAAGAACAACTATCAAATCACTCTTCACATTAAATATGGATAGCTGACAAAAAAAGACCCTCACATATATAAATCTAAAGCAAGTGTAATAACTTGCCTTTCCTTCATATCTACTCTTTTTGCTCTGTCCTTCAGAACCGATAAATTTATTTGGTACAAGTTATAGGTCCTCTCCCTGCAAGTATTGCCTTAAATTGGAAATAGCATTTCTCTGTATTGAAGAAGAAACTTGCTATTCTGGTAGGGTCTGGATGCCTTTGGAATTATCAGTGGGCCATTCCATCTCCTGCTGGAAATGTCCATCAGGTAATCACTCTACAGTCTCAAGTTGAAAATAAATTGTTTTAATTAGCCAGCATTAAGTTTAACTGCATTGTGCACCTATTCTATGAACCTACTCTGGATGCCATTTAACAAAGCAACATTTTCTGAAGAATACCTAGCTTTGGAAAGTAAAGTGACTAGACTAGTCAATACTCTACCTGAAGCTGGTTGCGATTCTTCTCTGTAAGAAAGTCAAGCTGAAGATCATGTAAATAATAATGAAATGACTTCCCGTTACGATCACAGAACAACAGCGATTTGTTAACAAATTCCTGTAGTATATCTTCAACTTCTTCAGTCTCCATATCCCAAAGAATACAGAGAACCTAAAAAGAGCACATTAAGACAGAAAAGAATAAGAACTAAGGGGAAACACTACTTGTATGAATATCATAACAGGCTACCAATTAGTTGACAACAAAACACATGCTAACAGATATATATTACCATTTGTAATAAATTCAGTAACTTACCAATTGTTCCATACCAAACTACAGAACAGATAATACAAGTTAACCCATCTTTCGTCTATTTGTGCTGATTTATGGTGATCCTATCTTTTTCTTAAATGAGACAAATTTCACAAAGCAGTTTTTAAGCCTTTACGGAGCTCAATTACAATCTAATTTAAAAGCTTCATATGGAATGCACATTAAACTCAAACATTATGAACACAGCTGTTTAGTTACAATTTTTTGTTTCACTACTGACAATAAAAGTCACGATGCAATAATGGACCTGACCTATCCCATCTAGCAATTACTATTAAGTTACATACAGCCTAAGTTATACACAACAATTATAAATTATACAGATTCTTTAAAGTCATTTTTTTGTACCTCAGTAAAAATGATGAGATTTCTGCATTGTTGTTATTACCTTAGTAGGTACTTTAACATCTTTTGGGAGGATAGAGAGGTCTTTATAATAGTCCTTGTAATTGTCATTCAGTTGCTCAACACTTATGGACATTGCTTCATCAAGGGCTTCATAATCGTAAGAAGAAGATTTTCTTATTCTTTTAAACTGCTTATTCTGCAGCTGTTTGAGATAGTATTCCCAGCGACTAGGGAAGTCTCTTAACAATGCACCTATCAAGGATATCACAAGAGGAGAACCTGAAGGAAAAGATTAAATTAATCTTAGAGGTTTTCAGGAACACAATCCCATGGTTAGTCAAGAGGCTGAATAAATCAGACAATTTTCCCAATATGTTGATTAAATTCTTGAGGTCTGAAGAACAGACAAACAAAATATGACATGTGAAAACTCACCAAAATCAAGTGTAATAGGGGATCAGGGAGAAGATACTCTGAAAAAAACTGCTTGAAAATGAATATGAGACACTCCTATTTAGTTAAAAGAAGTATTTACACAGCATTTCTGTTTTACTTAAGGTATACAGTATTAAAGCATGTTCACTCCTCTAATTTTTAAGTCAAAACCTAGAAGAAAAACATACATTCAGTGCTAAATGATATGTTAAAGAATGGTAAGTATACCTTTGCATTCTCTTACAAGGCAGTTAGCTTGTTCTGGCAACTCTGATATTTTCATATTCACAAACAGGGACAAAATCTCCAGTCCTTTCTCATGTGCTAATCCACTTTCCACATGAACCTCGTATTTATTGCCTAGACAAAGAAACATGGAAAAATTTTAAAAGAACATAAAAGATCCTATGAAATTGAGAGTATTTTCCAATCAAAATCTGGAGCAAAGGACCCAGCTCATGACTTTTTGCACAGTATTTTATATGCTTAGTACTAGGACTATAAATTCCACTATCAGAATCAAGTTTGCCTTACAGAGACAAAAAATTTAGACTATAATTAAGAATTAGAAATGCATTATGGGCACACTGTAGCACTAACTACTTAATAGTATAATCACCCTACAGCAGCAGTGCTGCAGAGGTTAATTTATCCTGTTGAGAATCATTGCGCTCTTCAGTGTAGACATACAACTTTCAGGATAACATATAACATTTTCTTCACAAAGAGCATAAAGTCTTATGGGCAGAATTTTAAAACTTGACAAGTTGACAGACACAGATTCTATCAGATTCTTTAAAAAAAAAAATAAAATCACAAGAGCAAATTGCATACATACGCACACAAAATCCGTGGGGCAGGACAGGAAGCTGTTCCTTACCTGCCACAGTGTCTGTTACGCTCCTGTCCCTGCTCGTGATAAGAACCTGACACTGATTATCAAACGCTTTTAATACCCAGGAATCCCAAATGTCATCCAGGATTAAAAGAGATCTAATGCAAGAAGAAATATTGCAGATTTCAGATCAGCTATTAGTGTTATAATACAGTATTACACCTTAATAATGAAAGAGAATTTTCAGAATTTACGATGTATCACTGAATAATTTTTTTATATAAATAAATTATCTTATTCCTCTTATGAAGGAATTGTCTTGGATGCTGAGGTTCTTTTTACATAAGCAACATTGTATATTGATTACCTATTCAAATCCTATGGCTACTCACATTTCTAGGTTACCATACAGAATCTCGCCAGAATAATGTACCTGCCTCTATCTAACAGAGAAGTTACTGAAAAATGTTTTTAAAATGTTCCAAGGGAGTAAGAAGTCAAAAGGATTGGCTAGCAAGTAGATATATGAAACGAAATAGCAGTTTATTTGCATTCTGTGTGTTTTGTGGAGGAAAAAAAAAGTTACTGAAACCAAATCTTACAACTTGTTTACATGTACTGCCCTTTTTTGGTCTTAAGGGATGGAATTTTCAGCTACACAAGTCATAAGTTAAATTGTCCAATTGTCACTGAAGCATGCCAAGACATTTTTCTTCAGCTAAATGATGCCTATGACATCAATGACTATAAATTAGGATTTTATTCTTTATGGAGGATACACATTATGCCACATTTTCAAAGTTGTGTATGTCTCGGATACCCATATCTCATTTTTATACAGTTTCTCTATTAACATTTTTTGATAAATCAGAGGGTTTACAAGAATACTATCATAACCATAAATGACTCAGTTTGTGGTACACAAATACAGTACTGTATTACACATCTGCCACTAGCATCTATTTACCCTTCAATTTTTGTACACTTATCTAAACTTATTTATACTTTTATCACATGTAAGTCAGTAATTTTGAAAATTTTAACAGTAATGCCTATTCAAGAAGTAAATTTCTAGAACTATTCATGGCTTCACCCTGAATAACACTTCCTAATTATTTACAGTAAAACAGGAAAAGGGGAAGCAAAAAGAGTTAGGAAGTTGGTATTAAAAAACAAAAATACACACCAGAGAGACATGTAAGCACAACACAGATACCTTACATGATTAGACCAAAGATAATCTGCGAAGTTTTATCAATTAAAAGAATAGTGTTTTATTCTACTGACATCACCTGTGATATTTGCGTAGCATCAGCAAACGAAGACGATCTTTAGCCTCCTCAATGTTAAGTGGTGGCCTTTGTGAAAGAGTGGAGTCATGTTCTAGTCTACTGCAGAGATTCTGAAGTTTTATTAGGAGTCCTGCTTTGTCCTGTTTTCCAACAGAAACCCAGTGAACTCCTCCTGGAAAACAGCCTAACAAGAAAAGCAATATTAATCATGCTGTACACTTATTATCAGAAATATTTAATAGCAGCTCATATAGTAATCAAAAACTCAATTTCAATTAAAATATAAAAGTTTATATAGCCTATTGGAAACCAACCTTACAACTTCACCAGTAACTCCGAAGGATGGTTCTACAAGACCACTGTTTTTTAAAGAACAGGCTCTATAGGGCAAGTTCCCACAGAGAATTCACACTATCACTGATGCTGTCACCCCTCCTCTCTATATGCCTTCCTGCCTGTCCCTTTACAATCCCTGCTGCATCCACCTTCCTAGTAGTCAGACTTAACGTTTACTTTTATAACTCTCTACTACTGCAGGAGTTCAGAGTTTGGGATGTGAAAATCATCCCAAAACAGTGAACAAGAAGGCATTTAGAAGAGTCAGCTGTAGCAGAGGATGCTGTAGTCTCTATCCCTAGATCAAGTTTTGTAATGCCCAGGCCCCTCTTTCTCCTCAGTGTCCTGTGCTGGGGGGAGAATAATCATTAAATGGTTTCACTTCTGATCTGCTTTAAGCTAAAGCAATACTACTGCAATCAATCCACAAACACTTGCCATTATTAAAATATATGCAAAAGTTAGAGCAAGATTTTTTAAACTCATGTAACAAGGAGAACAGTCTAAGGACTTAATGAGCAATGCCCAAAAGGGCTATAAATTAGATATGATGCTTCTACTCTCACAAGCCAAAGCAGATCCCAAGGTAAACAGCTATTTGGAATCTTTTCTCATAAATTAATAAAACACTTAATGACCTAGAGCACTGAATGGTTATGAAAGCTGTAAATTGCAGGCAAACATTTTGGAAGCACCTAAGGAATTTAGAAACCTAATTCCTAAATTACTTTCAAGATCACATACAATACTTCACCACATATGTCCAATACACATACACCTGTAGTCATTTTTATAAAAAATATACATGTTTTTCTAAAAGTACCTTCCAAGAGATGATGATCTCTTAAAGCTTCTGCTGTTAAGACAGTCTTTCCACAACCTGCCATTCCATAAACTGTGACCCAGCCTGGATCACTTCCCAAGCAGCACAGCTTCTGTTTAATAGCATCTACCAGTTCTGGCCGAGTGACAAATACAACAGGTCTCTGTGGTACACCTCCTTCGCAGAGGACTGTCTTAACTGAAGTTAAAAAATGAGAAACATGAAAATAAGTAGGAACTTCTAAATGCGATGCCTCTTCAAACCAAACTGAACAACTTCCCACCCCAACAACTCTACCACCACCTCAGGTCCCATACAAATGTTCTAAAAACTACTTGAGTCATAGCACCAAATACTGAAAAAATACTGCTTTTTAGAAATAAATTACTTAACAGGCAACTAACCTCCCACTTACAGCAGTGTTCCAATTATTAACTACATACAAGGCAAGCTAGTTACATCAGCCCCTAGAAGTGAAAAGATAATTAACAGCTCCAGTAGAAACTGTGGCAAACACAAAGAACTCTGCTATATCCAAAAATCAAGTCACTTTCTCAGCCAGAAGTTACTGGCGCATTGATGGAGCAGAAAAGAAAGCATGCTTTGTAAGGCTTTTACTTAGTAATTAACAACAGTCCAGCATTGTGGTTTAAGCAAGACTTCCTTTCATTTAAGCTAAGTTAGCATGATTTGCAATGGAGCAGGTAAAGTATAGCAGGAAAGAAAATGCGCACTTTATCACAAAGTGGCCATATGCAGTGCCGTATTATACTGATAAACTCTGGGAATTCTTACTTGGGTAATCAAAATTCCACATGCCTATGACACTTCTTAAAATGTAATGTGCCAGTAAATATGGCAGTTACTCATATGCAGTTAGACAGCTCTTCCCACTAGAAACTACCAATTTATTTCATGTCAGTCAAAGATGATACTGATGACAAAATAGGTAAAAGCTGGGAATTTATGTAGGGTAACTAAAACATCTGGTGGAGAGAATTAACCTAATAACTAGATCAGCTATTGAAATCTAGGCTGAGAGACTACAGACTACTCTTCAAGATAAGCATCAAAATTTTGCAGGCCACAACTTTTTATGTTAAAATCAACTTTTATATATACAGTAAGTCTTTCTTTCACATACAACAAAAATGTTACAATTTAGAGAAAACTGAGAGCTTCAGGTCTCCCTCTTTTAAAATACACACTAATTATATGAACATTTTCCAGATAACCTACAAAAGTCATAACTGTTGTTAACTTGCCTGCCATATCAAATATATGAAATACAGAAAATACTACTACCACTACAACTACTACAATACCAAACCAAGTGAACACACCAACTACTCTTTTTTCATTGGAACAGGTATACAGTCACTTAGAAAGGAATAAAAAAGGCAACTTGTCTTTACTTTCATGCAGAGGGATTGCTGTAGTTACACTGACCATATGAAGTCATTCCATCCATCGAACTCTTTCTGTTACCAGAGGAGACGGCAGGGATGCCATCCTGAAGAAGTGCAGCAAGATCACTGTATCCTTCATGAAGTAGTGCATTATAGAATGATCTATATGAATTATTATCTTTTGTAAGAATAATGTTTATTAGCATTGCTGCTCGCTCCTTCTGTGTAATCTAGAGAATAAAAAAACACCCAAAAAACCCAACAAAACATTAAAAGAGATGTTATATGGAACTAAGAGACCTTAGAACTTGTCTAATCTATCACTCTGTCAATTATAGACTGTTTATAGTTCCAGAAACAGCCTTCAACTTGACCAAGCCCTTAACTCAATACTATAAAGTGTAATAAAAACTGCATGCTAAGCATATGCTTAAGAATTTCCTGAATCCAGAAATGAGACTGACAGAAATCACTACTTTTAAAACAATGATATAACACGCGGGTAGACTAGGAAAATAAAAAACAATGAGAGACAGTTCTACCTGTTGTTTTACTCTCTCCTCCTCCTGTAATGTTAGCACTTCATCAGAAATCATATGATCCATAATGTAGGAAGTCTTGATATCCTTTTCCAATGCTTGGCGATTCATAAGTAAATAATTCCTACTCCTGACATCCATATTTCTTCAGTGTGAAAAAGAGAAGGGGGGGAAGTCAAGCTGGAATCAGAACATAACTTACAAGAAAAAAAGTTTTAAAATAGCTTATGAATTCTTGTTTTGAACTCAGAAAAAGTGGCACAGCATCTGCATTAGTGGAAGAGTGAATCTTCAGGCAAGCTTGTACTACAAACTGCAGAAAGCTAAAAAATTTAGTTGTTTTTTTTACCTTCTGCCTTGATAAAGAGACTTTCTTACCCATTATATGAATTTAGTTATACTGTTTATGACTCACTAGTCTAGTTCAGCTAGACAGTACAGTAGCACTGTGAAAACACTAGGGAAATCTAATGCTTTTTTCCAACAGAATAAAAAAGGTGTATTAATAGTTCAGTTGTAATAGTTCACAAGCTATTGTGAACATTAACAGTATTCTTGAAACACTGTTTAGATGCCATATGCTATCATGTTTAATAAAACTATACAGCTGAGCGTTGCTACAATTAATCTGGCTACATTATTTCTCTGATTGCTCCACTTGGAAGCATATAAAGTGGGTATAAAAAGAATTTCAATCTTTAACAATTATTACACTCATAGTAAAACTTTTGTGCTCACTACACGAATGGAAGCTTTCATTAAAAAAAGCAGATATGTAATACTAATTCTGAAAAAAAGGAGAAAATCCGAGTCATTTTCCACATTTCTTTATGTTTATGAACACTTGCAGGACTAAAGAATCACAGTCTGTGCAGTCTAGTATTCTAGCAACTTCCTAAATGCCTCCATGAAAAAAATTTTCTCCCCACCAACTACATCCCTCAAATTTTTGAAGTCCTTGGATCATGTGAGTGGGAAAACAGGATGAAAAAGACGACTGCTCTCATGGCTGATATCACTGGGCAGAACTACAACAGAAAATAAAATTCCGGTGTACCAAATCCCATGAGATAAACTTGATGTTGTCTCCAAGTTCAGGACTTCATACTGAGATCTTGACACATGATGGAAGATGGAGCACTCAACATCACCAGTGACTGAGCTATACCTTACTTGTCAGCATTTGATGTATAACTATAAACATGCATTCTTCCTCTCTGTCATTAAAAAACAAAAGTGCCTGAAGACAAGAGGAGAAAACTATTGCCTACTACACAAAGGTTTTCTAGAAGTGATCAGATGTGAGTCCCAAATGATCTCCCCGATCACACAATCCTGCACAATGACCAAAGGCTCCATAGGCAATTGCAAACTTCTCTACGGAACAACTACAAAGCTGCCTGCAGAAGCGCTCACCTTCTTCACTCCTTCCTTCAGGAGCAAAACAGCCGCCTTTGCAGCAGCCAGCGCCGGAGCGCCTCTTTCGCCGTACTCATAGAATAGCCTATTTTCACTGAAAATGATGCGATCAGGAAAGTCTTATATCCTCCCCTGACCCCACCGCACCGCTCAGGAGCGGGAACGCTCCCCAGTCGAAAAAACGTCCAAGTTAAAAATAAATAACTAAATGATAATTTAGTCACCCGTGAGGCAAATACAAAACGAAAGCACCTCGCGAACAGAAAACAAAGGCTTACCTCAGACCCAGACACTCCTCGCTTTTACCAGCCGCAGGGAAAACGAAACAGAAACCGGAGCGCCCAAACCAGCCCCATGCCGGGCGAGGGGCTCTGCCTGGCCGCTACCACAACCTGCCCCCGGGCCATGGGAACAAGCCGCCTCTAAAGCACACAGCTCGGGGCCGTGGGATGGAGTCAACCACAAGGCACTGCAGAGAAACTGTCCCGCCCTGCCTGCCCTACCCTGCCCGTCTGCTTCTCTCCCCGCCGACTCACCTAGCGGGCAGCGCGGCCGTCAGGAGCCGCCGGCAACAAGTTCTCGCCTGGCCCCGAGAAGCCGCTGCCCCGCAGCGGGGAAGCGGCGCGCCCCAACTACTTACTACTTCCTCCTTCCGGGCCCGGGGGCGGGATAAGGGCCGACTCGGCCCACTCCCCTCTGTGGCGGCCGCCAATAGCACGGCCCCCGCCTCGCGCGGAACAAAGCGCGGCGCGCCGGCACAAAGCCTCGCCTACCTTGGCCGACGGCGGGAGCGCGCCTGACGTGGCAGGGGGGCTGGCAGCCGTCCCTCACGGCTGTGACGGGCGAGGGGACGGGCGGTGGCTCGGGACGGAGCTGTAGCCGCGGGGCGTGTGAGCTTGGTCACGGCAGGGTAGAACGGCCCGCCGTCCCCTCCGCGCTGCAACTGGGGCTGGAGGAAGCCTCCAGGGTGCGGAGAGTAGCTGCGGTGGGTAGCCGTGGTGGGCTGGGCTGCCCGGCTGCTGAGGGAGGGGAAACGGCAGGTCGGAGAGCTGCAAGGCGGTGGCGCCGTGGGAAGGGTGGCACCGGGGCTGGGTGGTGTCCTGCGGCCTGCTCCTGGGCTGTGGGAGTTTCCTGGAAAGCGCTGGGGCGGAGGGAAAGCGACAGTCCGTCTCTTTCGGTGCCGTGGGCCGGGCGCAGGCAGGGCTGGAAGAGTTATGGGAGGCTCAGGAGCGTCTGTGGGGGGCTCGTCCGTTCCCACTGCAAGGGGCTGCGCTCTAAAGTTGTCTTTTTAAGGCTGATTTATTGCTCCTTTGTTAAACTCTTTCCCTACCTACCATTCAGATCTCTTTTTAATTTTAATTTCATAATACGTGCTCTCAATCCCAAAGGCGTTTTAAAAGTTATAAACAAACATTTCTTGCCCCCTTTTTTTTTTGGGGGGGGGGGGCGGGGACCGCTGGGACCGCGGGGGGAGCCAGGGGTGGGTTATTTCCTCCGCTTCAAGCTCCAAGCACAACACCCTCTATTGGGACTTACAAACAC
>WYDI02141248.1:0-35546 GCA_009867235.2 Psittacus erithacus | reverse complement strand
GACAGGTTGGGTTGCGTGCGCGGCTGTTGTGGGGGGGGGGGGGGCTCGTCAACGGACGGGACGACGGGGGAAGCCAGAGGTGGTTTATTTCCTACGCTTCAAGCTCAGAGCACAATTCCTTGTACTGTGACTTACAAACAGCTCTAAGCTTTGTGCACCTGCGACAGATGAGATTTTAAACAGTGCCTTTTATGCGTGTGTGCGATTATGTATGTATCTCTAATGTTTAAATAGTCATATTTTGACAAGTGACAAAATAGCGGCAGAAAGAAGCACAACGTTTTTGTCTCATATTGTGCTAAACTGAATTCACCAAGGCTCTGGTCTATTTTGAGTATCGTGGTGGAAGAGTTAGACTTAAAAATTCCACTGTCTCCTTCCACTTGGTTGATTAGAACATGAGATTGTGTACTCTTTGAAACCAGAGATTCGTATTGCTTGAATTCTGTTCAGACCTTCAAAGGTGAAATTGGGCTTTCCTTTTACCTAGATGCAGTGTATCATTCATCTTTGTATTTTTCTGTTAACTGAAGTCTGTGGCTTTATGGATGACATAAAATCGGTGCAACAGATTTCTAAGTTAAAGCTTGATTTGCAATCCCATTTTTTAAAATGAGAAAGTTCAACTTACAAGTAAAACAGGATAGTGAAATTGCTGATGAAATAGTGATGAATTGTGACAGTAATCAACTATAAAAAGAAATATGCTTTCAGTCCTTGTGATTTTAAATACATCTTGAAGATGGCTTATTGTACAACAGGTGACATATTTCTGGAAAGGTAAAATAGCTAAAGTTTGAGAAGTCAGCTCAGTTTGAGAAAATTTGGAAGTGGTGCTCTGTAGTATAGAAAACATTTCCACAGTGTCTTGTGAAAGTATTATGACACTTCACAAAAGTTCATATAACTAGAAAACTTAGTAAACACTGCAGGAAACACTTCTTGGGGTGTATTTCTGTAACTAAAGGGCACAAGGTTGTATTTGAGGATATTTAGAAGTAAGTGGTTCTTTTCTGGTTTTATTTTTTCCCTAGAACTCTTTTGCTTCTGCTTGTTTTAAAACACAAAATGTCTGAAGTTAAGCAGAGGAAAAAAAATACTTCTTCATCCAAGACAAATGAAGGGTCACAAAAGGTTGAGATGCAAAGTAACTGTGGGAAGCTGGTAAGTCCCAGGACCAGCAATAATTGGAATTCCTTTTGGATGGACTCGCAGACAAGCTTGAGCATGATTTCCCTTGCTGTCTGCCTGGTGCTGACCTGGTAGGTAACCTCCTAAACTGGATTTTAATGTTTTCTTTTGTATTCCATACTGTTAAATCATGGGCAATATGATTAGTTACATTTCTTAAAGTTAGAAAGATCAAGGAAGGAATGGCAGTATTCCCACGTGTGGAAGCATCAGTGTACAGTAAGTACAGAAGCTCGATCTGTTCTGTCATGTTGAAAGTGTAAAAGTTGCCTTGCTCATGAACTGTAAATACCTGCTTTGGAGACTACATCTAACCGTGAAGAGCAACTTAATCTGACAATACGTACAACAGGGCTCATTTGGCAGGTAATAAATAATTCAACAGAAGTGAAGTAGGGTTTTATGTAAGTAATTTGCTCAGCAGGATGGTAAATTGTTCATCAGGTGGAGCTTCAAATAAAGGTCAAATATCTTTGTAAAGGATATTTTAGAAGATCTTAGCAGCATCAGTATCTTAGTTCCATCAGAAACTAAGCTTCATACAGAAATTATGAAATTCTCAGAACTCTAGCACAAGAGATTAGTCCCGATTATTATACTTTATCTTAATTTTCAGATTGACGTCTAAAATTTGTTCTTATTTTTTCTGCTTATGTCTGGTTTGCATGCATCTAACTATCTAATGTTAGCATTTTAGCTTTTACTAACTTAATCTGTATAGAATATTGTAGATCTTACGAAACTTCTAATTGCTATTCAGTATACTAATAAATACCAACTTATGAAAGCACAAATTTTTAAAATAAACTCTATTGTTCTAGGTAAAATTTGTCTTACGACTGTGAGGACCCCTCCATAGTCTACAGTAAACCTTGTTTTGGGATTAACAACCCTCTAGCAAAATTCAGGGCTTTAGCTTGTTTGTCTCGCTTCTTTTTTAACTGGACAAAGTACTTTCATTTACTGTGAACTTAGGAACTTTCTAAGCTGTATCTAGAATGTATATAAAGTACAGGATTGAGATCTTTGCTGTCTTCAAAGCTAGCATCATCATAACTGTAGTTATACAAGCTTTGCTGCAGTGCACCTTATGGTCTTGGATGGTTGCAGTTAAACAACATTAGAGTTAACCAGCCTTTCTAAATCCCAAAGGCTTCTGTGCATGATTTTATGATGCTTTGCAAGAAAGTCCAAATTAACTTTTTTGTTAAATAGTACCTTATGAATAACATGTACTGCAAGATGATGCATTATGAGCATGTAACGCCCTCCCTGTGTCAGTGGTCTTATTGGACATTTTTCCTGTTTGAATGTCATACAGTATAAGAACAAAGCACATCTATGGCTGTTGCCTTATTTTTCTACCTCTCTAGGAGGGGGTGTATGTTTATATATACATATATATATATATATAAAACTACAATATGAGGACAGATCAATTTCATTAAATCCTAGTTTGGTTTTTTTTCTCTCATGTATTGATCTAGCAAATTCTGTGAACACAAATCCCTGCAGTAACAGATTGCTGTGAATCAGGTCCTAGAACACTTAATATATGCTACTTCTGTAATTCTGTTTACTATTTATTTACTTGCACTTTGCAGGTTCCTGTTTCAGCAGTCAGGTCAATTTGCTGGTATGGAAAAAAAGTATAATTTCTTACAGCAAGAAGCTGAAAAATTCCTGGATGTGGAAAATAAAGTTAACTTAATTTCTGAAAAGGTAAGCATTTAACATCTTAATTGGATAACCTCTGGTGATTATATGCCATTGTTTTACTTTTTTGTCATTTAGGTAAACTTGACTGACTGTCTTTACATAAATTTTCATAGTGTATTCTACTTACCTGTGAATAGGCCTTGGAGAATATTTCATGTAACTAAATGTGTCAATCCATACTATTGTTCAAGTATGTGAATATAGTGGTTGTATCTCAGTATTATTTTTTAGACAGTAAACTATTTTCAAAAACTTCATTTATGCGCATACTATATTCTATCAGTACTGTTCTGTGTATAATTCTAAGATACATAGTTTTGAAGAAAATGTATAGGAATTTTAATGTAGTAGACCTTCATAATAATATGAAAACATAATGAAGTGAGAGAGATAATTTACATTTTTATTTTATTTTCTTACCTGCTTGTGACAATATCAAGTGGAAAACTTGGGCTGGCTGCTGAATTATTTTGCAGATAATTACGGGAGAACAGCATGACTTATGCCAGTGAAGTTGTTTTACTACTGAGCCTGTAGTGGTGTCATTTATACATGATGTGATCTGGTTATTTATATACAATACTTCACATTGCAAGATGTTGCGTGGGATTTACATAATGTGATATATTTTACAAAACAATAACAAAAAAACCCCATGGAAAATAAGGGATTGACAACAAAGAAAATGGTGTTTTTATAGAAATTCAACAACAAACGTGCTTTTCTGTGACTTCTTCATGCAAGGTTAATCAGCAATATTTTAAAGTTGAAGCATGAAAATAAATTACATAGGAGCTTTGTAACAAGTAACTTGGCTTCTAAGGGTCTTTATTCTCTGTTAAATAAATGCAAATGGTTTTCTATCTCACTTTCATGAAGTAGACATGGACATTGTTTTGTGTTACAAACGCAGCTTGAGTCTTCTGCAAGTATCCTACAAGCAGCTGCCTTGCCTGTCTCTGTGATGGCTGAGCTTGATCAGGAAATATCTTCTCTTCATAACATCATAAATGATATTCAGAACAATGAGCAGACTCTCTCTCTGAAGCTGCAGAATGTTAATGAGAAGTTCCAAAATGTTACAAATTCCTGGAGAAAAAGCTTGAATGAAATGAACACTAACACCAGTGGCTTAAAATCGGAAGTGAAATCCATACATACAGGAGTTACTTTCCAAATTAATGAAGTTGACCAAAGAATTAAAGCCCTTTCAGAAAGAGTAAGAGATTTGGAAGACAGTACAGCTAGAAATATAAGAACACTAAAAAGGCAAGAAGATGATGAATTCTCTAGAGTTGAGCAAAAGTTGGACACAGACGCAGAGGCAGCTGAAAAGCTAGAACAACAACAGAATAGTCTGGCAGCCAAGGGCAGAGACCTGCATCAGAAACTTGGGAACTATGAACCTAAAATTGAGGAGTGCAAGACCCACTTGCCAGCAATTGAAAATGCTATACACTCTATTCTTAGATTATCAAGTGAATTGCTAAGTATGGAGAAAATGATACAGGACTTGACAACACAGCTATATACTGTGGAAAAGGATATGTTGAAATCCATTTCTGATACAGTTGCCATGCAAAAGGTTCTTGAAGGCATACAGTACAATGACAGCATATTGAAAATGCAGGGTGAAATACTGGTTTTAGAAGAAGTCATGCATGACATGAAAGTATCTTCAAAAGAAGTAACTTTGGAAAGCTATAACTTAGAAAATGACCAGAATGGGGATAAGTGAATTGGTACTTACAGCTTTCATTGCTGAAAAAGCACTTTATAATAAATAATGGGACTCCAACATATGTTATGGATAGCTGAAATATTGTCATTAATTTGAATAGACATTAGATTAGATCGAAAGGCAAACTTTTTATAAAGAGACTAAAGAGCAAGAAATATTTTTTTAAGGAGGAAGGAGTATCATCTTAAGGATTATTTTATCTTATTAAAAGTTCATTTTTATTAGAAAGGAATTAAAATATTTAGGGATAAGGGGGGGAAAGAAGTCAAAACTGATGACATCAGATTACAATTTACATTCAGTTTTCGCTGCTTATTTTTGTTATAGTTACTCTTTGTATTATATTCCATGGACAATTGTATTTCCATGAACAATTAAGTTCTTATTTCTAGTCAGATATACATGTGCTTGCTTTTAATGTATTATATGCCATAATGTTTTTGTGTTTACAATACAGACTTCTCAATGTCAGTTGTTACTGGGATCCACATATTTTATTATGTGGAGGAACGCACCAAGCACATTTCTAACAGCTGCAGCTTAGATACAGCAGTGTGACAGAAAACAAGTACCGCTTACAGAGAAACTTGTCTTGTACTGGTATTTATAAGCACAGGGTTACATAGCAGCTGGTGTTATCATTCATTTCTTTCACCCTGTGCAAATACCCTCCTCAGATCTCATTTCCATCTTTTTCAGACTTTCTGAAATCACTGGCATAGTTTTGTTCTGCCACTGAAGTCATGGGACTACATGTAAACTCAAGTTCTTACTTACAGATCTTCCCATTAGGTGGTTCTTCCAGCATTTAATTTGAAAGCTTGGTGCGATTAGTCACTGAGTTTGTTGGTTTTTTCTGCTTGTTTGTTCGGTATTTGTGAGTTAGTTTGGTTTTTCTGGTGCTGTCAGAAACAAGTTTTAACTTTTGCAGAATGTTCTCTGTTAGACATTATGTGACATCTGCTATTGCTTTGCATTTCAAAGGGGAAAAAACCCTCAACAGTGTCACTGACATTGGTTCCAGAAGTTGGTGAACCAAGGGCTGCAGGAGCAGTTAATGAAAGCCATGGAGTTATATATTTGGGGGCTGGGAGTATCTGATTTATCCATAGATCTATTACATCTGCTTACACAGGACGTGATACTACCTAATGTGCCTGGTAGCTGTTCACTGACTTGGATCTCAGGACCACCCTAAACTTGTGTCTACAGATGTCTGGCTTGGTAATTTCCTACCTCTGAACTCAGGAAAGTAGATTGCTTAGTAGACAGTATGAACCCACAACATTCGACTTAATTAGGCTAAAGTTAAATGATTCTGGCTTTGTACATTCATCTATCTGGAACTCTGTTGAAATCTTCACTGCAGTTAGTGTTGCCCACTGACTATTAAGCCAGCACTTCTCAATGTTACAAAGTCTATCAGTTTCACATACTAATTACTTATGAACAGATTTGTATGTGTTTACAGTCATATTCAAATAAAATATATTGCAGTTAATCACCCTGTCCTTGTGTGTAATCTAATTCAAAATAAATTGTTTCTTCCATATTCTACAGACTTATTGGGGATTGAAGTGGAGTGTGTCACTTGGGTATTTTTGTTTCTTCCTCTCAAATTTGAAACCCAAGCACCAATTGTTAAAAAATCACAAACAAGTGAAGTAGCAAATGCCGCTAAAAATCCTGCTGTAGCATGACTATCCCCTCATTATCACAGCTTTTATGGGGGGCTTTTCTATGAAGTATTTTTGTGTCTTATTTTAGACAAAAGAGAACCATGCCCAATTTCTTCAGCTTTTCCTTCTGTGACCACCATGTTCAAAATGCATATAATGATTACTAAAATAAAACCGCATCAATTAATTATGGTCCATGATTTTGGATAAAAGAATTTTAAAGTTGTCGTCTTTCTAAAATGTTTCTAAACTATCTGTGTGTGTCTTTCTAGATCACTTAATACAAAAGATTTCCATAAATCAGAAGATTGCATTTGATGATGTCATGCTGGAAAGTCATACAGTGCCTTCCTCTAATGGTGGTTGTAATAGAAAATGTAGTAACATCTGCATTTGTTATGTATACTGGAAAAGAAAACTTTGTGTTGCAGCGTGAGTTTCTTTCCCACAGACAGGGTTTGCATTCAGTTTCAATATCAGATTAGTAAGATACTGCATTAGATACAGCTTTAATTTTGATGTGAGTTAAGCTGTAAATCTTGTAAAATATTTTTGTTTGTATTCCTTTAGTGTGAAAAGACTTGGAACCTAATGGAACACCAGGAAGATCTTCAAGTAATTTCTCACATTAAACATCTGCAGGAAGATATTTATACAATGAAAATGTGGTCTAACAGCATAATTAAAAAACAGGAAGAACTGCAGAAGAATTTAACAGCCCTTTTTCACACCATTTCAAGTGTTGAACAGAAAGCAGCTTCTGTAGCAAAAAACCTAACTTTGACCATTGTGGCGGTAAAAACTGACATAAGGCGCATTTCAGGCCTAGTTTCAGATACTACTGCACTGATGGAATCTTTGCAAACACTAGAAGATAAAGTAGAAAAAGGTGAAAAGAAGACAGTAAAGAACATAGGTGACCTGCTTAGCAGTAGCATTGACCGAAGTACAAAACTACAAAGCTTGGCATCCAGTAATGCAAGAAAAATTGAGCAAATTCAGACAGCGCTGTCTGAGTTAAGGAGTGATTTTAACAAGCATTCAGATAGACTTCTGAATCTTGAAGGTGACAGAGCAAAAGTTCTGAAGACAGTTACTTTTGCAAATGATCTAAAACCCAAAATGTACAAACTTAAAAAGGATTTTCCCATCTTGGAGCAGTTCATAAATGACCTAACCCTGAGAATAGGAAGATTAGTGGAGGATGTATTAAGGCGGGAGAAGGAAATTGCTTTACTGAATGAGAAATTGGCCAATCTAACAGGAGTTCAAACAGAGATCAAATTTATAAAAGATGAAATAACCAAGATTTCAGACAAGAATTGATCACTGTGAAATGCCACTGCCTAAAGAATAGCAGTTTGAGGAGTGTTAGCTCCATCATGTGTAGTACACAGAAGGCAGTGTTTAAAGGCTTCATTTAGAAGCACAGCAGAACTGAACTAGAGATTTGTCCTCTTCCTCTGAAAAGGACAAAGTCATACTGACTTCAAGGGATAAACTGTGACATGAGGAAAAATCATGTCTCTGTACATGTATTTGTTTTTCTGATGGCTGTCAGGTGGTACATTGAATAAAATGCTTGTTTTGTATAATAAAACAGTGTAAAAGCATAAAATCCTGTTCTTAAAGAGCTTGCTTTCATGAAGGAAGCAGGACCCAAAGCCAACAAATCTTTAGCTTTCTTGTTCCAAAGGAAGGAACAAAAATGTGGTTTCCATATGGGGACAGAGAGTTAGCCAAACTGCAGTAGCAATTTAAAAGTTGTCCTCTGTTATGCCTTTAAAATGCAAGTTTATGGGTAGAATGCTTTGAAAGACCTACTAATAGCTGTTTCCCCCTGTTAAGAATTCTGTTCAGGAATCCTAATAGTGTTCACTGTTTCTTAGCCTGTGAAATATTATAGCGAGCAGAAGAATTAGCAAAGAGAAGCTACTTAGGTCCCAGAAGGTTAGACTGATCTGAGCCACGGGCAGTGTTCCTGTGGTGAAGAGCAAGAGTTTAAGAGATCTGAGACATTTAAAAATGTGGTAGGCTGTAGACTGAAGTAAAAAGATAATGGGAATGGATTTAGCAGAGAAAAGGGAGAAAGGTAGACTGAACAGGAATAAAAGTAATTATAACAATTAGGAGAGGTACAGCAATTCAGAAAATACCAATAAATGAAATTATATCAGTAAGTACAAGCATACAGTACAGCCTTTGTAACTTCTCACCAATTGGTCATACCTGAGCATCCTGCAGCTACTAGACTCCTAACTGTACAGAAGTTACAACCATTCCTCTTCCTCACTACTATTCTCAGAAGGCAGATGATTAGTAATTTCCCATAATCTGCACAGGTATTACAAAATGCCATTTGCCCTTCAAGCACACACCTCCACTGTACTAAAAAATAAGTTTTAGAGTAGCTTTGTAATTATACAGGTCTAAGGACGATGGCAAAGCTCTTTCTACGGCAGAAAAGATGAGGCAGTGTTAGGTATTTTACATTTAAAGCAGGCTGCTCACCTTGCCTCCTTAGTTTAGTATTGTCAGTGGGGAAGAGTATCAGCTCAGTAAAGTTGCAGCCCCTTAGTTAATTTCTAGGGGCACAATTTTATGGAGTGATTAATAAAATGCAATTTTATTAAGTGATTAAGAGATTCAGGCAATAATGGAAATTACAGCTGTGACACTTAAAATGTTTCAACCCATGCAGCTGAACCTGTTGTGATACTCAGGGCATCTTTTGTTTTCACTTGGTATGCAGGTATAGAACTAGCCAACAACAGCCTTGCCCCAGCAACTTACAAGGGGAACAAACAAAACCACCACTCCAGCAACAGCAATTAGGTGATCAGCGCTGAAAAACTACATGAGCAAAGTAACTCAAACACATTCAAATCTACTTTTGAACACCAGAACATCAGCTCAGCCAAGAAGTTTCTGCTAGTAACATCCTCCTCCCACATCACTCAGTTACAGAAATCATATTCTGTAACAAGACCATGTAGCTACTAAACTTAGCTACTCAAGGTACTCATATTTGCTATAAAAAAGTAGGATGTTTATTGTTTTCACTGTGAACTACATCATTTCTGTGTAGAAATGTAAGTGAATTACAACTATTTGTATTATTACAGCCTGTTTTAAAATGATATGCAACAAACATTTCAGCAGGTATCAGCACATTTCATGTAATACAATCTGATACAGACACAGGGGATGGAGTTGTTACTCCAAATTTATATAGACAGTGTGCTTTAAACCAGAAAGCTGATCTCAGCTCCAGTAATAGCAAGAAATTATGTTTTTATGTTTTCTCCTTCATGAAACAATATACACAAGCAGCATATACATAAGCCATGTTTTAACAAAGCACTTTGGGGTGTAGTGACTAGTCTGGAGTTTCCCAAAATCAAAATGGAGTGCTCCTCAATACAGAACTTCCCCTGAAACATCCATCAAAAGCACTGCCGCTTCCCCCCCCACCCCCACCTGCTCAACTTTCAGAAGACACACCATGCATTTTGTATAAAGCAGTTATAAAGTTGACCTTTTAAATGCATTTTAATACTGCAGCTTTCCCACTGAAGCTTATGTAAAATACCAGTGGGTTGACACTCTTAAGTGATAAAAGTGTATGTTAAACCCCTTCATCTCAAGCACCCAAACAAGCCCATGGCTGAACATTAATGAAGTCAGCAGCTGCAAGGAAATTCTTTTTCCCTCTTGTGTTTTACATGAAACCCAGTATTAAAAGTAGCACTATTTTCCCTTTCTCAGTTACAGAAGAAAAGGGGAACAGCCAGCTGCCTCTTGTAGTCTTATCTCAGATTTACCTTGATAAAATTATCCAAGCATCCTTGAAGAGAGTTTCAGGTCTATCCTCAAACAAGTAAATGGACTTCAGATTCTCCAATTACTTCAAAATTACTGCACATTACTGTATTTAAAATGGCTGCACAGAAGACCAAATTCTAGAGAAAAACTGCACAATTTTGCTCCAGAATAACAAGTTTTGAGACGTGTAGATTATCACTGAATTACCTGACAATCAGACTACCACAACTGCATGAGCCAAATTCATTTTGCTTCTCTGCCAGCCTTAAAATTTGACAAAAGTACTCCACTTTCCCAGGATGAGAAGAAACTTGAGATGTTTTCCAGAAAAAAAAAAAAAAGCCTCCCGGGATAAAATGTGCCTTTAAAGAAACTCTGATATTCAGTACACAAAAGCAATACTGGTTTTTCTGCTGAGTTGACCTACCTACAGAAGTTAACTTCAAAAGCTGATTTAACATCAATGGGCTTGATTGATAAAAGGTCAAGCCATAGTTAACACTCTTCTCCAAGGAAGCTTTTATGTAACAAATTATTAAATGCTCCTAACTTCAAAGTTTCCCACTCCCAATGGGGCTATGAGATGTACATACTTGCATCATGAAATAAATTTAATTCAGCACAAAAGTTCTTGGACAAATGGTTAATCTAGATTTACAGGATTTCACTCTGCTGTTTAATGCAGTTAGATACCAAACACTCTAATAACGTGTGTAGTGTTCTGGTGACAAGGAAATAAGAGCAGTTTTAGGCTTTATTCAATATTTTGAAAGGCAGCAATTCAAAATAAGGCTCAACTTGCTTGTTTAGCATTAACCATCCAAAATCTTGGAAGTTGGAGGGTTTTCCCAAAGAGCAAGAAGCTCAACACTGGGTAAAACAGTAGCAGGAACACCAGACTCCAGCTAGATGCAATGGTCAGTACTTATGCTACTCCAGCGTCACCTGCTTTAATTGCTCTTTTGACTCAAGGACACAAAAAGCAGCAGCAGTGCAACGCACATGAATGCCAAGCTCACATGTTCAAAGGCAGCCTATCCAAACAGTTTTGCACAAAAGACACTTGAGTTCCAGCTCTACTAAAGCAAACAAAGTAGTGCTGGATATGGTGAACCCTTTATAGACTATTAGGCATTTCCTGGATTTTTTCTCAATGTGATTATCAACTGTGTGTTTTTGAATAGCCACAAGGCAGAAGGCAGCATGCTCATCTTTCTGTAAAATACTGGAAAAAAATTCACTGCCTTAACAGAACACTGCATGAGTGTTTCCTCTTCATGCCTAGGAGCCCAGATTTCCTCTTGTTAAGGCTAAAAAAAAAGAAAACAATTGGTATGGCTTCTTGCACTGCACTAGGACATTGTTCAAACAAAACTTCACATTAGAGAGAAACTAATTGAGGGGAAAAAATAAAAAAAATAAAGTATCAAACTCCAGGAGTACCAAGTGTAGGGAAAAGCCGGCAAGTTAGTGTAGAATTTAACGAGAGGCAAGTAATTTTCCTGTAAAGCTGTAGTAAGCTTTTAGCAGTCAGGTATCTTTGAGAATCTTTATTAACATCAACTTTTCTTTTATTAAGGTAGCAGGTACAGTTTAATTCCACAGAACAACTAAAAGCACTGAGTTCTTTGGTGTGGTTCAAAGCCAACAGGGGCAGAAATTAAAGTTAGCCTAGATTAGTTATATTGGGATGACCACTTGAACAGCTCTGTTGTGTACAGGGTTCCGCTTATCTCTATGGAGAACACCCACACCATGACCATGAGGCTGTGTCAGACTCACTCGCATCTCAACCATTCACCTATTCTACAG
Source organism: Psittacus erithacus (assembly GCA_009867235.2). NCBI lineage: Eukaryota > Metazoa > Chordata > Aves > Psittaciformes > Psittacidae > Psittacus > Psittacus erithacus. Next base: position 23,579 of record WYDI02141248.1, on the reverse strand, counting down.
CAGCAGCTTATTACACGCAAATCCAATCTTAGACTCAAAGTGCGTAGAACTGCAGTTAAGTTTCTGCAGTTCTGCAAGGATAGGTTCTTGGCATTTCTCTAGGAACAGTGAAAGCCTGTTTCTGTTACAACTGTTTCACAATTTGCTAGTTCCTGAAGTGCAGATTACAATTTTTATTATTTTTTTGGGGGGATGAGGAGGGAAGGAGCATTTGAGGTATTTGCTGCTACAAAATGGAGGTTACAGATGCAGTAGTAAAGAGACACTGAGCATTCTCTTTCTCATTTATTTCAGGCAATGACAGTGGTAGAATTTAAACCCTCATGTGGGATGAGGGCACAGCCAATAATAATATCATATAGAGTTTGTTTTCTACATAGTCAAATATATAAAAGCTTCATGAAACTCATCACTGGGAGGGCCAGTACAGTCAGTTCATGAGTTGTCTATTCAGTTAGACCAAGCTTCTTCTTCAGAGATTCTGGCATTTCTGGTGGAGGTGGACGAGGAAGTCTGAAATAAACCTTCACAGAATCATAGATGAACCACTGTAGTGCAGTGAGAGTACCAATCATAATGATACGAGCAAACAGACCCTTCCATACACCTGAAGAGCAAAACAAAAAGCATGAGAGGTGTAAGATGACAGGAAAAAAAGAAATCCTCTCCAAAACACAAGACACCACAAAAACTTGATCCAAAATACACAAAAAGAAGGATGTACCTTTGAATCCAAGCCTCTGAAGAACCTGTGAAGCAGAACTGCCCTTTTCTTTGTTCAACACAGACACTACAGAGTCAGCAGGATGGGACACAATAGCACAGAACACACCAGCTGAAAGAATAATTTGACATTAGTTCCGTGGCATTTTACCTGTACTGTAGCTGTGTACACAAAGTACAACTACCTGAAACACCTTCTAATAAATTGCACAGAAGTTATGTCAAGCCTCTTAGTATCCTAAAACTGCAGTTTCTAAACCTGGACATTAATATTGGTAATATATAGGAACAATTAAGAGTATTGTCCTACTACAGACCCATTTTCCACTTATAGATTACTGTTTTCTTTCCCCTGCACATTTAAAGTTATATACAATTTCTCTCATTTTAGTCACATCTATTTGATAATCTGAAAAGGGACAGGCTTACAGAATTGCAGTAGTCCATTAATGAAGTGTAAGACTCAAAAGATTCCTTACCAATATAGCCTGCCACAAATGTGACTACCAGTTGTTCTCCTTTTGTACATTCATTTCGTGGCTTGGGAACGACATACTTGTAGAGAGCTTCAACAGTACGTTCAAAGCAGGCGAATTTCATCATTGTGTATGGAATCTGCCTCATCCATAATGGAGCAACACCTTTATAGAAACTTAACCAGAGAAGAGCCAAACTCAGTTTGATTTTCTCCAGCACTTAAGGTACATTTCTAACTTGGGGTGTATGTTAGCTTACTGCTGCTATCAAGAATGTAACTTCTAAATACTGACACTGTAAGGCTTAAGTGTCTCAATACATACAGAACAGAAATTTTTAGTTCCCAAGTACTAACTTACAGCAGCAACATGAATTAGAATTTACCTGATCCCTATGCTGCACAGCTGTTTCTGTAGTCACTTCAGATCCCAAAACATTGCATTAATGCAGTACTGATACTACAAGTGCAGTAAGGCTTCTGTCTGCATATCAGCCAAGTCCCGATAGCAATAAATGACTTGTATATTTACAGCCACTTCTATCAGAACAGAAGGCTAACATGCAGTTATATTACTCTTACATGCCAATGACTCAAGCATCTTTGACTGTACAACCAAACAAGTTGCTGAGTAGCTCTGACTGGGACTGCTAGAAACTGAAGTTATCCAGCAGAACTCAGCACAAAGAAACTCACAAAGATGGATCTAAGGAGCATGTGGAATTAAGTCAGTATTATACGCTAAAGCCACAATTAGTTTTAGCAACAGTTCTTCATTAGGAAAGAAATACTCAACATCAAGATCCTGAATTAAAAAAAAAAAATTAAAATCAAGAGATACTTACGCCCAGATGCCTTCTTCTCCAAACATTTTAGGTACAGCCTCCCGCAGAGTGTTAGCATATCCAGGCTGTGTCTGAATTCGAACTTTAGCAGCTTCCATTGGAGCCAGAGCAATGTCAGCAAAAAATTCTGCACTGGCAGATGCAGCTAAATATAGTGAAGTACGCCACAAGTATGCATTTTCCTGAAGTGAATAGAAACACACAGTTCTGTTAATGAATCATGCTTTTGTGAATACTCCATGTTACTAACACTACAGTAAACATACTCTCATGTAAACCACTTAAGGCTTACCTCTCCCAGCAGGTTGCCGTACAGGATTTTGAAAACTTCATAGAAACCAAATTTACAAAGCCCCTGCATGGAATATCCAATAAAGGTTGGAGCCCAACCCTTAGCCAAGCCACGAACACCATCTTCTTTGACTGTCACTGAAAATCCATTGAAGATGCTCTTGTATTTTTGTGGATCAACCTAAACAGAACAGGCAGTTAATTGCTTGATATAGCTTATCATTTCCCTCTCAGTCCCTTACCATCTGAAACATAAAATTCTTAAATTCCTCATACAACTGCCTTCCCAAGGTCCCTGCACAAATTATATACTCACAAGGTTACACTAGTGCAACTGTAATGGTCATTTGCTAGTCTCAAACCCTTACTTTAACAGCCAGTATATTCCTCAGTAACTGGGAGCAAATCATGTGAATTTTGCTTTACATTTATTCTCCAAATCAACCATATGACTTTCTGTAACAAAAAGATTTATTGAAATCACTATTCTAAACCTGTCAGTAGTATAGTTATGGAATTCTGTTTAGATCAGATTCTTACAAAATTTGATAGCTTCTGTCAGCAATCTCAATCACTTTACACACCTATCAACACCCAGGTGTTGCCACAAACCAAGCCTGACAATTCACCCGATTCTTAATCAGAAAAGGTTAGTATGATCCCTCTAACCCAGTCAAAGACAGACAGATACAGCAAAGCAGATCGAGAAGTACTCAAGAACTTCTATACTTGCAATTTGACTTCAAAGTAAAGGGTACGTAAAAATTATTTTCTGCACACAGAACTTTTGAGATTTCATTAATAACTCATTAGAAATTTTAAAAAGGACCAACCTGAATAACTACGTCATTCTGACAAATTTTAAGTCTCATCACAATGTTAATTTTCGTATTTGACATCATCTAACGTTTCCTCAGAGAATAAGGAAGGCACCAAATAAGAAGTCAACTGAAGATTTCAGAAAGAGCTACGGAACATGCATGTCAACCTGTAGCGACTGTTATTTTGTCCTGCAGTCTGGCAACAACCTACTTGAGACCTAGTTCACCTAAACATCCAGGATTTCATAATATTCGGTATTTAATTGGGTACTGTAAAATGAGACTATGTTTGTGTCATAATCATGTTTAATTATCATCTACATAAAAGGTGACCTCTTCTTAAAAAAAGATAAGAGCAGAGAACGGGTTTCCACCTGGAGCATCTAGGAAGGATCAGTAATGTCCTCTGTATTGGATCTGTATAGATACATGCTGACAAGGTAACACCAGGAATCCACACCTTCCTCTAAGCGCTGGAGAAGAAAGGGGGAGTGTCACTACCCTTGCCATGCAGAGCCCAGGACTAGCAGCCCAAACTGAGCACACCAACCACACAGCTGAAGCCTGGAAAGAATGAAGCCTCGCTTCCAGTTGTATATGCAGCACTGTGTCTCTTTCAAGACTATTGCCTGTTAACCCAATCTGGAGCCAGATTAACAACTGTCTGAGATGCTATATCCTCTCTACCCATGATCAATCAATCTCCTCAGGAAACTCTACCTTAGGCATGGGTAGTCAAGGTACCAATCTTGTATTCTGAAGTCCGTAACAATGAAAGAGTGCACTTAAGCTACATTTTCAATAATAAAACTCATACGGAGCTACAACTACAGCTATTCCCCACTAGCAGAAACACGGAATTCCTACAGTTAACCTGGTCTTGACACAAATTTCGTAGAAAGCAGCATGTTGCCCTTAATTGAGGCACCCTGTTTTACAGAATTACTAGTTTGAGACCAGAATTTCACGCGCTCTCAAGTATGTGAAAAACGTTCTCTTGCAAAGAACACTAAATAAAGGCCTTCCAGAATAACACAATTTTAAAGACCACATGCAGTATTCCTAATGTCACAAACAGGTCTTGTTAAATTCATTGTTCCCTCCTAATCTCAGGAGTTCTATCACTACAAAATTGCCCCTTTAATAGTCAGAGTCAGCCTACACAAAAGGGAAATCATAAACTACTGCATTTCCAGAATTTCAGCAGTTTGCTTTGTTTCATTCTTGAGGCACAGATTTGCCTGAGTAAATCCAGTAGTATGTTTCTATCCATGGCTGTTCACTAGATTATTTTAATGTGGAAACTGGTGTTGCAAATTAAGTGCGATGTGATGATACTACTTTCAATTCTATCAAGAACCACTTCAAGAGTAGCCACAAGCACTGATGGCCTTACCAATACCGTATCAAGTTTTGCCCATTCTATTCAAAGTGGTATCATCATAAAGTATCCAATCCATAAGCCATGCACTGATATCCACAATGTTAACAGATCAAATTATACATGCATGTCACTTCAAGCTAAAAAACCACAGATCTTCAGAACAGCAAAGATACTATTTTTTTTCTCCAATAGCACATACATAGTGCTAGACAGCCTACCAGCCAGCAAACAGTAACATCATGGTAGGTGCCTTTCAGCAAAGTCAGTCAAACATGCCTTCAATGCAACCAAAAAGAATTCACCTAGATTATCTTAAATGCCTCTGCTTCTCTTGAAAGTGGTACTTTGTTAGGCTCACAATAACAGAGTTAAGAAAGCACCATTCACGTTTACTCACTTCCTATCCCCCAGAAAAATTTAGTGTCCCTACTGTAAACTCTTAACGTGCTGGCTACACAGAGAAAAAGCTTAAGAAATGTTTAAGTTAATACAAACCTGCATACGACATTTCACTAAATCCAGAGGTACAACAGCAGTGTGCGTCAGGCCACAACTTAGGACCCCACCAACGCCACAGAGAGCATAAAACTTGAGCGAGCCATATTCACAACTGTATTCTGCAGCAAAAAAATAAAAGACACACCATGCTTTTGCATAAACTCCATGCACTGTTAGACAACAATGTCCAAGGGATAGCTTATGCCTCCAGTTCATTAGTAGATTAAATATACCACACTGAACACACTTCATTGATGCTACTGCATACCAACATGCAGCACAAACCTGCATTCTGCATTTAACCAGGTCTAGAGGAACCAGTGCTGTATGTGTTGTTCCACAGCTAATAATCCCACCAAGGCCACAAAGCAAAAAGAATCTGTTCGAGCCATATGCACAGCTGTATTCTAGTTAATTGAAAAAAAGAAATTATACATATATAGGATCAATCATAAATGGCAACAAAGCTCAGAAAAGAAATAAAACTGAGTGCTACCTTCTTAGAAGTATTACACTGAAATAATCTCCCATGCTGTATTATTCAACTGTAGTATTATACTCAAAAATAATTCCCTTGCTTTGAATTAACACCTCTTGGACTGACAAGACTTGGTTCTAAGCCTTTGAAATTGAGTTTGTTCCTTCAAAAAAATAATTAGAAAAGCAATGGAAGAAAAGGTCAAGTTTTAGCACTCAGCACACTTAAACCATAGAAATGAACCTCAGAAGCTGCTAACAGAAATTATGACTCAGAGCTGCAATGTCCAACATTTTCTTACATCAAGGAATTAAGCAAGAATAGTATTCCTCTAGTATTACAGCTTCTTTGGTTAAACATTCTATGACAGTACAACTTCCGTATTTAAGTAGAAACCATACAGATCTACAAGGTCAGCAATGGATTTTTTTCTTTATGCAGATACATTTTCACATATTTTTCAGATTCTTTATACAGATTTTATTCATTTTCATTCTAAAACAGGATCTCAGATTTATACAGTTTCTGTTTAGTGAAACTGCATGTTATTATTATCACATTCAATGTCTATAAACAAGGTTCATGAAACAATCTTCCCCATCATGTTTAATCTGGGATATTTCATTTGCACTGCTCCATACAGTACTATGCATAAAACTATCTAGTCTTAAAAGAACAGGTTATTATTTTTCATAAATTCCAATAAGGCAAAGTTACTTGAGCTAGAAAAAAAGAGGATCAGTTTCCCTCTTCCATTTTTGACGAAGCTACAGAGGGTATGCTTAGGGGCAACCAAAAAATACACATTTTTTTTTTTTTGTAATTTTTACAATTAACAGTACAAAATAAGCATGAGGTAGCAACACCATTCTGCTATTATACTTAGCATTTTAAATACATGAGCAAAAGCAAAATCAATATACTGAATAAGCATATAGAAAACAATACATCATGTAGAAAATACTCCCCAGAGTAGAAATGGACAACCTAGGTTCTTTTGCTGTTAAATCAAGTGGCGTTACTTCAATATAATGGAACAGACATTAGTATTACAGCAACTTAATAAGAACTACCCTCACAAAAACACTAATGAAAACCTAAAGTCAGCAAAACTGTATCTTATTCAGAGCTCCTGAGAACTTCTTTGGGCTTTTTTTGCTTCTGTAATAAATTCCTTTATGAACATCAACAAAAAATTTACAACTACATTCAACAGCACCAACAGAGCACCAGTCAACACCAGCAGGCTTTTCCAACTTCTAGCTTCGCTTGGGGGAAGGGAACCTCTTCCCCCAGCTACTGCAGGCTTTGTATTGCCTGTTGCATTCGTATTTCTCACTCTTCATAATTAATCAACAAGGCAATAAAAGTATCACTTTTTCTCTACTTTAAAAAATACTGAAACACAGACACCAGATTAAGCCTGTACTTGAAGGATGCGATCAGTTAACAATCAGAATAATGCATAACCTGTAAGTATTTTTTTTTTTTAATTGAGATGCTGCTCAAGACTGTAAATATGCTGGTCCAGGACTTATGCATGCCTCTAAAATAGGTTGGTTATGCTAGCAGACTTGCAGGCAGCAGTAATATTCTGCTTACAATTTGCTAGTATGACTCGTTAAACACAAACATGGTTTTCTATGAAGGTGTAATTGGAGAACAGACTCTGGAGTCTGTATTTCAGGGTAGCTCTGTCTAGCTGAATCTTTGGCCTGCTTCACAACAGTACTGCAGCAGTTACCATGATGCCCAGATACCAGAAGTGCTCCTTCACATTCCCTTTTTCACAACAATTTGCTGTTACAAGTAATACTTCTCACTGACAGACAACTACAGAAGTCACAAAAAACAAGAGCTTTATGTACCTGCTTTATTACAATGCTACTATTCAGACTGACCTGTTGGCTAGATGTTCAAAAACAAGTAATTAGGAAAAGCAAGCCAGTATTGATTAGGCTTCAGCTCTTTACAGGTACCTAAGTTTGTAATGGTACAGCAATATTAGGGAAAGAAAGCCATACTACCTACCAGGCTTTCTATTTTACAAGAATCAAATTTCCTAAAGACTGATACATGAAAAGAAAACCGGATAAACATGTAGTACAGAGGGCAAGAAAATTATTCTGACATACCTAGAAACTGACTTAAGACAAACACCCTGATGCTAATCAAACATAAACATACAGCCCAAAAACTTGTCTACCTATTAAGATAGCTACATCATAATTATTTGATTTCTCCGCTTCTGATCTGACACATTAGCTAGGACAAATTTCAAGAGCTGATCATAAAACACTTTGTCTCAGAACTATGCTACAGTTAATGCTCTGAGCTGAACTCAAAAGACCTTGTGGTTTGCACTGACTTTGTATGACCTTGTGTAAGCTCAGATATCTTCTGAAAAGTGCAAGCCTCCAACACAAAGGCCAGAGAACCAACTGTCCATGAAAGAATGAACACAGCAGTAAAAACTATAAAGAATAAGAAACTGTTCACCTCTGACAGCATATGCTTTCAAACAGGATGAAAATTCAGCTTCATGCTTTCAAGAAATAAGTGCACCCACTGAATATAATCAGCGTATCAAAGAGCAATTTATGGCTTTAGCCAGCAAGCAACAAGATTACTACAATGAAAGCCAGAAGTACCTTCTTGAAAACGTAATAAAATCCAACAAGTTCTATTTCTCTTTCACATATCATATGAATGTTCATGCAAGAGCATTAATGTACTTCAATAACCATAGTACTTCAGATGAGTACCTTGCCTGAAGTGCTACTGCAATTTATTTTTTTTTTTTTTAATTAAAAGTAGAGGAATGCTTTCAAGTTATCAATAGCTTAAAATAATTAGAATTTTAACATCTACCTCCACTCTTAGTAGTATCATCAAGGTTTGACCTTTGGAAGTCACAAAAGCAATACGGACTTAAAATTTAAAATGCATCACTGTATCTTAAGAGAGCAGAGCCATCTAGTGCACGCCCCACAACTACAAAGGGCACTTCTAATGTGTCTGGATTTTCAGATGCCCAGCTCTGAATAAACATGGGGAAAAATAAGAGGAATAGCAAAAAAACAAAACAAAAAAAACCCCAAACCACAAAAAAAAAAACCCAACCATACCAACAAAACAAAAAAAAACATGCCACCACTTTCAAATCCATCCAGACTCACATGCTGCTCTTCTCCACGGACTAAAGAAGCGTAGGCCTACAGCCCCCAGCCCTCGAGGCTGCAGGCCCAGAAGAGCCAGCAAATGCACTCTTCCCCCGAAACAGGCTCCATCAGCGGTCTCTCATTATTCCAAACCAGCACCTTCCCGTGTCCTTCCCCCGTAACGCCGGATCCCCGCTGCCACCCAGCACAACCGCACGGGGAGCGGAAGAGGCTGCCAGCACCTCCCCCGCCAGTGCCCTTCCTCGTCCTCCAAGGGAGCGCGTAGGCCCAGCGCCCGCTACAGAGCCGCTCCTCCCTGGCCCGGCAGAGTCCCGTAAGCGCTAACCCTCCTTCAACCACCCCGGCCGCCGCAAATCCGCGCAAGCAGAGATGGGGCTGGCACCGGCGCCTCCACCGCCCGCGGGCCTCATCACGGCCTCCATCCCTCCCCGCCCGCTCTCACCTTCACCGGCGGATGCGGCCGCCAAGCTCCGCCGCGTGGTGGGCGCCACGGTGGGCTCCGCGCGCTTCCTTACCCCATCCTGGATCGGCTGGAAATGCGGCGCGTAGAAAGGGTTGAGCCGGGCGAGCGGCGCGATGGAGGAGAACATGGCGACCTGAAGTGGGCGAAAAGAGCAGAGCGGCGTGGGACTGCGGGGCCCGCCAAGGGCCCGGACGGCTGGCCCCACACACAAGATACAGCCCGTCGCCCCAGGGCGAACAGCGGGTCCCGCCGAGCGGGTAGCCCCACGCTGTCCTGACTCACCTCCTAAAATGGCGGCAGCTCCCGCAAAGGCTGACTGCGGGCCCGGCTCCGTCAGTTTGTCCTTCGCCGGCGCAAGGGGCGGAGTCCCCGCCCAAGAAGCTGCAGAGCGATTGGCGGAAACACGCTGCCGACCGGCACTATCGCGCACGCGCACACGCGACCAACACCCTTCTCCCCCCCGCCCTCCTCACGGCTGCGCTCCCCGCCGGGGGAAGGAAAGGGAGGAGAGGGGGTCAGGTCAACCCCTATCCCGGGGCTGCTGAGCTGCGCCCCGCGGAGCCCTTGGGGAGTGGAGCTAGCTGCGCCCCACAGCTGACGGTCGGCTCACGGGCCGGTAGGCTGCCCCGTGCCCTTGCCTAGGTCAGGAGGGCACCCCAGCTGCGACAGGCCTGAGGAAGGCTGTGACTTGTTGGGTAGTTCGGGGGGGGGAGGTGTTGGTGCACCCTCCCTGTGTTAAAACCCCGTGCCTGAACTTCTGGGCCTTCCTTCGTACTGCCCGTATCTGGGCGCTTGCCACCTGAGTCCGCAGAGCTACAGCCTGTGGCAATGTCAAACCGGAGACACTCCCACACTCCTGCTCCAGCCTTGCGCATCTACCAGCAGCCTGCTTCTAGCACCAGCAAGCTGGTCTTGGTTCACAGCGCAGATGACAATCACATTCAGAGCTTAAGATGAGTTTAAAGAAGTCCAGTTCTGGTTACTCACAGCTACTGATACTTCCTGGTAAAGCTACAAGAAGCAACTCCCTCAACAAAAGCCTCACCTCTCTAGCTGGCCCCTGCTGCAGCACCATACCAGATCCAGCACACACAGGAAAGAGGGCACACTGCCCACAGCCTCTACAACTGCATTTCTCCTTCCAAGGGCAAGTTTGCAAGCTAACAAGGGCCTGTGCTACAACAGCTACAGCAGCTGCCAGAATAATTGTGAGATACTGTATAGTTAAAAGTGGAATGTTATTTAACAGAATACCCATGCTTAGCCTTAACTACCTTAAACTACACTTTCGCTTAACAGCGTGATTTCACTCATTTTAGGGGATTTACACAGTCCAAACCAGTGCAACACAGTTCAGCTTTCTGGTTATTAAGAGATAAGAACTCCCAAGTTCTCACTATTTCACTCATACCCCCTTCCATTACAGTGTTCCATAACCCAAGCACAGCAGACAGCACAGCAGGAGGCACACACTGAACATCCCAGCCATTGCTTCTGGGCAGGGAGCCATACTGACAGTACACCTACATGAATATCCATATGGCAACCCAGCAGTTCCTATTGAACCAAACTTCCCTGGAGGATGACCAGCTACAGCAGTGTGAGGACTTGGCTCTAATTGCCAAAAGTTGATTCAGGCAGTCATACACAGAAAAAAATGATACATGCTTCCTAGCATTGTCATAAAGTCTAGGTTGGTTGAGTCCCTCTCAAGTAAACTTGACTCCAACTGCCAAGTAGGAAAAGGTCAGCTGAACTTGATTATTTACTTTCATTTAGCAACCAGCTGAGAGCCTCAAGTGCTGTTCACTTCCCTACCACTGGCAGCAATGGATAGGCCGGAATTGTTCATTTTGCTACTGTTCTGCTCTACTCACCTGCATTTAAACAATTGTTGGTAGCAATGTTTTTTAAGTGTCAAATTTCACAAACCAAAGTACATTTAAATGATTGAAATTCTTGCAGAACATAGAGAAAACCTCTGTTCCAATTATGAAGGATGAACATGTTACTATACGTACATCTAATGGCAATTTTTATGCACAGCTAGTACTGACACTTGATAGTCTGTGGAACAATTAGTTTCTTTGTGTTTAGCTACCAATTAACTTTTAACAGCCGTACTATTAACAAGTACTGTTAAACAGCAGTCTAACATAACCCTGTGAAAATACCAGGATAATGTGTTTCTGCTGAATGCATATCATTTCCCATCTGTGAAAGAATAAAATAGCAACAGCATGCAATTCAAACTATCTAGATTAATCTGATTTCTGACACATATCAAAAGTAGTAAGAGATGAAGACTTGAAGACTTTTGGCGTCCACCTCTGTCAGATTCACAGTAAGAAGAGCTCTTGCAAATAAAATTAATCTTGATTAAAAAAAAATTTACGCTTCAAATTTGGGGAATTTAGGAAAATGACAGTTTGGCAACTCCAAAGTTTACTTAGTTACCTCTATCCATCTTTTACTAACACCCACCACACACCCTCTATCTCCCTCCTCCCCCCTGCCCCAAGCAGCACACAATCAACCAACTGCAGACTAGTTTCTGTCCTACAGTAACTCCTCATAGTTCCAACATTTTGGTGAAGCCTGCAAGTAAAATCAAAGCACTTGTAAACTTGTTCTCCAGATGACATACTGCTTTTAAAAATACACAAGGAGAAGGCGAAACAGCCAACCACACCTCTGATAATCAAGTTAGCACAAGCAGCATCTGCTCCTGTCATAAGGATGTATTTTACTTATTTATTCTATCAACATCAGAACTACTAGACCATGATTCTAAAGAATCAGTAACAGATCAATTCAAGCTTTAAGTTTCACAGCTGAAGTGAAGCCTTAACACTGCAGCATCTCCTTCAATGGGATCCAAACTAGCTAGGTTGAACAAGTCACATCATCTAAATGTCAGAAACTAACAAAATCTCTAAATGCCCTAAAAGTCCTCTTCTCATCTGCTGATCTTTATTAATCAGAATTCTCCCCAATGTACCAATGCTGACAAAGAATTTCAAAACGAGGTGCGACAGAGAATGTGAGGAATTACTTTTCAATATCAAATGATACATAGTACTTAGAGGTATATATGCCACCTTAGGACTACTTTACAAGTTGAATTAAGTTGTAGACCCTGTGTTGTATGAACAGATACATGTATATATACATCTGTCATAGTTTGCTGTTGCACTGGTGCAACGCAGCCTGGTATACTCCCTAAGAAAAAAAAGCTTAAACATAGCAAAAGTTTTAAACAAAGACAGGTAGACTTACTAAACATACAGTAAAAGCTATATTAACAGACAATAAAGGATGTGCTGGAATGCCCAAGTCTGTAAACACATGATTTAAAATTATACATCACAATCCATCCCCATGTTTATTTTGATCAGTCAGATAAAAGTTTTGATTTTTTTTTTCAAAAAAAAAGCTTTTCAGCCCAATATATGACTTTGAAGCAAGCAAAAAATAAACCATGCACAAGATATGCCACACAACTTTACAAGCCTTATTCATAATTATACTTTTCTGCTGAACAGTCTCTTTTTGGAGCTTGTATTAATTAAAGGCATTCTTTTGGTACTCAGCTTTACTTTAACTCTGCACAAACCAGTTAATGCCCTTAAAAAAAAACAACCAAAAAACCCCAACAAAAAACACCCAAAAAACCCCAACAAAAAACACCCAAAAACACACACCCACAACAAGCAAACAATATTTTGTCCCAAAACCATCTGAGAAGGTAATTAACAGGAACTGCAGATTTTAATACCATGAAGGCTTTTTCTATGTTGTGCCACAAGAAACAAGCTGAAACATACATAGATCAAGTCTACAATGGATCTGAAAGCTTCTGTAGGGCAGTACTGAGTATGGTGCTAGAAAGTCTACTTGGAGAACAAAGAGTTCCTTCACACTGTTTCCTACTTAAATACAAATCACTTTCAAAACACACACAGAATTTAAGATCTTGTCTCAGACAGTAGGTAAGCTCTCACAGCCTCACCATGGATCAGGTGCCATAGTAAGTATCAACACTGCAAGTGATACCCCCTAGTCATTCACAGCCTGGTACCAGACTCCAAACTGGGCACATACTACAAGATTAATGCACAATTTAAAGGGAAAAGCATGAGCTCTGTATTAGCTGTAACTCAGACAAGCCAATCACAGTATGTCATGTTTTCAGCACAGTATTCTAAGCACTATGACTAATTATGAGAATAAAACTCACCAAAACCCCCAATACTGTCATGCCTATTAACTTAGCCATTTTTCCAGTCTTTTTGCAGTGCTTGCACTAAAAGGGCCTTAAGCAACTTCTACTACATCAGAACAACTGGCTTTTGCAGCTGGAATTTGCATACTAATACCAGTCTGTAAAATGGCTCTATTCTGTGATTGGTTGTGGAAGTTTAACCTGTCTCTGTTTAGAAGCCAAGATGAACTAACGCAACAAAAGTTATTTAAAAAAAAAAAAAAAAAGAGGAACACGAGTTCCCATTTTTTCTACACTTTGCTACAAATACTACAGTATACTTCACTGTAACTTACCTAGCAGTATTTAGGCAGCTTTATGCACATGCAACTATTCAGCTAGTAGCATTATTACCACGTGTTTTTCTTATAAACTACATCAACAACTTTAGTAATGCTAGTAAATCCATACTTGGGGCTGGCAGAGGAAGGAAGAGAGAGAATAAAGAAGTAAGAGATTATTCTCAGAGCTATCTCACACCGTTAAATGCCTCAAGTACAAGAAGCTTCCAACATCTTCCAACTACATCTGAACTACATGTAAGTTACTTTGAGAACTTATGTAGAAAAGTCTTTACCTTCTGTGAAGTAACACTGAAGTTGAGAGGATTCTCCAAAACAGTGCATAAATGAAAGAATGACGACATTTGATTGCATTGCAGTTCAGTTTGGGGTGTGTTTGGGTTTGGGGTTTTTTTACGATGCTAACAGTATCCCTGAAGGAGGTCAACTGAAATTATTTCATGTAACTAGGAGAGAAAGACATATTTCATGTTAAAACACATAGCAAAGAGGGGTGAAAAATAAAGTGAGAAGTTGTTCCTGAAGTATTGAAAAGCAAATGACGACTAGCTATTCCTCCCATCCAACTTAAAGGACTAACATAGGCTAAAAGATTATGGCTCAATACTATTATTATGGTGCAAGTATGATGAATATACCTCCCACCAAATGTTGACATGAACTGCTCTGGTTTTACTATCAGATTTATTTTTTTTTTAAACACGGGATGACTTTAGCAGCACAAAATGACACTTCTGATACATCAGCTGTCTTGCTTTTGCTGCTTTTCAGCAATGAATTTATTTTGATAAGGAAAACCCACACACATTAAAATCATTTTTATTTTTCTGCATTTTGACACCAGAAGTGAATGTCTTATATTACAATTTTCTATAGGACGGACACAAGTTTAGCTATTTGGATTATTAGAAAGGCAGATTAAAAGGAAAAACAAAAATTAATCTTAACAGAAATAAACGCCCAAAACTATTGCTTTGCTACAAATTACCATGTTTGCCCCAAAGTTCACAGAAAGTAAAGCTTCTCCATAGCTATAGCCTATGCAATAATTGTACCTAGAGTAAAAAGATAATGACTATTAACTAATGTTCTCAGCGTTTTTTAAGTAGCACTTCAAGAATTAGTATGATTTATTGCAATTTTGTACCAAGCAGTAAGACTGAGCATCTGGATGCTGCAGATTTAAGCACACAAAAATGTATACATTCACTTTGAAAAATTGTTGCTTATCACTCTTCATTGGTAGTAGTGAAGTCAGCTGCCTGCTCAACTAAGTTACACAATATAGAGTGCTTCAGCATGCTTCCACTGAGAAAAATATTCAATTGCATGTAAGTAGTAAATCTCACCTCAGAAGATGAAACTGTAGCAGAAAATGCAGCAATGCCCTCTTCATACAAGAATAAAACTTCATATGGCATTTTCACACTTTGAGAATACTTCTCTACATGAATATTTAAAGATAATCAAAAGCTGTGTTGGAAAGACCTCACTTAAAAAAAACAAAACAAAAACAAAAAAACCCCACAACCACTGCTAATGTCAAAATTTAGACTACTTCAGATAACAACTCTGACCCAAAAGAGTATTTTAGTAGTAAATTATATTGATGAAAATTTTATTTTCCACACATATTACTAATAAATAAGTTCCCCTAAGACATCTCTTGCCAATTAGGTCTGTATTCAGCTCCTACAACACTGTAAGCACTAAAACAAAGGGGTACACTTAAATGAAGTTACACTTAAATGGAGTTACTAATATGATACTAAGACTTTTACAGAAATGCAAACAAGTTTACAGTTACATTTACTAAAAAGTTACAGTAATCTACAGAAAAGGTTGTCATACTCTCCCTACATCCTAAAAGGGATCAAATTCAGTTACATGGTTACTGAAAAAAATGCATACAAAAATGCATTTCCCTTTATCACCTGTGTTAAAATCCTCCTCCACAATAATCTAGAGACAGAAGTACAACTTCTTTTCTGTACAAAGGAAAAGCTTTAAAAACACAGCTTCACATTTTACTACGTTTTTGCCCTTCTCAGCTTCCAAGTTCTTGCAAAAACAAATATACATTTTCTCAAAAATGAATTTAAAGGATGTCCACATTAAAAAAATAAAGCCTACAAAAAGTTCAAAGATTTAAAAAAATGTTACTCCTATGGCAGTGATCTCCTACTAGTCCAAATCCAGAAAGTGATCGATGTCCATTTAATATTATCTTTCTTCCTTTATCCAATTTATCATGTTACAATCACATTATTTGTAAGAAGTCCTTGAGCCGATGAGAGGGCAGAAGAGTTCTCTACAATTAAAAATAGGAGATCAAATCGGGTATGCCTTTCAGAAAGATACTCAGTTGGCATCACCCTGATGGATAATATTCAGATAAGCAGAGAAAGGATTTCCTTGATTAGTTTCCATTGACTGATAAACTGAAAACAAGAAGACCGAAATGACAACAAAGAGAAGAACTTTTATCCACAGGGGAATGGAGCGTTTTTTTGTTGGTGGTTTCTCCAACTTGAGGTCAGTCGAGGTACCGTATTTTGGAGTATACTTAGAGAAACATTCCTCCATTCTGAAGTCACTGGGCTCTATAGGCCGGCTAGCAGCTCCTTTGATGGGTTTACGGCAGCTAGCACTGTTAATAAAAAAAAAAACCCAGAGAATAAAATATCACATATTTCAAAGAGCAATCTAAGGTACACACAAGTTTTATTATAATGAAAGAACTAAAAATTATTCCCAGTGAATGCAGTACCTGAAACATTTGTTGCAAACTAACATGTCTATCATTACTATGATGAACACTGAATAACTATTCTAGTCATTTAGTGTTTAAATACACACCCCCTAAAAAAAAAAAAAAAAAGCTGAAATGCCACTTCCTCCTGTCCACATAATCAATGGATCATAACTGGCAATAAAGCTCTAGGAAGTGTGCCTCTCCTTTTATGTCTTTAGTGATCACTTATGCAGCCCCACCGGGATTTCTAAATCCAAGATTGCCTTGGCCTTTAAAATATGTATTTGATGGCTAAGCCAACATACAGAGCCAGAAGACACAGAAGACAAAGCAGTAAGGATTAAAAAACCCCACCTACACTGCCGTGTAGGGTTGGAAAGGACCTTAAGATCATCTAGTTCCAACTCCCCCTGCCAGGGGCAGGATTGCCTCACCCTACATGCATGGCGTACAATGCATGATTTTTATTAAGTGGTATAGATTTAACACAGCTGACAGACCTCAAAACAAGAGAGCAAAGCTGAGTGGTGAGAGAATACACCACAGCAGTAGTAGCTGTTACCATATAGTCTCCTTATGGTAAGGCTTTATGCTATAGCAGTTTAAACTGAAGCTATAATTAACTTATTGGAAACACAGGAGTTGATTTCACATCTTAACATTGGGAAATTTTCTCATTGTCTAACAGGACAAAGTTTGGTGAATTGCTTAATTATCCAAAAGGTTGTTTGAATTTTTGTTTAAATATGAAGTTGCAAAGAAAAATGCAACAGCCCTTCTTAGATGCCATCCTTATTCATGCTAAGATTAATCTCTGACTAGAACAGGACTGCTACTTAGAGGAAAAAAAATAGGGTATCTGAAAATTCTTTTTGGCTTTCAAAAAGAAAGCTCAAGTATATGCTGGGAAATGTTTCATTTAATAGCAGGCCTAAAGCAGTTGTATCTAACAGAAAGCTTAAATATTTTAAGCTACTCAGATAAGCTCTTTCTACGTAACTTGCAGCATCCAGAAGTTCCAATAATAATTCCTACTATAATATTACCCTGTTCTCCCACTCCCAATTTAAATAAAAAAAAATGGCTGCTTTGCCTAACAAAACTATGTATATAGAACAGAAGAGCTGGACATCTCAACTGTTACTGAGACAGCACAAAAAGTGTTGTTCCTTGGAAACCTAACAATATAATCAGAAGACACTCATCAGCTTAAACAGGATTACAAAACTGAGAAACAAGCTCCACGTAAACCTTAGAAATACCTAATTCCTGTAGGTGTTGATACTTCATAAGGGAACATTTCCTTGAGAATATCCCTTTCTACTCTTCGTTCTTCTGTATGAGTTCTCTCCAGCACCTAGGAAAAAAAAAAAACAGTTACAAACCTAGTAAGACTGCAAAGCAAAAAGCTTCTGCATAGCTATCTCAGTGACCATAATCATGTGCAATTTTTAGCACTGAGTGACCCAGTGGCATTCAAGAAATTTACTTCTTGGGTTCTAGAAGTTAAGTTTAACCTTTGTTAGTGGCAGCTGTCTGGTCACTTTCGGTGTCTTAAAGCATTCAGTCCTCTCCTCAGTTTCCTTTAAGATAAAAAATATGCCATCTAAATACAATACACCTGCCAGCCAATGATGTAGATGATCAAAAAAACTTAACCATCACCTCTATCATGGCTGTGTTGAGCAGATCACAGGATTGGTTGTGGGAAACATGATTTAAAAAGTACTGATGTAGGCAATCTGTCTCTTCTTGCTGCAATAAACAATGCCACAGTACATTAGAATACTAACTGAAGAAAAAAAACCCCCAAACCTTAAGCTTTAAATAGAACATCCAATTTTCCCACAAGCTTCTATTTGACAACTAATTCTACATTCCAGTTGCACTACAAATAAAGCAGCCCCATTTCATAAATTTCAGACCCATTGAGAACAGGCTTCACAAAAGTTAACACAAGTTTTATCTGCAATAACTACATGAAGCAATGAACTCCATTTAACTTCAGCCAAACATCTTGTAATGTAAAAGTACACAATATTACAGTACTATGTTAATAAAGTTATATATACTTCCAAGTGCTTTAGACACTTATTATACTCCTCCGAGAATATAATTTTGATAGATTTACAGTTGGGCTAGTCAAAGAATTATTTTCTTTCTTGATAACTGATAGGAATCTACAGATGCTTTTAAAATTCAGGCTTTTGTTCTAAAGTAATCCTACTATTTGAGTCCCTAAATTAAAGCACATTATGGCTTTTCAGGATAGGCTGATTTACAAGATCAAAAGTAGATAATCCAATACTGCTCTATCTTTGAGCTATCCAAAGGATTTAAGGAAAAAAAAAATAAAAATCTACATTTTTATCAGAATAGCAGCACAAGAAGAAACAACACACCAGAACATATTTGGCTTAGGAAAAAAAAGTAGGATTTACACACACACACACCTACGCCCCCCAAATCTGAAAGGGGAAGATAAAAGAGAGAATATACGCTTATTTTTATGCCATGTGAAAATACTATTTTGACTAGTAACATCTGGGCAATGATGCCCTCTACCCCTTCTGTACTAAGAAGTAAGCACATACACACAAGAATGTTGATCACAGAGAGTAAGCGAGAGCAATCTAAGTTTTAATTTATTTACTTCAGCTGTCACCAATGGTTTCTTTGGTGTTCTTCTGGGCATGTCTGAGAGTTCACTGATTGACAGCGTAGGAGCTGCATGCTTGTAATTTCCAGTCACCCTATTGCCAACCTGCCAAGATTCAAACTCAGAATCAGCCAAAATACAAAATAAAAGAGGGGGGAAAGGTGGCAGAACCAAGCAACAAAACCTTTACATGCATTGAATATATGCAGGTTAGCAGTTAACTCAAGAAGATTATGTAACAAATACTTTAAATAAGCACAGGAAATACATGGCTTATCATTCCAATAGCTTTCTTTTAAGCCATTTAGAAACATTAAAGCTATTTAGTTCACAATAAAAGCCGAATTTAAAAGCTGATACTCTGCATGTACTTAAAAGATCTAAGCTTTGAAAGTGGCTCTTTTCAACCCTCCCCACAAAAAGCCATTAGATAGGATCTAGGCATTTACCCAGTCCCATCTCAAAGTGAACTGCATAGGTACTAATACAGACACTGAATATGGTTTCAAAGAACATAGTCTTTGAATAGTCTTACTTCCCTTGAAACAGTCTGTCTGTTCAAAACAGAATGACTCCATCAGTAAAGATGTATTACAGAAGAATATCACTTGCATGATTTATTGAACATATTTACTAAGCATATTTACTAGGGTCTCGTTGCTTGCAGTCAATATAGTTTCAGTTATGGGAGTACTCTCTGATATTACAGCATCATCTACAGGCAACTGCGCTGTAGCTTCCACCTGTTTGTTTAAAACAAACAAAAGAAAACAATTGAATAAAATAACCACTGAGACCCTAAAAGTGAGAAGCATAAAAAAAAAAAAAAAGCAGCTTGTCTATTATAAAAAGCCTATCATCACCCTTTTCCTTGGTGTTCTTCTTGACACTCTTGTAGACTCCCTAGAAAATGCCTGCAGAGGTCCACTTTTTGAAGATCCACTTGTCCAGACAGTCTCAGTAACTCCATCTTGAGAATAGGTCTATTCAAGCATCAAACACATGATCAAATACATGAAAGCCAGCTCTCAACATTGGATACCCACAACCAAAAGCCAGAATAGCATGCACACTCCAGAAGCAGTGTCTACAATCCAAAAATTATCTGGATCCTAATACATTCAGTAATTATCATCTAGCTAGACTAGTAGTATCAACCACAATACTTACATTAGAGCACATTACTGTTCAGATACAGAACTAACTAGATAATGCCTGACAGTAAGAAATTTACTTAGTACAATACAGTGAACTAATGCTACCTACAAGTAGTTATATCAAGTCATGGACAGCAAGCATGCCAGCTTTCAGGACCATTGCATTACCTGCCTACACAAAAAAAAAAGAAAGCATCACCATGTTCTCTACCCACACAGGGGTCTATTCTCTCATGGAAAGGTGGGAATGGTCTAGGAACAGCCACCCACTTATCAATTTACATGTAACAGTAGGTTTAAACAATCAAGCCTGACACAGATCTTTACCAATCTAAGTAACAACATGAAATGCCAAACTTCTATGACCATTAAGAAACACAGATCATTCCCTATGCCGTAATGCAAGTTTTATGCTTAAAGAAAAAAAAAATAAATATTCCTCAAAACAAATTCCAAACATAGACCTGGAGGGAAAGGGAGAAAAAGGCCTCCTTCTTCTAAATTATACACAAGACTTCCCTTTGTATTTGGTTAAGTTTAAAAATAATAATAATAATGATAAAAATACTTTGCTCATCCAAGATATTTGCTCATTAACACCTCATGCATTGATGTATTACCAAGTTTTTGGAAGTTACATCCAGCACTCATGGAAGTTATACAGACTGGTGCAACTGTCAGTTATAGTTCTAACAGCAAGTATCACTGGAACAATACTAGCCCCAAAATAAAAAAGGCAAGAGCAGGCTGGAAATGATTTACTGAGGGGGGACAGGAGGAAAAAAAGGCAAAAAACCCCAAACCCCACAACAAAACACAACACAAAAGTAACAACAAAACTAACAAAACAAAAAGTTAACAACATCCTCCATCCATTCACCACTTGTATCTTCAGAGTTACTACGCTGAAATTAGAAGCTCAGCAGCTTTGTGACTCCCAAATTCTGTACTACAGCTGCGACATATCCAGCAGAGGGAGCACAAGTGTTTCACTTTACTCCAGTCACTAAAATACTTTGAAAGCCAAATGATCAAGTCCAAACAGATTCAGACGTTCCACACAGAACTGTAGATTTCAACCAAAGTCTCTGATATTCTTTTCAATTTAAGCAGGATCTTCCAACTCCTCCTTATACAGTCACCAAACACCGGCTTCACTTCCCTATTAAGAAAAGCTTAACCTGCAGCCTTCAATCTTGGCTCCCCACCTCACCCCCATACACCTTCTATTTGAGAGGCATTCTTCTTGAAAAGCCTAAAGAAAAACATTGATTTCAGAGTAGTTCCACTCAAACACATTCCAATTAATAAAGCAGTACAGCAATTCCCTCATACTACTAATGGAGAGCTCCCCTGGTCCAGGCTGTCTGACGAGAAACTAGTGTTCTTCTAGTGGAAGTTGGAAGCACTTCAGTAAATAAATGCTTCTCCTTAGCTCTTCAGTAAATAAATGCTTCTCCTTAGCTCTTCAGATTGTTATCAATCATGTGTTTTAAGTACCAAATTTCAACAGGTTTTTTTTCCTCTTACATGAAAAGTCTATGGGGAAAAAAAAAAAATCTGTTGCATAAGCCCCCCATCCAGACTTCAGAGCATACAGGTGATTTAAAAAAGTTGTTGCTTATAGTTATACTTATCCTCCCCGTCAATTGAGTAGGCCTTGTCTGCTTATTCACAAATATCTGATCTAAATAAATGCTATTATAATATAACATTTGTGTTTAGGTACACCAACACCTTATGTATAACCATAGAAAATTACAATGACGTGGTACACAAGTACTATTCAGCCTGTGCTTTTAACTGTTGCATTACTCAAGCAGCAAAGCTACAGATGAGTTTACCTCAGCTATCACAGCAGCTGCAATGCTGCTTATTTTTAAGAAGCCCAGATATACAGCAGGTAAAAAACTCAAGGGAGAAGAATGGGAACACAACACCGCAAAGTGTCACTACACTAAGTCTCAAGGAGAAAGACTAGTTCTACATTGCTAGGACTCCATAACATTTACATTATTTAGCCTGTTTCTTTCTGTCCAGTGCACTTACTATGAGGCCTTAGGCTTACTTTGGAACTCTAAACCTACATTCACCTACCCAAGTGGAAGTGGGCATTCAAATAAAATAAAGGTTTTCTTCCAACTTTTTCAGTTCATAATGAGGATGCAATCACACAAAAACAGCCAAGCTCAGATTCATCTAGCCCTCCACTGTTAACTAACTGATAGGACCCATAAAGCCTACTAACCTCCTCACCCCATTTATTTTGCAACAGGTGGCTTAAGGACTATCTATTTGCACTCATTTCTCAGAGGAACAGCAACAGCCACCCATGCCAAATGACAGTCTTTTCAGGTCTGTACATACAGACTAAGCCTAGTGCTGCACAGGACCTAGAAGAAGTGACAAACAAACAAGTTTGCTCACACACTACCCACCAATTCAGCCCCACTGCCCTTCAGAGCTCCATAATTGAGCCAACGCACAGACCATGACCATTGCATATAATTCTGCAGAACAAGCATGGTCACTTGACACAATCTCAAAAAAGGGGAAAAAAAAAAAAAGCCCCTCCAAAAAAACCCAAACCAAACCTTCCTCTTTTATTCTAAGTATAACATATCACAGAATCATAGAATAGTCAGGGTTGGAAAGGACCTTAAGATCATCTATTCCAAAACCCCTGACATAGGCAAGGACACCTCACACTAAACCATGACACCCAAGGCTTTGTCTAACCTGGCCTTGAACACCGCCAGGGATGGAGCATTCACAACTTCCTTGGGAAACCCATTCCAGTGCCTCACCACCATCACAGTAAAGAACTTCTTCCCTATATCCAATCTAACCTTCCCCTATTTAAGTTTGAACCTGTTACTCCTTGTCCTATCACTTCAGTCCCTAATGAAGAGTCCCTCTCCAGCATCCTTGTAGGCCCCCTTCAGATACTGTAAGGCTACTATGAGGTCTCCACACAGCCTTCTCTTCTCCAGGATGAACAGCCCCAACTTTCTCAGTCTATCTCCATACAGGAGGTGCTCCAGTCCCCTGATCATCCTCGCCGCCCTCCTCTGGACTTCTTCCAACAGTTCCATGTCCTTTTTACGTTGAGGACACCAGCACTGCACACAATACTCCAAGTGAAGTCTCAGGAGAGCAGAGCAGAGGGGCAGGATCACCTCCTTTGACCTGCTGGTCACAATCTTTTTGATGCAGCCCAGGATACGGTTGGCTTTCTGGGCTGTGAGCACACACTGAAGCCAGCTCATGTTCATTTTCTCA
>WYDI02141247.1:0-167274 GCA_009867235.2 Psittacus erithacus | reverse complement strand
ATCTCAACCCGTGGGAGTTACATTCTTTCGATTCTCCTCCACATCCCTCCAGGAGCTGGGGGGGAGGAAGGGGGAATGGGGGGATGGGCTGTGAGTGAGCAGCTGTGTGGTTCTGTGTTGCTGGCTGGGCTTAAACCACGTCAACTTACCAAAGACATGATTGCTGCTATTTTAACTGCCACCATGTTCAATCTATACTCTACTCCTGTAGGAAGAGGATGTTTCATAGTTTAGAAGAGATACATGAAAGTTTAGAGAAGTATTCTATGACTTAAAAAACATGTGGTTGTCAATCTACCAAGCCTGAAATTGTCTTGTTGAAGGCACTTTGTATTTATGTATTGAGGATTCATGGCTTGTATGCTTAAGAGGTGTATTTTCTTCTCTCTACTGCACAGGGAGCAGAGTTAAGTTCCCACTCAACTGTGTGCAGTGATGCCCTGGTCATCTTCCAAAGTCGTCACAGTTAATTTAGAAACTAGCAGTGTACATGAGGAACTAGAGTGATGCTTTCCACTGTGCCTGGCCCTGCACTGGTCAGTAATGAAACTCTAGATGACATTTGTGTCCAAACTTTGTCATGCACTTGAAGTAATGGAAGCTCTAATTAGGTGAGAAAATCATTTATGTTATCATTAAATGGGTCACACCTCATTGTAGCTAGAGTTTAACCACCACCACGCCTTTCACATAGCTGAAAGAAGTCAGCTGTGGACCAGTTCACAGAAACAAGAGGAATTCAGCCAAAACACAGACCTTCTGCTGCTGCACAGGTATTAGAATTGGGGGTGACAACTTCACTGCCAACTGTTTAGTGGAGAGGAGAGTGTCTGTATCAGAGAACAAGGGAAATAGAAAAAAACCCAGCAATGCTGATAGTTTTGCTTAGTAATGACACAAATAGCGAGAGCTTTCAGGCCAGCTCCTGATGGAAAGGGCTTGGTTCTGAGTTCATGAGCTACCCTCTGTTCTTTTAATACCCCATCTGTTTAGAGGACTGGGAATTTAAGTGTTCTTTACAACTTTGTTGGCCCTTCCTCCTCCCAAAGCAAACATCATAGGGAACTTTGACTGGCTGTTCAGATCAGAAGCAACAGAAAGGAAATACTGGTGTTGAGAACTGTACACATTTTTACAAATAACATCTGCAATGTGGTTTTACCCAGGATGGCTACTGCTGTATCCAGTGTTGGAGTTCTCACATAAGCCAAGATGCCGTTGGCTTTCATTGGTCTTCTTGCTAAAGTTATTTGCTTCAGTGGAAATTTTGCTTGGGAAAAGACATCAATGCCAGTCCTTGAAAGCAAGAGGAAATCCCACAGATCCTGTTTTATAGTTTGTGTTTAATGTTGTCACACTCAACGTGAGAAAAATCTCCCTTATAGTCCATCCGTGCATACATAGGATCCTCACGCTACAGCAGGGGAAGATTTATGATTAGACAAAAAAGACACTTTCTTAGTGGAAATGAGCTAAGGCAATAAACAAATAAAAAAGCTTTTATTAGAGAAGGATACATTTAGCAGGAAGTATGGGAAATCCTGATTTAATCTACTGTTCTGGAGGGATATTTTCAAATCTTGGATACAGTGAAGTTCATGCTGCTTTAATTCTCTGTTCAAAAGTGCACATGCAATACCAGGAGTAGAGCAATTATTCCATCTAGCCAAGAGCCAGGTTTAGTTGAAAGAGCCCTTCAGAGTTCTCAGTTTGTCCAGCAAATGGCCAAAAATATCATGAGTTTATCAGAAAATGTAACTGAGAGCACACACAACTCTTAAAAGCTCATTATTTGGCTTGAAATCTCACGAAAATGAGCCTTTTTTTTTGTGAGATTTAAACTTTTTCCTGCTACTGGTTAAGTCAGCAAGATGATAGAAAAACTGTTTGGACTGTAGTAATATTTCTCATCTTCACAGAGATGCTCAAAGTATTTTGTCAATTACAACAAGTCTCCAAAGCTTTTGTGTTCTGAGCATCCTATAGCAGTTTTACAATACAGGATGATATGTTTTGTCCCAGATCAGAGAAAAAAGCTATTGAGGGAGCAGAAGGTGGTTGAAGTGTTCAAGTATTCAGAAACACAAACTCCAAGCCCTGTAACAACATCATTCATTTACCATCTTGCCACAGTTCTACTTTTACAGCCTGAAATCTTTACACCCCCCCAAAAGAAATCATGACTTGCTCAAAATAAAGCTGATTTATTGTAGATGGGAGAAGTCACTACTTCTGATCTCATCAGTCAGAAATTATCATGTTACTAGAGATATAGACTTCAACTGCTGAGGGAAAGACTCAGGACTGAAGAAAACTTCTCTGGCTGAAACTTGACAGAATTCATGGCCAGGAACTAACCAGACCCATTAAGGGTCAAGTTGAATAACAGCCATGCAGGGTCTTCTGTGCATGGACTGCCTTTTTACAATGTGTAGTCTTAGCACAACACAGTTCTGTTCCATGGCTGAAGTTCCTAGGTACTAATACTGTGCATATACTTGTAAGAATTCAAATGCCAACGCAAAAACATAAATCAGAAAACAGACAAGATTATTCATGCACTTCTCTGTATTTGTCCCAAACTAATCCATTGCCACCTGTTCTAGTAATATCAGCCGCTTGTGTTCACCACATGATATTAATCTTAGAAATAGCAGGAATTGTTAAATTTTTGAAATACTTGAAAATTTGAAATGCTGAAAAATGTCAGTGAAATTTTTTGCTGTTTTCCCTCCAGCTTTCAGCCAGCTAAAGAATTACTAGCCATTCCTGGACAGAGGAGGGATTTAAGTTTCCCTTCCTCCATGTCCTGCTAAACTGGTTCCAGAGGATCAAGTGTGTTCTGAGAAGACCAGAAAATTGATTGCCTACTTGCATTGGATTTAAAAAGATCATTTCTTATGTTTTTCAGACAGAAAGTATGCAACAGTGATCAACGTAGAAGAGTTCATTGTGATCATCTTCTCTGCTCTTCACTGATCTAGTTCCCATTGCAAATAGAACATATATATATTAGCAAATCATCAGTCTTATGTTTAGAAATTATTAGTAACAAAAATGAAGCAGGAACTTTGCTGAGCTTTCCCAGTTCTGTTTCACATCTATACCTGGCTTTAATCTGAAGTCATCTACACCATGAGTGTTATCCTCTCTTGCAGTACATGCCCCTGGCTTACCACTCTCAAGCTCACCTGCAGGAGCAGCAGGAAAGGGCAGTTCTTAAAAATCTAGTTTCAGGATTTAATACCTTAAAATAAACTCAGATCAGTCTGGACATGAGGTGGGTTTTTTTTTTCCTCTTTAACACTGATCACCACATTCCTACAGTTATCCAAACAACGGCCCATTCTATAGTGAGCACTCAATGGTCCTTATGCGAGCTACACAAAAGGCTGAGCTTTTCTAAGGCTTGTAAGAATTTATCATCACTGTCATCCTTAAATTTACTCTTCTATTGGAATTTCCTCCTTGTTTGACAACTGCTTTTTCCTTCCATCTATCACAATTTAGGGTGACTAATCAGGTTAGTCACAAACCCTTCAGAAATATACCCTCCAGGGCACTTTTTATTTTAGCTTGGGGAGGAAAGCATTTCAATTTATAACATTTAACAGAAGCCTCTATGCAGTAACCATGAGAGTTTCTCTTTAGTTCAGATTTGCATATGCAAATTATCCAAACATCAATTCAGTTAGCCCAGATGGATGAGATTTAAGGGAAGGAAAATGATCTGGAGATTGGAGTAGGAGAAGGCAGCTCAGGAGATGTGTCTCTGCTCTGCTGCAGCATCACTGCATGACCTGCAGCAATATGAAGTGGATGTAATAGGCTAGACACTAATCAATTGGTCTGTAAGGGAGATGAAACAATTGTTATCAAGCTTGTTAAAAAGTACAGACAATTTCAAAGCTATTGTTCAGTGAAGGGAAGCAATGAAACTGCAAAGAGCAGCATTCGTTTCCCTTCTGAGACATCGCAAACATAGAGGATGCAGCTATAGTACCTGGGAATTTGGGGATCACCAAATTGTAGAAAAGCAGATGGGCAGGAACTCCTGACCCTGTTCCTGAAAATCATTTGTCTAATCCATGGATTCCTGTAGTGCAGCCCATGGACTTTTGTGTTTTCGTGGAGCGCATCTGGCCAGGGCAGGTCTCAGGCAGAGGCAGCAGAAATCCCATTAGCACTGGGCTAAACCAGCTCCATGTGAAGCCCTGTAAGGAAGCTATGCCAGGAGTTCACAAACTAGAAAAGGCTACAAATTAGTTGTGCAGCCTGCGCTTGGAGACCAACAATGGTGGAAAATTTTGTTCCCAAGACAATGCATTCCTGGTCTTTGCTGTTCTATCAGGTAAAATGCTGTCCTGGGTTCAGCAGTAACAGACATTTTTTTCTCCTTCTTAGTAGCTGGTGCAGTGCTTTGTTTTTAACTTTCGGCCTGGGAACAGCGCTGATAACACCGATGTCTTTAGCTGCTGCTCAAATGTTTACCCTGACCAAGGATTTTCTGAGCCTCATGCTCTGTCAGGGAGGAGGGGAAGCCGGGAGGAAGCAGAGACAGGACACCTGACCCAAACTGACTAAAGAGGTATTCCATACCACAGCACGTCATGCCCACTATATAAACTGGGGGCAGTTACCCAAAAGGGTTAGATCACTGCTCAGTCGGGCTGGGTATTGGTCAGTGGGTGGTGAGCGATTGTATTCTCTTCCCTTGTTATTTCCCTTGTCATTATTATTGGTGTCAGCAGGAAAAGCTAAGCAAGATACCAAAAACCTCAAAAAGGGTAAATGTGGTACCTATCTTCATGCACGGGAAAACAGAAGAACTTGGGAATTAACAGACCAGCTCATCTATATTTTAAGCTCCAAGAAACACCATGCAGTTTAGCTGTTCGGAAGTGCCTGGGAAAAGAAAAGGAATAACAGCTGGTGTAGGTTTATCAAGAAAAACTTGTGTCATCTTATTACCTTTAATATAGGAGTGGTGAACAGAAATGAAAGTTTGATTTTGTTTAGGAATTGACCATCGCTGATAAGATGAAGAATAATGATTCAGAATAAGCTGATAAGAAAATATTTTAGTAGTGACACTCATGAAACAGTAAGCCGGATTGCCTCGGGAGCTTGTAGACTGTGCACCACTGGAGATCTCTATGAGCAGGTCAAAACAGCATCTATCAGAAGTGATTTAGATATTGTTGAGATTGTTCCACGGGGGAGGAATGGATTGGACAACCTCTAATTATCCCCCTTAGCCTTATTTTTCTACAGTTGTCTCCCTTAAACCTCCTCTTCTCTAGACTGAATAAGCCTCATTTTTAATGTCTCTCCTCATACCCCCTGTTCTCAGGCCTCTGATCGCTCCTGTTTATCTCTCATAAATGCTTTACAGTGGCTACATTTCTTTCTTGCAGTGCAATATTAAGAACTATCGGGTAGATGCCTTGAAATCTTTAGCATTTCCCAGAATGAGGGAAAGGCATGCAAGCTCTTCTATACAGCCAGTTCTGCCAGCAAAACACCCAACTCGTCTTTAGAGTAAAACCTACCACAACCTAACGATTAATACGGGCCTTTGTCACATCTCCTTGTTAGTTCATATAAAGCTGCTCTTGCATTTCCTGCTTACTAGCTGAGGAAGTGTCTGAATACTCCAATACTTGTGGAGGTCTCTCCTTCTTAGAAATCTCATATTTTAAGATGTCAGCATTCCTCTTTGCCCCACTTGCCTGCTTTTTTAGCCTGAAGTGAAAGGAGTCCCAGCAATAATAAAGCTCAAAAAAATAAAGGCAGCATGAATTACTGTATTCTTCTCATGGTACAATAACAGAGAAAGGTCCCCATGTTAGGCGGGGGGAATGCATGTCACTGTTTCAATACTTAAGAATCAGAAGTGATTCACTGCACAGAGCAAAATAGCAGCTGTGTTCAGATCTCAGCCATTCACTGCGAAGAAAGAATAGTTTTCACTCATAAAAATGAGTATGTGTCTTTATTCTGTCATGGGATAATGATGTACCTTGGGCCTGATCCAAAGCTCCCTGAAGTCCAGAGAAAGATTCACATTGGCCTCTAGCACCCTAAACCAAAGAGGAGAATCTTCCTGAGTGGGAAAAGCTTCCCCTTGCTCTTCCTTTCCCTCCCACACTACTCTACCTGCCCTATAAATAAAGACCACAGACATGTAAAACCTACAAGGCTGGCAAAAACTTATTTAAAGACACATCAGCAGTTTAGACTGCAAATCAGCCCTTGCAGACACAATATGCAGTATAGATGTCCAATGTGCAACTCCCTGCAACTGAGTTGCCTTGGCAATTCCTAATCTGGAGAAAGGCCTGCAGAAAGCTTTAGAGCAGTACAACATAGCCTTGGGGTGTTTTTTTTCGTTCTTCTTCTTTCTTTTCTTCTCTAGCTATCCTCTTGCAGAAAAATTACTGGAAAGAAAAGAAATGAAGAAACTTTAACTGCGGCCTTCTCTCCTCTAACTGTACAGAGAGCCATCTCACCAGACAAAGAACAGTCCTGGAAGGATTCTGCACTCTTCTGCCAGAAGCATTTGAAAAAACATTTGAGCTCCTACAGAACAGGGCACCTTTCCTGAATAGGTGTCTGCACTGTGAAAGACAATTGATTTTCGCCTGTTGGCCTCTTCCCCACACAGCAGTGGTTTATAAAGGCAGAGAAATAGAGGGAAAGATCAGATCCAAAAGGGAACGTTAAATATTTCACTTTCCTGTTAGCTGGGAAAATCAAATACGACACCTCTCACCATTCAGGAGGTTGCTTCTGGCTCTCTCTTCTTGTCTTGAGCTTTGGGTTACATCTCATGTTAAAAGGTTTGGGGCAAGGAGGGGGTGAAATTAGAAGAAAATTTGATCTGGAGGTGACCTGAAACAAATACTGAGGAGTGAGATTGTTCTCATAGATGGGATATGATGCCAGATTTGCACTAGTGATTTTTTATGTGATGAGCACCTCACTCTTCCCCTGGATGTGTGGATCCCAAAACAGAAAGTTTATCCTAAAGATATCCAAAGCCTTTGTGCTTGTCTTCTTATTGTAAGGGGTGCATGCAAGCAATGCCTGGAGCAGCACCCTGTACTGTCCTAGCTTCCTGCCTCACGTGCGACTGGAAATAGTTGTCATCCCATGCTAGAAGCAAACCAATGCCCAGAATGGCTGGGGCTACTGTGTGACACTGGGACAGAGAAGCCCAGCTGAGACCAGCCACAGGTAGCTTATGCCACGGTGATCACCCCCATCACCTCTCACAATTATTAACTGTTCCAAAAAATAGGATTGTGCCCCTCTAATTTGCAAGAGGTGTCAATTTTCTTTAAACCTGCCCCTCTCTTTCCACCTGTGTGTGTAGGGGAAGGTGGGAAGCAGGTACAGCAGAGAGTTATTCTCCATCCTTGAGATGTTGCCAGCACATTTCCTCTGAGGACTTTGGCAAATGTTCCTGCAGACTCTGTACTTTGAGAACCTGCTCTGCTTCCTCTTTGCTTTATGGCAGCAACGGCCTCTTATTTGGCTGCAGCTAGAATTTTCATTACTGGAAATTGTTGGATGGAGGTGCTGGAGATGCAGGAGGATGAAAACATGGGCTCTTGCTACCGGCCTGCAATTCTTTTGTTGTGATAGACTTGGGCAAAGGGAGTTAATAGTTCACTGGCTAATTTGGCTTTAAGAACCTGCTGATCCCCTTTTGTGCATTCTCATGCCAATGCATCAAGCCTTATGTTTAATTCTCTGCACACCCATATCAATATAAATATATGTTTTTGCATCCATATACAAACACACAGAGATCAACATCTATGTATGTTTTAAGTTTGATGCAGTATTGAATGCTGCAGAAAAAATGTTATTTCCTATGCTCATAGTTGTTTCAGTGGAGCTTCAGTGTGTTCTGCCGTAGGCCACAGAAGGGAGCAAGAGACTTAGTGTATGGGTCAGATGCTCTTGGCCAGAGAAATTCATCTGGCTTGTGTGCCCATGGTAAATCACTTTGTTGAGCTCTCCCCTCTCCCACTGTGTGATTAGAAGTGTGTCAGACACAGAACCAAGTATCCTGTCATCACCATCAGTAATCATCCACCCACCCCATGTGCTGGGATGCTTCCATATCCCTGTGATGGCCCTGCACAGGCTCATCCTGGGAGGGAAGGCTGACTTTTGGTGATGTGATAGACAAGAGGTGAATTATGTAGGTGTTGTGCGCCTCCAAGAGACCTCATGATTCATCCTCATGGAAGAGATGCTCACCTGGCTGTGTTTGAGTCCAGTTAGTCTTAAATCCAGATGTAGCCATGTCGTAAGTGTTCATTGTCAGCACAAGACTTTCACAATGGTTTCACAAGATCGTAGAGCAGCACTACTTTGAACTCTAGAAGATCAGTAAGTAGGACTTACTTTACATATATAGATATGTTTTTTAATTGAGACATTAAAGACTTTTCCTTTTTTCACTGTGTAAAAAGGTAACAAGGTTTTGTTACTTCAAGAGGAGGCTTGCAATTCACTTCTTTGCTCTCACAGTACTGGGAATACCTCATCTTTCCAAGTCAGTTAAGGGGATTCTTGGTAGCGTTTGCTTATGGTGGTCATTCCTTAGCACAGAAGTACTCTCTCCCAAATGCTCATTACACATTTAAATGAAACAGTCCTGTCCAAGCAGGCAAAAAGCTCTTAACTTGTTCGCACTCGTTGTTTTAATCAAAGCTCCCTTTTAGGGTTTGTTAACACAGGACAAAGCCTGGGTCTGAACCCTACCTCTCATTGTGTTCACACTGCTAAGGCAAAGCTGCTGTGCTCCGAGCTTTGAGACTCCAAGGACAGGGTGCAGATCCCAACTCTACTCTGTGGTGTGGTTTGAATGCAGATGAGGAGGAAGCTTCGAAGTACCCCTCAGTCATTTCTGCTTAGTTTGCACCAGCTCCTCCTTTGTCCCACTGCCCAGCCCCCCAAAGCTTTCCTGCTCCAAGAAATTCTTAATCCCATCTAAAATGAAGCCACAAGCTCCACTTTCTGATCTGTTTTAGACTGATTTTAGCACTGTCCTCATTTATAAGCTGCATTTAGGCAATGTATGGTGGAACACAGATGCTTCTGGTCTCGAATGCCCCCTGAATATTTTTCAGGTCTCTGTGAAGAAGCTGCCCTGCTGATGATGTCTTTGCCACTGTTTTTTATGGCAGGAAGGTCAGAAGACAAAAGCTGGGCCTTCATTTAACATTTTTACTGAGCATTCTCTTTGTGCGCATGTGTGTATGTGAGGATGGGAGCTGCATCTGCAAAGAGCAGATGGACCAGGGAGCTTTTAGCTGGAATCACAAGGTTGTGAAATGCTGGATGCCTTGACCTGTAACATGCGACTGTAAATTCCTTCTCTCTTGTTATGTTTTCCAGGGGTCATGGTCTTTAACAGTTTACTTAGTGGAGGAGGAGGAAAGAAACCCTTTGTATTGCTGGGCAGCAGATGATAGTTTCCCTTGTCCTGGTAGCTGGTGCTGACACAAGGCTGTTCTTCAGGTGTTACTTTGACGGATGGTGGCCCTGACGCCCACAAAGCAGCAGGGGTGGTGGCAGCCTGCGCTTACTTGGGTTTGGTTAAAGAAGAACCTGTGGAGTCTGTCAGACTGGGACTCAGTGCTGCCTTTCCAGTGTTTTCATTGCATTTCAGACAGAAACTGAGCTTTGCTCCAGCCTAATTGCTGATGGTGATGGCCTGCTAAAATGAACTGTTGCTGTGATGCAGTACATGTACCACTGAGCACTTACAGTGGCCGGTCTGCATTAGTATGAAATCCAGCAGCAGATTGACTAACGCTGAGGTCCTAAGGCTAAAGACCTTTAGCATCTCCAGAGGCAGGAGAGGAAGATGTTACTTCATTGTGCTGTAAACTGTCTTCACACAAGCTGGCACTATGTGACCCTGGAGAGCCACAGCTCCCCACTTCAGCTTGGTGTATTCCACATTCATGATTATTTTGGTACTCAAAAGTCACCACAGTGCTGAGACAGCACTTTGAGACACACTCTCAAAGGCGCTACTAGCTCCTTTTTGGCTGATGGCAGTGCAAATCTGAACTCAATGTTCCTAGTACTGGTAAAAATAGCACCGGGATGCTCCAAGTGTCGCCGGCACAGCCAGAACTGAAAGCTCCCAGGATAGTCAGACCTCCATCTGGGATGAAGGGCAGCCCACACCCAGTATTCATCCTGTGGCACTGTGGTCAAGAGGAGGAGAAGAGGGTTCAGGCTTGCAATGGTGAAGACTCCAGGGCTTTCCATGCAAGTTATTCACCCTGTTGGCTCCAAAAACATCTCTTCTAGCAAGAGCTTTGAGATTACATGGAGCTGTAGCAGAGCCCAAAGTGACTGCTAGCACCATTTGTTTTGTGACACCTGGGCTAGGAAATACATTGTGTGAAACTGAACTCCATTCGGATGTGAGGAAACAGGAGCATATCCTGAGTGTAGCCAGATGTGACCGCCAACCCTGCTCGTGCAGTGGTCCACATCCACACATCTCACAGATTTTATCCTGATCCAAGGTCCATTGAAGAGAAGTCACTTAGTGTTTGGGCTATAAAGGACTTTAGCTTTTATTTTTTTTACTATTTGCACTATTTTTTTGCCCAGGAGAGGATATTCCTGTCATGTTAGCTTGCTGGCTGGAGAGCTAAGGACAAACACTGCCTGTCAGGCTCAAACTCCACTTGTGCTCAATTTGCCAAACTGGTTAACCCAGACAGCATTAAAAGCTTAACAGAAAAAATGGGAAGACAAAGATATCAAATTTCCCCTCTGCGTGCCTGTATTATGGAAAACAAGGAGACACAAAAGGCACACAAGTAGAATGGGGGTGAAGGCAAAATACTAGACTTCTCTGAGGATAAAAATATTGATGAGATGAAGTATTGCTGCGCTTGCATGCCATGTGGAGGGTTGAAGTGAAAAAAGTTACTCGTGCAAACACTTAAAACCCCTTCTCCTCTCCCATATCTCTTTTTCTGTGTCTTTAACTGCACATCTTTCCACCTTTTTAATTTTAAAATGCATGTGGATTAAGCATAGAATTTCCTGTGGCTAAGAGGAATGGGGTCTGATTGATCGTAATAAGGGACAGTCTAAATGAAGTGCTTGGACTTGCCCTGGGCACTTCTATCTGCAGGTGCTGGGAGTCTTTGCCAACGAGAATGACTTTTTGGAGCACAAGTGGTTATTTACTGCTGAACCAAGCCAAAGGCTATGCTTCTCCTTGCAGCTCACAGCCCTTGGCCTCCAACAGGAAATGTATTTAGTTTTCAAATCCCTCTCTGACCAAAAAGAAATTCCAGCAAAAGAGCAATAAACACCCAGAGAGTCTCCTCTTCTGTAGGAAAAAAACCCATGAGCTTGTGTTTGAAATGAAAAATCCTGTGACTAATCTATTCTAGGTCCGGGATGGGGTCAGGTTGTTGTTAGTGAGAGGACCTGGGAGAAGGCCACCCCACCCCATTTGTCACCAACCCGCCTCTTAGAAACTCAAATATCACCAACACAATGTTTTCAAACAACGATTGCAAAAGGGTTCACTGTTTGATCCTCCTCTTCTCAGTTTGTCATTGATTTCTCCCCATCAAAATAGTTTGTGCAACGAATCCCAGCTGTATCGCTGGCACTTTGCTAGCCAGTAAATATAATCCAAATGTTAATTCTCTGGAGCCAAGAGCTCCGTGCCAAGAAATGAATAATCTGTGCGAGGCTAAACAAACAGTTTATTGACGGGGTGGGGTGGGGTGCAGGTGGGGGGTGGCTGGGCTGAGAAGCAGGCAAGCCCAACCAGAAGGACATCAAAGCTGCTTCTGTCAGAAGACTCAGTCACATGTGATTTGTTTTCTCTCGCCGCTAATTCAGTTACGTGTTAAACTACTAATATTCCCAGGCAACGCTGTGAGCGCTTTCCAGCCCAAATGCAGCAGGCAGAAGAAGCAGATGTTTGCACCCTGTCCATCTGAACTTGCCCTTTTTTGTCTGTCTTGTTGTAGGAGTGTTGTGGATGCCCTCAGGTCCAGAAATCCAACAGCCAGACAGCTCGGTGGGTTTGTCTCTGCTTTATAAATGAGGCAATCTGGAAGTCAATGTCATTTCTATGGCAGCTGATGGAGCATGGCAGGGCTATTCTGCTGAAATTTAAACTAACAGATTCAAATTCCCTCTTTAAAACTTTGCACCTTTTGCCTTTTTGACACAGGAGATCAAGACCAGAAGCAGGATTAGAGCCTAAATCCCCCATGTCCCAGGCCAGCTGCAGTGCAGACCACTCATTGCATACACTACTGGACCCTGACCCCAGCTATGTGTTGCAGTAATCCACTTTGCAAATTTTGGGCCAAAGCCAAGGCAGGATCACAGGGATGCTGTGCAACCATGTCTCATCCTTCTTCCAACCTGCTGCACCATTACGACATGCTGTCTGGACTTTTTTGGGTTTTGGGAGAGAGGGACTGGATTGTGCTTGAAACCCAAACCCAGTAAAAAACACAGACACAGATCTGAATCTTAATTTCAATAAGAAAAGATCCACTCCAAATGTGCAAGTGCCACATGCTGAATGAATTATAGGAACAGGTCATTGGGTTTTATTCCAGTTCTCAGCAGGTACCTCCACTTTTCCATTCCTTCCCATGGCAAAGAGCATCCTTCCCACCCAGCGGTGTGCCTATGCTGGCAGTGTCCCTGTTAGAGACATCACCTCATGGACAGACCTGCCCAGGCTGCAAACTGGAGGACATGGGGGTGTTCCCTGGTCACCAGCACAACCCTCAACACCCAGCATCGCACACGTAGGGGAAGGTGAGGGCCTGCAGTGCAATGGTTTAATAAATAAAAGGCTGGAAAAGTCACCGGTGAGGGTGGTGTGATGACAGGTTATGGAGTCACATGCATGAGTAGTTAAGTCCATTGAGGGTTAATCTAACTCAGGTACTGATGCAGGCATTTAGATAGTGGATAACTCATGCTGTCATTAACCTGTCAGCATTACAGCAGGAAGATTTTATCTTCACAAGAACATATTGATCTGGAAAGGGACGTGTGAGGCATGACCAAGTTTTTTCTATGCTGTCTTTTACCACCTGCTTTTGCGCTGATCAAAAATGCTTGATGTGTGTGGTCAGTGCAAGGAAAGCCATGTTTTCCTCTAGGCTGGAGAGATGTTTCTTTTTGTCCTTTTCCCATTATCTTGAGTGCAATCTAAGTATCTTGTTACTTACACAGCCCATTCATTTTCATGCTGATGGAGCAGTGAAGACAAGACCGGTGCCTCTGTAGGTCTACCACAGCCTTTTGCAGAGAGGCTCACACTTGCTGTGTATGTGCTCTAAGCAGCCCAGATGCAGGGCAGCTCTGAACTGGAAGCTGAGTGCATGACATAGGACTTTGCTGGAGCTGGTAAGTCTCTTAGCAGATGACTTACTGGCTCAACGATTGCAGTGGGATGAAGTAGATCCCTGGGGTTTGGATCAGAATTGGTTCCTCCAAATATTCAGACCTTTGGAAGAGCCTGCCAAGGTGTGCTGCCTAGAGATTTATGCCAACACTTGGTTTCTTCTACAACCCACCATAAAATGGCAGCTAATGGCCTTCATGTGGGTAGAGTATATTGTGAAGGACACAAGGAGAGGGCAAGTGTTACAGCCATAAATGTTTTGGTATTTAAGTGCACTGAAAGATAGTTTTAGGATGATTGCACTGGCAAATCCACCTAGGGTAAATGGTGTTTTAAAAGCAACAGAGTTCTGATTGCATAGCATGTCCATGCCCAACAGAGATAACTTGTTGGGCATGGACATGAGGCAGATGGACTAGAGATGGTCCTCAAAACCATGGCACAGTTGTGTTCGCAGTGCTTTCAGGTGACCACTTGAGGACAGGGACCATGCGGCAGCCTGTCAGAAATTAGGCAGTTGGCAGGCATGTAAGGACTAAAAGTGTGTGAATGGGCCACACTTGACTGGATACATTGTCCTGCTAGTGGTTAGCATCAGGATTTCTGACAGCATTTCATGACCAGCTAAAGGCAGGATTTTTCCCCATCCTACCTCATGTAGATCGGAAAATCGTTCTGAAGCAGAGTTTTGCAGTATGAAATCAACAAAATTCCCTAGCATTGGCATGAAAATGCGGATATTTGCGTTCCTTACACTGGGTACAAGACTGCATTTCTGTGAGCTGTGCTGATGAAACTTTGAAAGACCATGATTCATTCATAGAATCATAGAATGGTTTGGGTTGGAAAGGACCTTAAGATCATCCAGTTCCAACCCCCCTGCCATGAGCAGGAATGCCTCACACTAGACCATGTCACACAAGACGTGGGGGTCTTCATGTTCCTGGTTCCCTAGGTTTGGGGATGGGAGCAAGAAGTTAGCTGAGTTGAACTGGGTGGTTTTTGCTCATTGTTAATGTGAGAAAATAAAGGTAACTGATAATGGAGGCACTCTCCTATGGCTCTGTACAGGCTGTTGCCCTCCAGACCTGCTCCCAGCAGGGGTGATCATGGGCAGGGAGAGAAAGCAGTCGTGCTTCTTTTCCCCAAAGCACTGCCCAAGATGTGAGCAGCATTAAAACATTTCCCTCTTTCTTTTTTCCAGTGAGTATTCACTCTACACAGTCTTGTGCTTCCAGACTGGACTGGAGATACCTGGGGAAGCATGAGAGGCCAAAAGTCTCTCAAGAACTGTCAAATTTGGCATCCTAATATTGACACTGTTTAGACAAGACCTTGCTCTAAGGCTCCTGAGATAAAATTGTTTTCAATACTGCAGTGGGAACTGGCAGCTCATGGTTAAGAGGTTCAATGAGCACATGTGGCTCGTCCTAAATCCTCCTACTCAGACTAGGAGTCTCTATCATTTGTTGGCAGCTGAGTGCTGGAGAGTTGGTGGATGTGTGCAGGGCATTAGATGCATGTGCACGCGCTGTTCAAGGGCTCCTTAAAGTGCCTGCATTTTATTGTTTCTAGCAGAAACAGGGCTCTGGGTGAATGACAAAGTAGCACTTCATCTCCCCTTAAACACAACCACAAATTAGGACTCAACACTAAGATCAGAGCAAAAAGCTTGCTAACTCATGTGTCTGCACATGAAACCCCTGGAGCCAACTCTTCCTCCCCAACCTCCCAGCTGAACCGGCCCTTTGCTAAGAAGCAATACTGCCTTAGTAGGGGCTGTACAACCGTGGCTATTCCTTGTGCACTGGCCACGGGATAATATACCACACACATACAAGAAAATAAAGAAATGGAGAGAGGAAGAGAAACAAGCGTTCCTAACAAAAGCAGAATAATACGTTAAGGCCCTCTGTGATCTGCTGTTTGAAAGCAGGCGGGCATTGAGTTGTCATTACCAGCCTCCATCATTTGAGGGCGCCCTAGTCTTTGATGTTGGCTGCAATTAGCTGCGCGAGTAGTGTAGCAGCCATCTCTGGTGATGGCAAGTCTTGCATTGAAATGCTCTCTTTCCTCCAACGCTCCAGGTCAATGCTGCTGCGACTTGCTTCTTTACTGATGGCAGGAGCACATGCTGGGCTCGCAGACCACCAGCTTTATTGGTGTATTGGGGATTGGAGGTGAATTGCCTAAAGGACAGATGAGCTGGCATGCCAACACTGCTATTGATTAATGCTAATTATCATTTAATTTAACCTCCAATTAGTTTTAATCAATTGTCACATTTTCCCTGAGTATTACTGCGAGGATGATGTACAGCAAGGAGGATAATTGTCATGAGCTTTTCCTTGCTTCCCAGATGGCCATTTTCTAACTCTTTCTTTTGCTTTTAATAGAGCTGGGTGAATAATTTGTTTACCAAATTTGGCTGCTGCTGCTGCTTCTTGTGCCTCAGAACTGTCTGTAAGCATAGACTGAGTTTGTTCCTTGGTACAAAATTTCTCATCACAGAATATTGGTTCTTGGCCTGTATGATGTGTTTGCAGCCATTTGTTCCTGGAAATTCAAGCAGGGCAGTTTCACTTTAATCAGGCATGTGATAGGGGCACATGACTCTGGCCCCAGTGTTGTTGTCAGTCATAACTCTGGGGATCCAGTTTTGCATGAATTTCCCATATCTGTTTCTTAAAAGGGTGGTCACATACACGTTTAAGGCACCCAGAGCATTTCCTTTCAAAAGGGGTAAACAGAGAGATAGAGCAGTTACACCTGTTCATCTGAGTGGATCGTCTCCAGGTCTTGAATCCAAGTTCTAGCAATCAGCAAACTCAACCTCAACTTCTTCTCCCAAAGGACTAATCCCTCTCTGTTACAGCACTAGCCCTCTTAACACTCTCCTACGTGGTCTTCTCACTGGAGCTGGAGAAACTGGTTTTGTTTGAATATCACTGCGACAGCCTGACCTTTCCATTGTATTTGAATGGATGGTCACAGAATATATTCAGAGGTACTTGTCCAATACTAATAATAGCTGTCTGTCCAAGTGAATTACAAAAGAAGTATCAATTCATTAATCACCTCCACTGATTTTGTGTACATCACTGATGAAACATCAGGCAGCATTCCCTGAAGGTCAATAAATTAGGGCAGTTATCCAAAATTACCTTCTGAGATCTCTCTGAAAGCTAAGGGAAAAGTGAGCAGAGCACAGTCCCATCTATTCTTGCCGAGGATCAAAAGCAACTCAACAATACCTCAGGGCATCAAAGACAGCTGATAGATCTAACAATAACATCTTGGAGCCCTGATATTCATCTGTAACCTGGACTGCCGGTGCAGTGCAGTCTCTGTGCTGTACTCCATCTGCACCCAGACCAGCACGGGTCAAGAAAGGCTGAGACAGTCAGGTACTCTGGGAATTCACTTCCCTTCACAACTTTCTCATTAACCATGCCCACACTTTAAGAACAGAAACAACTCAGCCAGATTGCCAGCATCCAGGAATGGCTTGTTTGGACACCTTTTCTGCGCTTCCCAGAGGTATCTTGCGCACCATGGCTGTCCTGATTTCAGGCAGAGCGGTTTCTTTCCCCGGCCCCACAACCACGTATCTGTGGCACTGATCAAAAGCCATGGTGGATAATGCAGGTTCAATTCAGCTGGTGGGCAGGTCATGTCTCCACCACTAGTGCTGCTGCTCATCTTCAAAACTCTCCTGAGATCCGAAAAGTAGTGCTGGTGTGGGAAGGTGGCTGTGCTCCTGCCCCTGCTGCTGGCAAGGCTCTCAGCTTGGGCACCCCATCTCCAAAAGGTTTCCTCCTTTCCATGCAGAAGATAGATATGAAGAACCTTGTTGCTGGAGGACTGAGAACTTCCTTTGTGACAGAAAACAGGAGGACTCTGGTGTCTTGTAGGAAATACATAGCTCATCACAGCAGTATGTCCCAACAATGTTTTAGTTTTATTTTGGAAAATAGAAGATCAACTTATGTGTACAACAAAGCTCTTCCTCCTCCTACCCAACCCATTCTGTCTCCAGTGGGTCAAGTTTCAGGGGCTCAGATGTCCCAAGCCAATAGTTATGGCTTGGTTCAACATTATTTCATTATAACCATTTAGGTTACAGGAGAACTTTAGTGAAAAATAAAACTATGGTAAAGGAAATCCATTGCTCCAAAGGAACGAAAGCTGACCCTGTGCGCGCCTTCGTGCATGAGCTGGATAACAAACCCATTGTAAGATTTAAATGAAAAAAGAAGGAAAGCCAAAGCTTGTTTTGTTCATACAAACATGGGACTTTCGATTTACTTTTCACAGAGCTTTGACTGGGCAACAGAAGAAATGTGAGCTATCTCACAATGTTCCCTTGGCATAACATGGTGCTTTCAGTCTCATTATTATTGCATTATATGTAGCACATCTGTTACTGGTCAGGAGCCAAACTATTTAATTCTATTAGATACATCTATACAGCTAAGTGATAATCTACACCAGGTTTATGGAACAAGCACTTAATTCTTGGCAGGGAGCAGCTCAAGACTTGATACAAGAGCAACAGAATATATGCAGTGTAGTTGTAGATCAGTGTCATAAACTGGCCAGAAATCATTTCTGCATTCTTCGGCATGCAGGCATTCCAGTGTGGGAAACTATTCATTCAATTTATTGTTCTAACATCTGTAAGTTATTGGACAGGGGGGAGGGGAGAGGCAGAAGAGGAAAACGCTCAGAGGGAAAAACGTTTACCTAACAAAATACTAACTCTTTCAGGGGGTTTCATGTCAGCACTCTGTAAATAATAAGAGCCTTTTAATGCACATGTGGTAGTATTTACTTTGTGGAGAGGTACACAGAATCCTGTCTTGTTCAGAAAGTTTTGTGCCCCAGCACTGCTCAGGCATACAGTTTTTGCCTCATGTATTTTGTCTTAATCCATCTTTCATCTTTCTGAGCACAAGTACCAAAAACAAAGTCACATCGTATCTCCTCTGCTTGCAAGTACCTACAGCCCAGGCTGAACCTCACGACCCCTGGCTGAAAGAAAGAGCTCAGCTTTTTGTCTCAGCCCTCCTATCATAGGGGACACAACAGCTCTGGCATGTGCTGGATGGCAGGTTGGATCCACGTGCTTTTTCCATCTCCTTTCTGCAAGACCCTTCCAAACTTTAGGATGGAGAATCTCCAAGCCATGCGACCTTCCCAGGAAAGCAACTAAACATGGTTTTACCCCCATTTTGGAGAAGAGGAGGAAGGGCACTGGGAGGTGATGACTTGCTCAGGGTTGCACAGGAAGTCTGCAACAGAGCTGGAATGGGGGCCAACTCTCTGAACTGTCAGCAGTGCCTCTACCTTTACTCACCAGACCATCCTTCCTTCCTTTACACTGAAGAATTGAAACAATTCCAAAAAAGAAAAGAAAAAAAAAGAAAAAAAAAAAAAGAACAAAGGAGAAACCACTCTCCACCTGCAGAGTTTTCTGACCTTCTGCTGACAGGGCTTTTATTTTTCTCCCATCCTCCCCCTGCCCATTTTTTGGTCTCTCAGTGGAAGTAATTAGATCTATTTCTGAAGGAAGTGATGTCAAGAGACCTGGGTGTTCCAGGAATAGTTATTTCCATATGATCTGAGCAGGTTCTTACATACTGTCACACATACATTGTTGTAATTTAAACAGAGTTGGTTCTTTGGACTGAAGGCCATTTATAAGAGTCTCCAGCTGGAGAGGAATTAATTTCTCATGGCCTTTGGGGAGCAGCAGCATCTTTAACTCTCTGCTGTCTCCCCCAGCACCAGGTGCCTGAAATTTCCCTGAACCAGCTTATCCTGAGCCTGACCTTATTGAGGTAAGAACACTGATTGATTTCAGAGGTCCTGCTCTGCTATGGGTGAACACGGCTGAGCTCCACTGGGCATTGCAGTTAGCAGACTGGTAACACCAGAGAAATCATTCCTGGTTGCCACCAATGGTACTTGAGTTCTTAGAAGAAAACCTCAGTTGCTGCACCTGAATTTACAAACTGAATCCAGGAGGGTGAAAACAGGGCTCTGAATGAATAGAAAAGGTCATGATGCTGTACTATAATTAGGCTATGAGCTTTGGGGACAAGTGCTGTCTTCCTTCTTCCCATGGAGTTGTATGGCATCTAACACTTTAAGGTCTTAGCTCATGACAGAGGTCTGACATACAACTATAGTGCCAAAATAATAACGTTAAATACCAGTAATAACATAATGAGGTAACAAATAGTAATAAACCCTTGGAGGGAGGCCAAGTAGAAGGGTCTTCAGAGGTTGTGCTGCCCCCTCCTACTCTTGATCCTGTATTGTATGTGGCCTTCAAACCTAAGTGAGGTGGAGAAGTGCCGAAGAAATGAGGCTCTCACTTAATATAAGAGCACCCAGCACC
This sequence comes from Psittacus erithacus, assembly GCA_009867235.2. Lineage (NCBI taxonomy): Eukaryota > Metazoa > Chordata > Aves > Psittaciformes > Psittacidae > Psittacus > Psittacus erithacus. The sequence continues at coordinate 147,424 of WYDI02141247.1, read as the reverse complement.
TAGGGGGAGAATGAGAAGGGAGAAATGTCTGTGTCTTGCTTAGCCGCCCCTACACTTTCCCTCCTGCCCAGCACAATGTCCTTCTGACCATTCAGAGCAATACCAGGTCTTGCCATTGGTTTAGGAGCTTTCAGAAGTCATTTTAAAATCATCTTGATTCGGCACTATACTTGCATTTTCCAAGCACTCCTTGAGGGTGCCCAAAGCAAAGACAATGACTGGCTTAGGCTTATGAGGTTTCAAACACAGCCCTGACCTGTCTTGTTCCTCCAGCCAAAGGTCCTGGTCAGAGCCATTCAGGAGGAGCTGGTCACTGCTGACAACATCAGTTAGTACTGGATTTGTCAATGTGTGGACAAGTTAATTACCCAGCATGTGGGTTTCTGTTCATTAACAAATAACTCACACACCATGTGGCCTGGAGACACCTTTTGCAAGGCTCACTGGATGAAGGAGTCACCAGTGGTTGAACCTCTGATTTCTAGTTAGGATCATCAATGTGATCTTTGCCGTCTAAGGAATGGGGGCCAGAACAGGCGTGTCCTTTGTACCAACCAGCCTGCTCCCACCACTGACTCTCTGAGCCTCTGTGGGGAAGGATTTATGAAGACTTCAAATGCTTTCTTGAATACAAGGAAGGAGAAATAAACAAACTCCCGTGGTAAGAAAAGTCACATGTGGTTTTTACTGTTTATTTTCCATTAGCTTTGATAACTGCTCCAAAGTGGTGCACTTTGTGACAGTGTCCTGCAGAGTTACTGGTACACATGCAGAACTTACGTACTGACATCCAGAAGTTCAGTTGTGCACAGCAGTAGCTCTGGCATCACTCCTCTGTGCACAGGGGAGTCACACAAACAGTGGTAGTAAAACTCAAGTTCAAAACATTGAAGGCATTACCAGCGATCCCACCAGAATCACTCTGCTGCTTTTCATGGCATCATTTCTCTCCTTCCTATTCACAGCCCACCATCTATGCAAACAAAGTATTCTGTCATTGTGTGGCAAGACGGGTTTTTGCAGTTAATAACTTTTAACTCTCCAAAATAAAGGAGTTTTTGGTTTGGGTTGAATTGGTTTGGTTTAGTTTTGGTCCACATCATTTCATCAAAACCAGTGATATGGTGGCAGTGCAGGCATTGTGTAATAAAGTGAGGTGATTTCTGCAGGCAGGGAAAGGCTTCAATTACAAAAATCAAGCTCTTAGGAGTGGTCCATGATCTCTTAAAAGTTTGTATTCATCAGTTTAAAATTGCTGATGTGATAATACCAATTCCTGATGCTGGGCTTAAAAGAAAGGACTCTCGCCCATCCTTCTGTGCAATCTTCTTTTTTCACATTACTTGCTTGTACACTTGATAAACAACAGCAGCCCTAGAAAGTGCCAACACTGTTTTCTTGCCATTGTTAGGTCTTGCCATTGTCCCGAGTGAAGGACTCAGGACATGATATCGGAAGGCTACTGAGAAAAGATGAGTGACAGGCATTTAGTTTCCAGTGCTGCTCATCAGGTATTTTTTCTTGTACTATTCCCATGAGAGAGAAAACAATGTAAATTGAATACCCCAAGGGGAATAGCTTGTTGTAATTTAAGATTAAGGCTGAAAAATGGATGGAGGACCTAAGTACTGGTATTTTACGCAGCAGAGCATACCACGTTCTGGGAGTGATATGTGGCACCTTGGCTGGGCTGAAGCCTTGGTTTTGGTATCATCACAAATCCACCTTTGGGGAGCTTAAGGTGTTTCTCTCATCCCCTGTAATTCTGTCTGTAAATTCATCTGCCAATTGTAATCCACTGGGACCATTCATAGCAGTACCGCCGCCATTGTAAGAAAATGTTCATCTGTCCATCTACAAATGCAGGATTCAGTTTTTCTCGATAACATCAGCATGAGACTGTGGAGGGAGCACCAGGACAGGAAAAGCCAAGCAAATAGCTCCAGGGACTAGTGTGGATCTGCTGACAGCTCACACTGCTCCCTGGAGAAAACCCTGGCTAGTGACATCTCAGTGGCCATGCTGTTGGAAAAGGTTTTGAGATGCTTGGGTTTGTTTCCTGGTTTTCCATATTTCTGTGCCTCAGTTCCCCACTTCAGAAAGTGGAATCGGTAGGGGATCACACATCCTTCTTGAATGTTGTGAGGGCAATGGCCTTATAAATCCCACATGGTTACAGACTCAGTCACACTGCGCTGCCTACTAGAGCCTACAAGTTCTCCACATCAGTATAAAATAACCATTAAATCATCTGTAATGCAGCCAGCTTAACTGTAATTCTATAAGACATGGATTGAGAACATGTAGCTAACAGAAATGGTCAGAAAATGTGGGAATCTTTTCAAGGAAAATATTAAAATAGCCTTTGCATTTATTTTTCTGAATTTGCTGGCTTTTAGTTCAGTAAACGTTTTTTTAAGGAGCTTTAATTTTCTTTCTTTTCTCTTTCTCACTTTCTCATTAGAAAAATTGAAGGAAGAGAAGAAGGGGATGCAAACTGATAGGGAAGAGTAAACCCATGAAAATCTTCAACCCTTGGAAGTTATTTTTTGAGATCATTGGGATTTTTTGTTTCAGGAAAGAAAATTTATGTGAAAAGTAGACATTTCTATTTCATGAAAGTATGGCTGAATTGAAGATGCCAAATATCCCAAAGTCTTGTCTTCCCCGTTTGCAGCTGGGGAAACTGAAGTGAAGCACCAAAGTGAAGACCTCAAGGCCACAAAATGGAGGCCAGTGGCAGAAGAGATATTTAGGCCACAGGAACCCCTGGGTCTTCTCCTAGGTCCAGACCATCGCTGCTCACAGGGCAGCTACATGAGTTCTTCTGTTGTAACAACTGCACAGTGCACAAGGAGAGCACAGATGGCTTCCCCCCCCACTTCTTCGCCCACAAAAATGCCCCTACATCTCAAAATCATAGAATCACAGAATGGTTTGGGTTGGAAAGGACCTTAAGATCATCCAGTTCCAACCCCCTGCCATGGGCAGGGGCACCTCACACTAAACCAGGTCACCCAAGGCTCTGTCCAACCTGACCTTGAACGCTGCCAGGGATGGAGCATTCACAGCTTCTACGGGCAACCCGTTCCAGTGCCTCACCACCCTCACAGTAAAGAACTTCTTCCCTGTATCTGACCTGAACTTCCCTTGTTTCAGTTTGAGCCCATCACCCCTTGTCCTGTCACTACAGTCCTTGATGAAAAGAGAAATCATTTCCTAGAGCCCCTCCTGCAGCAGTGTGGTGAGGGAACACCACAGTGCGAGGCTTGGTGATAGGTGCAGGGGAAGCAGGTAAAACTCAGTAGGATGCTGGAACTGGGAACAAGACGTGGGTGGGGGGACAGGGACCAGTGTGGGGCATGGCCAGGAACGTGGCAAAGGGCTGTTCATAGATCTACAGATGCTTGAATTAATTGGCTGCTGTTTACAGCTTGGGTTTATTGCTCAGCTTTCAATTAGCTGTTTCCGGATTTAATCTCACAACTGTTCTACCTTCTTCCTTGTTTAATCCAGCAGTCTAATGGCAAGCTTATTCATGCAGATCAATACTGTTTACAAAAATGAAAGCTGCCTGTCGGTTTTTGAACTTTAGACGTGATGGCATTGGTTATCAATAGCTGAAGCAGCCCCAGCAGGTGGCATGTCAATATGCAGCCAGTCAATATTCACGGGAAGGCCAAGATTAAAACTTTTTTATAGCAGGAGTAAGAGGGAGCTGCTTAAACTCCTCATCATATTCATATATGTGGAGAATATAGGCCACTCTTGCCCCTGTTTTATTTAGTTGTAGCCACCTGAATGGAGCATTAATGAGAGAATAATTAGGTTATTCAAGAACATGCATGGTGGTTGGGAAAATAGCTGTTCCCACAATCTGCTCCCTTTTGTCCTCCCTCAGCCAGCTCACCCGCAAAGGTGTTTTCCTCTGTTAAAATACTTGAAGTAGCAATAGGGGATACCTGGCTTGCTTTCTGTACCTAGCTTACCATTGATTTAAATTGAAATTACTGAAGGTATTAGATTATTTTCCACTTATTCCATTGACTTCAGTGGGGATGGAAAGACCATTCAGAAAACGCTTCCTTGAAAACAAAGTATGAAAACCCAGTGGCTGGTTGTTTTTGATGAAGGGATTCATGGAAAGCAGCACTTGGTACAAGCCCTGTAGCCTTGTTTCTCCTTGGACCTGTTCTTTTGCTTGTATTTGGGCAGCTGTTGGCATTAACTGTGAAGGGAAGAAAGTGTATTTTCCACCTGAGTTGCACAGGTATGAGCTACACAGGGTCCCAGTCCTTCAGAGACTGACACGTGCTTACCTTATCGCTCTAGATGTAGTCTCTGTTAAAGTCAGTGGCCCAGTTTTTAACACACTGAGTTGATCACTTGCAAATCGCTGAAAGAGCAGAGCTGAAGGTGAGACAATCACTAGTCAGGCCTAGTGGGAGCTTTTCTTGGGAAGAATTATAAGTATAAATGTGGAACACGGAGCCTCAGCCTGATTCTTTATGATAAGACCTTAACCTACCAAGGCAAGTGAGATCAGGCTTGCCAGTACCTACTATTTATTTGTGGCGTGCTCCCATCACAAGCTGCATGCTGGGACCAAGCCCCTGCTGTGCTGGGAATGGTACAAGTATAGCTAATTGTATGTTTGCTATAAACGCAGCTCTTACACAGTTGTTGCACCTTCCATAAATGCATTTCTAATAATCAGCAGACAACAGCATGGGCAAGCCAGAAGCATCACACAAAGCATAAGAATAAATTGCATTTAATTACAAGGAGAATCTAATTAAGCCTGATTTTCTTAGACCAGTATTAGACTGGGAGTAACTTCATACACATTAATAGAGTTGTAACACATGTGACCCATGGTATAATGACAATGACTACTCAGGGGTGGATTGTCAGATTGATGCACGGCATGACACTAACTCCATTCTTTAATTTCAAAGGTGCAGAGTAGATCATTTCTATGCAGAGCATTAGGGCTCCAATCCTTTCTTTACCTTTGTGTCTTAGCTTTATATTTTTGGTTATTGGCAGCATTTGCTGACATTTTCCAATCTGTTTGTTCTAATACTCGTTGTCGATTATGTAGCCAGGAACAACAGTCCTGGAGCAACAGCCACAGTGTTCGCACTGGGGTCCTGTGGCCTCTGCAGATTGAACACCCTCCGTAGCCTCCCAGGGTGGTATTTTGTCCTCCAGGTTCAGAAAGAATTTGGTGATGTTTCAATTTTGACTCTTCCCAAATGACTCACGAAAGGGGGAAAATAGGACATCAGGAGGGGAAGAAAATGGGGACATCATGGGAATGCTAGACCAGCATCAGGCTTTGCAAAACCAAGCTGGATTTTGAAGTAACGCACCCCTGTATACAGGCGGGCTGGTTAGAAGCTGCTGATCTGTTCTCTAGCAACTTGTGGCACACCGCAGCCTTTGTAAGGCTGGCAAAGTGGGAGCAGCTAATCAGTTCTGCTTTATTCTTCCTAGCCACAGACCTTCGCCTGCAAAGCGCAGCGCCTTCTTTAATAGTGACATCTTGAGCGCCTTTCAGAGTCTGCTTGAAAGCAAATATAGGCCTTTTAATAGGTTATTTTAATGCATTAAACTACGGAGAGAAGGAAGAGAAGAGGGAAAAAAAAATCCCTGGCACATACATCTCTGCAAAAGTTTCAGAGTCTGGAAGAATCTGATCCAGAAACAAAAGCCCTTTGAATCTCTCCCCTTCCCTGCTCCCCCAAGCCTGGCTCCCCCTCCCCTTCCTTCCTCCACTCCTCCCTCCTCCCGCTGAGCAGTAACAGTGCCAACTTATCAGATACTTTTAGCTGCCAGCTTCCCAGATACTTTCCTTTGAATGTGACCTGGCAGCAGCTCACTGCAACTTTTGAACTGCTATATATGTCATATGCTAAGAAGAAGCAGCAGCTGAAGTATAATGACTACTGGAATACGCGATTCAAGACAAAGTCGAAATGCTTTCAGTGGGGAGCGCGAGGCAATTTATTTTAACTCGTAAGGCAACTTTGCTATCCAAAGGGAAAGGGGGGTGGGGAAGCAAGCGGGATAATCGTCGTGTTTTATCTTTACCTGAGGGCTGCGAGTCCATCGCCAGCATCCACAAATTGCCCCTCATGACAGCCCTGAGGTACTCATAAGAGTCTGAGGTGAAGAGAGAAAGGGGGAGCAATGGAATGTGCCTGGCTGGCAGGGAGGCACCTCAGTGATACCACATGTCCCTGGCCCAGGGGAGAAAAGGGAAACTGAGGCAAAGTGGCTCGTGCTGCTGCAACAAGTAAGCTGCAGAAATAACACCAGGGATCGACCCCCTGGCTTTCCACTTTCTGTGGTGTCAATGGGATCCCACTGTTGCATGAAGGAAGCAAAATTCCCAGCAATCCAAAATACACATGTAAGCAAGCAAGTGGCTGAGCCTTCCACGTCAGTGCCGATTCAGAAAGAGTCTATTGTAAGAGCGATGGCCATTCAATGTTAATTGGGCGTTTTTACCTTTCCTTTGGAAATAGATGGATTCTGACAGGTTGTTTTAAAATTGCACAAACCAGTTCCAGAAGGAAGCATCTGATTAAAAATATAACAGCCAAACTTCACCAACAAAAATACCCCAATTTCATTCAGAAGAAATAGCTTTGGTTTCTGAAGCAAAATAGATTTTCTTGCAGGGAGGTAGAAATGAACAGAGACATTTACAGTGCTGAGACACGGTGCAAAGCGGCATGGTCTATGAAAAAGATGTTTCAAGTCATTGGTGTTTGGTTTTCAACTTCTGCCTGGAAGGAAATGTTTGAATTCCCAAGCTTTTGGTTTCAGGACAGAGTGGATGCAGCTTTCGCAGTCTGTGGGGTATTCTGCACAGTAGAAGAGCTGGTTCTCGAACAGCTCTAGCTCTAATACATTTAAGTACTGCAATGCCAGACATCTTTCTGCATGTAGGTACCAGATGAGGCTGTTATTAAAGAAGGAGCAGGAATGCTGAGGCTAGAGGAAGGTGCTTCAAGATGTTTCCTCTGGCTCCCAGGTTGTATTGCTCCCTGCAATAGTGCCCCTTGCGCCTCTGCCTACTCCTCCCTGAAACAGGTAGACTAGTAATTATTTGTTATAAAGTTTATTAGTGTCTTTGGCACATTTCAGCAGATGCAGATGAAGACCACCTTGGCCCCAAGGAGTTTGCTGGTACACTGCCACCCTCACCGGGGCTTGGCAGGAGACTTAATACAATAATTTCACAAAGCACTTTGAGATCAGGGGATGAAAGCTGCTACAGAAGTGCAAAATATAGTGATTAATTGCCTTTTCTTGGTGGGAAGTTGCTATCATCTCGTCACTTTCTACGACTGGCAAACCGGAGGGAGTATTTAACTTTTAAAAAAACGCAACATCTTTACAAAGTAACAAATTAAGATGCAAATCTGGAGGGTTTTTTTTCCCCCCCTCTTCTTCTTTTTTTCCCATCTCTCTCTTTCTCTCTCCCCCCCTCCCCCTTTCTCTTTATTTTTTTTCTTTTTGCTAATTGGCAGAAAATTAATGACTGCGCTTCTGACTGAGCAGATGCTCCCGTCAAAAAAGGCAGATTTGGAGTTTCTCTAACCCTCCTTTTAAAAACACATCAAGAAGGCAGTAGCATGTGGCAGGTCAGAAATTAGGCGAAGGTAACTGTACAGATTGTAAAGAACACAAAGGAGGTTCTGTGTGTGTGTGTGTGTGTGTGTGAGTGAGTGGGGGGGGTGCTATGTTCCCCCTCATCACTCCCTTTTGTTTTAACTTCCTTGCATTGGATTTTATGGGGGTTTTGGGAGGTTTTGTTTCTTTTTGTGGCATTTTTGTGTTTTTTCTCTGTTTAAACCCGTATTCCACTGCAGCTCACAATTAGCAGCCAGGCCTCTGGGACCTAATTAACCAATTCAATTAACAAAAAAAGCATACAAGTCACCCTGACATTTGTCAGCCATTAGGAGGGATGTCAGGCTGGCAGGTTCTACCGACGCATTAATGATGATTAGCTCATTTGCAGCTCACTTTTACCCCAGGTGTCCACCTGGAGAGACTGGCACAGAACACTCAGCAGACAGGGAGAGGGGCTGGGGCTGGGAAGAGCTTTACTGCAACTGTGGTGACCCTCAGAGGGAGTTTTGACCTTTTATTGAACGTATAATCAATAAGTTTTTTGCCTCGGTTAAGAGAAGCTGCTGTCCCCTCATCTGGCTCCCGTGCTAGCTAACCTTCAGAGGAGTGTTCACCCAAAGAGCTGGGGGACCAGTGCTTGCCCCAGGGGCTGAAAACCCTGGTTTTTCAACTCCTTCAGTAAGAGAGAGGCCTTTAGAAACATTTTCCTTGTCGATAACGCTGTTTGCTTGCTTACCGCAGCAGGGCTCCTTCACTTGGCTAGGGCTGCATCTTAATTCAAGCCAAGCTCTTTGTTCTCAGGATTGATTAACTACAGTACTCTATATAATATAGGCAGATATTTATATAGACATCGCTTCCGTTCCTGCCTCTGATCTCCCTTAATTTACCTCCATTTCCCCAGCAGCTCTGATTTAATAATAAGTGGCTGATTGTTACGGAAATGAAACCAAGAGAAAGACTGCAAAGAGCACTTCCAGGGTGGTGTTTGACCCTTTGGGGTTTTTCCCCTCTTTTTCCAGCACCTGAGACCAACTTTCCTTTCCTGCCTGGGTGGCCAGCTCCAGGTTGCCCAATATCACTGGGGGATCTTGCTGTCCAGGGCAGATCCAGGTTTGGCTCTCGTCAAGGCACTGCCCAAAAAGACTCCCTTAGGCTTGCTGAAGCAAAGGTATCACTGAGATTTGACCTGGGGGGGACATTCATGGTGCTGGCCAAGGTTCATGGGCAGCCCCCTTGCCCTATGGAGGCTGTGAGAGTATCTTGGGTGAGCAGTGGGGACACATGTTCAACATGAGGCAGGACTCTGGACCCATAAGGATGCTGCCAGTACCCTGCTTCACCCTGCCGAACCATCATGCCTTTCATTCTCCTCACACAAGGCAGTCCTGTCCCAGCAGGGTGCTCATAGTGTCGTGTGACACAAAATCACAATAAACAACATGCACAGAAATCAGTGGGAGCCTCTTCAGGGGGATTCACAGCTCCCCTCTCATTTGGACCCATCTGACCATGCTTCTCCAGGAGGCCAGAGCATACCATTTTCCTTCATGTTGCCTCTTATTGTTGTCCATCACACCACTGGCCAGGCCCAGCCAACAGCAAACCACAAACAGCTGTCAAGGAATGGATTTTTGCCTTGATTCTGGCATTTTGTGAGTTTCCTGCCTGAAGAGTGAACTCTTTGCATCAGGAGGCAGTGATGGCGAAGTGCAAAACCCTGGCACATCATCTCTGAGCAGGGGAAAAAGCCCAGTGAGCAGTTCAAAGGCAATCAGGTGCTTTCCTTAATTCCAATTAAATCCTAACTGCACTTTTGCATTGGCTAATCACCGAGGGGCTGATTCAGCTCCTTCTGCAAAACAGGACCTGTATCAATAGCCGGAGCCAAACACTTCTTCCTGGAAATCTGCGGTGCACAATAGTAAATACAGAGAACCGGGACTATTCATGTATTAACAATGCAGCGGCAGCAGCCCTTTATTGTCACGCACATTGTTAAACCCACAAAGAGCAAGTGGTAGGTTAAATCTATTTTAGCTGGGAAAGCTTGACAAAAATCCTTGCCACCAAGCATTTGATACTGATCACAGTGTCACATCAGGGAACAGCGAGCTCAAAAGACCAAGTCATTTTTTTCATTTCTGAACTTTAGAGGCAACGGCCTCTCCTCTTCGCTGGCTCCCCAGGTCTCAGTCCTCTTAGTAGGAGGTGGGCTTTTTTCCTCTCATTTTTCTCCTTCGTGACACTCAATGAGAGCAAATTCGGGGGGGGACACAACACAAGGGGGAGGGGAAATAAAAAGGCAGGAAACATGCGATGCTGTACTGAGGCAACGCAGGTGGATGGGGAATGCGAACACAAGCTTCTTTCTTGAGGGAAATCAAATCCAGAGCTTGGGATGGCAGCAAAGGGTGTGGCTTACGAGGGACAGCTCGGTGGTAAATGACCATGGCATAAATCGGCAGTCCTCTCTTATGGAAACATCCAACCCAGAGCATCTCTCTGAAATAAATACCTTCGAATTAACACCAAAGGCTGACATCAAATGGGTTTGGACAAGTCACAGACATTGCTGTAACCTATTTACTTCTCCTACAAGTTTTCTGGGCAATGGGACCAGGTATTTTTCCCAGAAACACATCTCCAAGTGATGAAATGATGCTGAGTTTCATAGCTTCACAAGCAGACTCCACTAAGGTCTCTGTCAAAAAAACACTTGGGCCTTGAGAAGGACAAATCTCTCATAGGAAGATAAGAAAAAATTCTTAAACAGCAGCATTTGTCCCCATTGGAGGGATCATTGAATACTGTCAGGAAGGTCTGGCTGGACAAGGGTATATAAGTGCTATCCACCCAGTGGAGTCTATCAGTTACTTAGTCTGATATTATTAATCTTATTTAGATTATGGCAATGAGTGACACCCTAAAAGGGTAATTCAAAGCCTCCAAAGTAGGATGCCCTATTGATTTTATAAGCTGTGCATTGGTTTTATAGCGACCTTGAAGATAGCTCTGTAAATGTAGATGTCCTTTCATGTTAAGGTATTCTTCTTAAATTTTACAAGTGCTCTTTCTCATTAGCAGGAATTATGAGTCACTGAGAGAATAAGGTCCAGAGCTCTCAGCACAAGGCTTCACCAATTTCTATAACCCCCATGCCCAAGAACAGCAAAGTCAACAGTGGATAGGATATTACATATTCTTTATTTGCTGGGAAGAACAGATGACATTGGGTCCTTGCAGTGTCCCTCTGTCTGTCACACTGCCAGCATGGGAAGGCTGAGACAAGAGCGTGGTCTGTCTCTGAGTCTGTAGGATCCCCAAAAAAAGTCAGTCCTGTAGCGCATGTCAAACCACACATGGAAGGACAAAGTTCTCTGCTGCTTTGCTGCATTTCCTCCTCCCAGTTCACCTTGCTGCATTTATGATCTGAGGACTTCCATGCCAACTTCAAGCTCCAAATAAGCATCACCCCCCTCAGGTCGAGTGCTGCATGCTTTAGAATTACCCCAAAGAGCCAAGGCTGTGCCTTGATGCTGCTGGAGGCTGAAACTCAGACATGGTCCCTGTGATGAGTTTTTCTGTGGTATAGCCACTGTCCTGTGAACCTTATGGCTGAACTTTATGGGTTAATTCTATGCCATTACAGATCAGCCAGACAGTGCGGAGTGGCTGTTTGCTCAGCAGTAGCAGGAGTGTCTGAAAACACTGACACCTTGTGACAGTTTGAAGAGCGATGACAACAAAAAAGAGTTGGAGAGCCTGTGGAATGCCCATGCCTCCTTAAGGACTGGAGATTTTATAGAGGTTTTTACATATTAGGGCCATTTTTCACATGCCTTCTGCCCCACAGCTCATTTGTGGACCCTGCTGCTGCCAGTGTGGGCAGATCCACATGGTCATTTAAGCACATTTAAGCCCTGAGTTTCTTCCCTCCTTGCTGCCCATCCATACTTTTACTCTTTAAATGCACTGACAGCAGCAGTAGCCCTGTGCAAATAAAACATCTTTGTGTTGCAGAAAATGCTTTTAGCCTCCTTAACACCATCTGGCTGCCACTGAAGTGATATTTACCACCAGTGTTGCAGGAAAGGGGCTGCGCCCTGGTGGGGATTCTGCATTCTCACCCATCACAAGTGGCCACTCTCCAAACTGCTACAGAAGGGAAAAGTGCTGTCACGAGAAGCCATACAAAGTCCTTGCCATCAGCATCTCTAAGTGTTCATCTTGTGTTCAGGTCTTTCTTTTTGTTGGCAACGTAATTCTGGGGGTTCATTTAGAATGAAAAATTGGATTTTTAAGCCATACGAACTGAGGTGGCCCTTTACCCCCCAGCTGTCTTTTTCTTCCACATGGGAGAAGTTCAGTCTCAATATACCTGGGAACTGCTAACCCTAAATGTTTAAATTCCAGAATTGGGGGATTTGCTTTAAAATTATAAGGAAAAAGGAAATGGAGGCGTTTATTTACTCAGCTATTTGCTTAGGTGTGTTGAAGAGTGAGCATCATGTTTTCAAGTTTTATTGGCAACCACCATGAGTGATTATTATTTTGAAAAGAAATGCTGAGATTTTCATCTATTCACAGGACTCCCGGCGTTGGCAATTAAAGGAAAATTATCCAGGACTCACGAAAAAGCTGTGAAACCTGCTATTGTTGGGACTGAATTTGAAAGCTGCTTCTTAACTTGGTTACAGAGTAGAAAAGCAAGAAAAATAATATTTCTATGCAGCATTAATAATTCCCCACTTAGCAGTTATACGAATGTCATTAAAATTAGGAATCTTACCTAATTAGTTCAATTCCTCTTCATTTGCAGGAATATGTCATAAGGAGCATCAAATAAATAGATGCTGAAAATGATGAGAAACGACACAAAAGACTTGCCGTGAAAACCTAAAATAATAAAGTTGCTATATTTTGAAAAGAAATAGCTGTGTGCTGGTAGAGAAACCAGCCACCACTTTCCAAGGGCTTTTATTAAAGAGAAACTAGACTGTTTTCAAATTTCTTTCTTTGAAAGAACCTGAGGTGTTATGAATACTCTGCTAAGCAGAGTCCAGGTAAGGCTGATGAACTGCTTTAACCAGCCTCTGTTTCCAAAATTAAAGTTCTGTGGGCAGAAGAGGTCGTCAGGGTGGCTTGCTTTTTCCTTATTGAAGTCGTGTTTGGGCTTCACAGATTTTAAAGCCAGAAGGGACTATTATGATTTCCTTGCCTGACCTCCTGCATAATAGAGACTGCAGAACCTCACCCAATAATTTTCTCATCAAACCCATAACTTCTGTTTGATCTGGAGCATATCTTTTACATCAAGACTGGATATCTTCTTAAAGACTTCAAAAGTGATGGGGAATCTACCAAGTTCCTAGATAAGATAGTTTGAATTTGTCTAACTTCAGCTTTCAATCACTGGATCTCATTATGCCTTTTTCTGCTAGATTAAAGACCTTTCTTCCATCAGAAATCTCTTCCCCATACAGGTACTTGAAGACCTTGAGAGGGTGATAAGAGAGGATGATATTTCTTGAATGGGTGAAGAGAATGTGTCATCTTAACAAAGATAAAAACTTATTCAGGGGTATTCCTTATTTTCCCCCCAGCTTAAAGCTTGCAAAAGGTGAAGCCAGTAGACTACTTTGGTGAGTAAATATTACTCTCAAGAATAAGGGCTACACCACCAGGCTTCAACTCACTTATTGTAAGGTATATATACTGTGGTTTTGAAAAAGCCTGTCAATTAAATTTGACTTCATTTTGCCAGGTAGCAACATTATAGAGTAGGATGCACCATCTGCCCACATGATCAGACATTGTGTTTTTAACGAGCATTTATGGTTCTAATCCACTCAGGAATGATTCATTTAGTAATTTTTTTATCCCTTCCTTTCTAAACACAAGGACAAGAATAGCTTCACCTCAGGCTACGTCTGTTTTAGAAATGTTTACTACAGCCCCAGCAAAAACAGTGTATTTTTTTGTGCGTGAGTCTACACGAAGGGCTAATTTTTGCTGTAGGCTAATTGTGGAATTACATAGACATTACTTAAAAAAAACCCCAAAGCAAAATGCAGCACCTCCATTCCCAAACAACCTCTTTCTAAACTAGTCCTACTGTTGGAAAATGGAAGGGCAAAACGAAGCAGAAGAAACAAGTATTTGCATGAAGGTAGTGTCTCCTCCTTCTCTTATTTTGGAAGCTTATTTTTCCCCCCTCTTTGGACTTCTGACAAGAAGCCAAGGAGTTTACAGGAACACTACACTGTATATTGTTTATTCAAGGTGGGCATTGCCATCAAGTATATTAACTGGAATTCTGCACACCTTTGTGTGAAAAACCAAAGGAGGTTATTAATGATTAGTGTTAAGCCGTGTGAACATTAAACACTCTGTCCTGCATCCTTTCTAAAGGGACGTACCACTCAGTTCCACACACACAGACTGACTTCAGATGCCTGGAAACGTTTGTCAACGCTGATGTCACTGACTCTTTGTGAGTTGTCCTTCTCATCTTCAGCTGTGTGCATTGCTGTCCTTTTCTTCCTCCTCTTCATCTCAGTGGAGGATCCATGTATTTAGCATGGAGGAGCATTCATGGACTCACCTCTGCCATGCACCTAGAAATCTACATTTGTGCCTCTGAATACTTGGCTACATTGCTGAAGGTGCAGCTGCTCTGGGTCACAGTGGCAGTCACTAATACCCGACTGCAAAAGCTCTAACCACCCTGTGTGGCTGCTTGGGAAATGCTGATGGTGCAATGTGAGGGTGATTTGCGTCCTGACAGGGCACAAAAAGCAGAGAATCTAAAAACCACATTTGTGGTCCACTGGGCATCCTTGCCAGAACTGAAGGCTCCCAAGCTCATGCCTGGTGCCATATCTTTCCAAAGGGAATGACAAACTTGTTAGAAATGGCTTCAAGATCAAGGAAAAATTGGGGGGTTTGGAAGTTTTTATTTCATTAGATAATTAAAACTTGACAGCCAGTGATGGTGACAAGCCCCACCATAGGGCTCTGCAGGATCAAACTCTCAAACAGAAGATGGGTATGACACAAGAACGAACCTTGCCCAGAGTAAATCCTTTCTTATGGGTGGAAAAAGTACCTTTTCCTTAACATCATATTTCACATCTTTTCATTGTGTGTGTATTAGGAATAAGGATGGAAATAGCTAATGGTATTTTTGGCCCAGCTCAGTGATGTTTTGGATAAAGATCAAATTCTGGATGTTTCAGCAGAACCAGCTTTATCAACACTATGGGGTGCTTCAGCCTCTCCTGTGGGTTTAGCCACAGGCTCATTGGGCACTGGAGGTCTGGCTTTCAGCCAGTGTCATCCAAGGAACTGAAAGGATCTGAAGAAGCTGGGAGGGTTACGTGCATACGGACAGGTCTGTTTTATTAAAGCAGGCACGGCACACAGTTTACCTTTTGGAGCCAGCATCTGCCAATACAAACTAAACTTTCCAGTGTTCAGCCAGGAATCAGCTCACAGGACCAAGCTTCAAAAGCACTGCTGGATCAGGAGCTAAATGAGCCCTAGCTCAGCCCTAGACTGCAGGCATGGGGCAGAAGAAGGGGCTGTTTGCTTCTGAACACACTGCACAACCCTGCCTTCTCCATGGCATGTTGTACTGTACTCCAGTCAGAAGTATGTTTGAGCAACTCATTAGCCCAATTAAACGCCACTGTCCTTGGTCATACTCAGGCTCTCTTAAGCAAGGAATATTAAACCAACATTGGGCAAAGACATCTTGTAAAGGCTCTTGTAAAGGCCAATTATCATCCCAAGGTGTTGCATCAGCTCCCCATGAATTCTGCAACCTGTCTCCTCACACACAGGTGACAGCTAATACTGCATAAAGACATGAAAAACCTACTTGAAAACAGGTTTCTTTGCACCTGCTAGGGGATGTTCTTTGAATCTGTTTATGTAAGTATGAGTTTTCTTCTTCTCTTTTTACAAAGAGAAGATTTGCCATGCACTCTCACTCCAAGTGACTGAGCACAGCTATGGGGGTGCAGGGTACATGCACAGCATCTCCTTGCATTTCCTCCAGTGTAGCCATTTCTTTACAGGAAGAAAAACATTGATTTCCATTGGCAAATAAAAACATCCAATGTAGTTTTCTTCTCTTTGTGTACTGTAATATCCCAATCCCTACATTATTAATCTTCACAGACCATACCAAGTAGTCCTTACATCATATACCACTCACCCAAAACTCAACGTGCTATTCTGTGCAGATGGTACCCAGATCTTTCTAACAAATGAGAGATCATCAGATATTGCCTCTACTGGATGGTGCTTCAAGAGCTACCAGAAATCCACATGAGCTTCCATTCTTAAAAACACTGAATTAGAACCAGTCTGAATGGTGGCATTAGGACAGACCAATACACAGCATTAAAGAGCAGCCACTGTTCACACCATCCTCTAATCATGATTTTACAAAACCTTACATTGTAGGCTAACCCACGTTTCCAACTCCTCACCTGGTCTCTTCCATGTTTACTAAGTTGTTTATCCATCAGTGTCATGAAAAGAGCATTTTCCAAAGTGGCAGAGCTGCACAGACAACAGAGAGAAGCCTAAAGCCTGAAAACTAGAGGAAAAATCCTATGACCAAGAAAGGGCCCATTTTTCTCTCCAATAGGCTAATAGAACTTCTGTATGGCAATGAAATAGAAAACAGAGATTTTAGCCAAAATTCAAAATAATTTGTAACAAGTGTTCCTCTTGGGAACCATATTTAAGATTTCTAATATTTCAATAAAATTGTGTCACTACACTACCTTCTGGACTAGGTGATCTAGCAAAGGCCATGCTTTTTACTTGGTCCTTTCTCTTTCTGTTAAAAACATGCAGATCTAAAGTGTCAGGAGCATAAATACATGGTTTGCCTTACCTTCTGCAATAGGACTTAGAAAAACACTAGCTTCTTGATCAGAACTTGAAAAGGAAAGTAGATGGAAGAGTTGCTGTATGGGCTTTGAAAACAGATGCAAGTTTACTGCACTCAGGCTCTAAGCTGAGCAAAAGTTTTATGTGAGGTTGGTGTCCTAAAAGTGCTAGTATCACCACTTCTGCACTCAGATCTCATCTACCTACTAGTTTCTTAGATGCAAGCCCCTATCACAGAGTTGGGATAAAGACAGAGATTTTTCCCCACCCACGTAATATACATAGCGTGAAACAAATGGAAATAATCAAAGACCATCCTGATGAGTAAACGAGCAAAAGGGACAACCATAGCTAATTGTCCTGAATCATCTCCTCATGCACCATCAGCTAGTGGATTGATACAGACCCCACCTGGGGTGGATCCCACCCTCAAGCAGGTGCTGCTCATCTAGGATTAGGCACAGCTCCAGAGAAGGCATAAAGGAGTGCCTGAGAGAAGAGTGAGCTGCTGCTGCTGGAGAAAGGCTTCAAAGAGGTGTTGCTTCTGAAGGTAAGGGGGTTTGGGCTCAGTGATGATGGTGGGTTTAGGACTTCTTGCTGTAGGCTTTGCTGAAATTGTGCTGGGTTATATACTGAGATGGTCTAGTGTAGAATGTTTTTCCCTTCTTATGTTGGACTTGGTTGTTCTGTTGTTTCTACTATGCAGAAAAGTCTTGCTAAGGGCCTTACAGTAGAGTGGCTGTGGTGTGTTCTCTGCCTCAAGGTGGTAGCCTTTGTGAGACTGTAGTAGACTATTGCTGCCTACCAAAACCCTGGTAGATATCAATACAAGTATAGAGCCCCAGAATCATCTCTAGTGCTTTCAGTACTTGGCAATGGCAACCCCATTGAATTTCCCTCCCTTGCACAAGCAGCCCTGTGTTGGTGAAAGCAACTAGTCTGCATGTGTCTGCACCAACCGAAGACAGTAGGCTAACGATGCCTGAGTTGAGCAGTGTTTATTCTGCACCCCATTAGTATGCTGACATTAGCACAATTAGTTCTTGGTAGGGACTTCTCTCTGTGGTTCCCAATTCAACTCAACACAAACTTGCTCTATCACACTTGTGATGCAGTTTACAGCTACAGAAATGGGTGGAGAGATAATGATAAGCAATACAATGGATTAATTAGTTCCTACTATCATAGCAGCACCCTGAGTAAAGCTAGGAAAGTGGTAGCTGTGTGGCTGTCCCAAGCATGTCTGTTCTCCCAACAGCTCCCTTTAAAGGGCTGGTCTTCTCACTATGTCCCTGTGTACCCCTTGGAGACACTCTCCATTGCTGACAGAAATCATCTTGGGCACCCAAAGCTGCTGCTCAGCTTGGTTTACCTCTATGTGAAATACAATGAGCAGATGTAGCAAAGCACCTCATAAACAAGCTGTGAGTTCTCCTTAATGAATGTGTGAGAAGGACCCAGGGTGGATAAATGCAAAATAACAGATAAATAAAGCCATGTATGAATGTTTTTTTCAGATGTGCAGTCTGAGGCATATCCAAGTTGTGCATCACTTGTGCTGCTCTGTGGTTTGGTGCTCTAATACTTGTATCCTGGGTGGTAACATAAAATATTCACAAAGACAAATGTGAGCTGAAGCTGCTATAGGCTCCTTCTACCAGCTGTGTGGGCAAAAAATGTTAAATGAAACAAAGGCCAGGCTGGTTGGGATTTGGAGCAACCTGGTGTAGTGTAAGGGGCCCCTGCCCATGGCAGGGTGTTGGAACTAGGTGATCTTAAGGTCCTTTCCAACCCAAACCATTCTATGAGAACCCACTCAGCTAAACTCAGTGTAGGAAGTGAACAGAAGTGCCTCCATCTGAGCATGTGTGTATGTGTGTCTGTGTGCTTTAAAAGCCAAATTAGCAGGGCTTTGTGAGCCATATTCTGACAAGTCAGGTGAATTTTATTCCTTGCTTTCAGCTGCTCTAGTGAATTTTATACAGCTCTCTAGAGACACTCGAGCTCAGAGAGCTCCTTCCAAAACTGTCGTCTTTGCTTTCTCTGTTACCTCCCTTTCCTTGTCAAACTTCCACTGCTCTAGTTCCTATCTCTCTTAAGTGGGTTTTTGCTGTTCATTTTTGTATTTTAGAAACTGCATGTAGCCAAAAGTTTTTCTTCCAGTCAAGCCTGCAAGAGCTGTGAAGTTAAACTGCTTCTCTTTGACAAAAGGAGAGTGGCACAGAGACTTGGAAATCTCTTGAAAGGAGAGAACAAAACACAGACAGGATGGACCTGTGGGAGGCTGGTGCTATAGGTGTCCATGGAATGATATGTGCCTCCAAGTCAGCATCCCTTGCAGAGCTCCTGAGGGATGGAGCACAATTTCCTATAGTATATAGGGATTAAGTTGAATGGTGGAAGAACTAGTGAAGAGAGGATGTGGGGTTTGTTTGAGGGGTTTTTGTTGGGTTTGTTCACAATGACCCCATCACAACACAGGATTTGAGACCTCTGAAAAAGCAAGGGTCTGCTTGGAGGGCCTGCTCTTTCAGGGAGCTGGCTGATGTGTCTCCCCTAGCATCATAAGCATAGCAGTTGTTCTGGCTGTTCTCATCTCTTGACATGTTCACACTTCCAGGGCAGGTTTCTTTCCCACTGGCCTCTCCTGGCTTCACCCATGAACCATGGTGTGAGCTAATGCCACATGTAATGTTGCCTGCCCAGCCCAAGGGGGCCCAATGACCCTGTGGTACGGGGGTGTGATGGGTGCTCCTCATCCAGAGAGGATTTGAATGACTGACCCAGAGGCAAAAGGCTTAGTATCCTGTTACTAATCCCATCATCCAGCCAGATCCCACTCTCTTCCCTCTTTTTCCTTAAAGGGCATTTGCTGCACCAGCTGCCAGAATATCTCAATTGCATCATGTCAGCAGATCCATCTCAGCCTGGTGTTTTATACTAGGAAGGGCTGGGCTTAAGTCTTCTGTTAAACAATTAAAGCCATACGCACCAAACTCAAAACAGGCTTGGTTATAAGAGAACAATAAATACTGATGACTTGAAGCAAGTCTGGCTTCTATGACGTTTGATGACAACTGGTATCACTTACAAAAATTACATCATGAAGAAAGAGCAATGAAATCACATGTCATCAGACAACATTAAATGTCAGAAGAAATATGTTTATCCTTTGTTTTCAGATCCAAATTCATTTCTAGCATTTAAATGAAATCTAGGGTTGTTATGATATTTATCAGGCACTGTTACAGAAAGTCCCAGGGTATTTTTGTTTGCTAACTTACTCATTGCCAAGGGTGGTGTGTTTACGTTCCTGCTCTTTCAAGCCAATTTGTGCCTGGTAGAGCATCCTCTGAATTGAAACATCCCCTTCCTCTTTACCCCACCTACCTCATTTTTGTCTGTCCTTATCCTCTGGAGGAAACATCAGCTGCCAGCTTGTTGAAAACCAATACTGGGCCTGGGGATGAGATTCACAGAGATCTGGTATTAGCAATAAACCATGGGTTTATTGAAGATGTTTGGAGATGAAAACGCTTTGTCTCTGGGTTTTTTTCTAAGCTGAATAAAATTAGGACTGTCTGGACCACTGCACCGCAGCCTGTGGTTCAAACAAAACAAGCCCTCCCTCTGAATGTGAACCTCAAGATCCTATATATAGCCAAGAATGTTAGAATAAATGCTATTATTAAGCAATGGTTACATTTTCAGCTATTCTGAGTGCTTTAATATCTATTCCTATATACCCTTAAAAAAAAAACGAATGCAGGAAAAGAAAAGCCTTAAAATACATCTTAGTCATGAGGGCCTTTTGCTGGCCAAATTCTAAGAAGGATTCCTTAGCTTTGTGCAGAGAAATAGATCATGTAAGAAGTCAGACCCACGGTTCCTTACAATGCTTGTCAGGTTTCACTTCTGACAACAAAGACTGGTGTAAAAAAAATAAAGTTACTATTTGGGAAGGAATAAGTGGAAGAAAGTAGAAATGGCACTTAGAAAGCATCTAGGAGGGTACGAATGTCATTTCTCTTTGAAGCAGCACCCAACAGCATTCCGCATATCTTAAAGCAATCTACATCTACAGCGTGTGGAAGGGAGTGAGGCTTTTCAGCGGAAGAGCCTTGATATTGTTTTCCTTATTCCTAATGTCCCCTGATGTCCAATTTAGGGGTGAGGGAAACTGAAGTTTAACTCAATCATACTAGTTGAAGGTGTTCCTGATTCTCCTGTAGCTTATATGCAAAAGATGCAGTTGTCCATTGTATAGCTCCAAGGTAACTGTACCTTGAGCTTCAGAGCCTTCTCCAGCATCAGGAGAACTCTGAATTTAAGTACTTGGAAGATTGGGTAACCCCTGCTCTGTATCTTTATTGTAAGTTAAGCCCACAGAAGATTTCAGTGTTTTCCTTTTGGCTGTCTGCTAGAAGGAGTCAGGGGAGTTGTGTTTGACTCTGGAGGATCTAAACCCAGACAATTAAACTATGCAAAAACTGCATTTCTGGAACAATTTTGCAGTAAAACTTTCAGTCAGGGTTTTATTTGTTGAGTTTTTGGCTTGTCTCTGATGAGCCAAAAGAGGAAAGGGGAATGCTGGGTTTTTTTCTCCTGAATGGTGCGCACATTGTCAGTTCGTGGGAGCTGAATAATCATTGCTGGGTGTTAGTCTCAGATTTTCTGACTATTTTAAAGCAAGACAGGGGCAGCTGCAGTTGTTTTACACTGAGGAATTTCAAAGAATCATCATATGCTTCCTTTTTGTGGTTGAAATGCTTAAAATATTCCTGTTCCTAAAGTAAGCTGAATTTACACACATCTATATGTGTATATAAACAAACACACACTGAGACTTTAAGTCTTCTGGGGGAAAAAAACATTGTAGCAGTCAAAGTAGGAATACTTCCGAGTTATTCTGGGGGACTATGAAAGCATCAAAAAATAACTACAGCATATAAAAATAGCAAAAATCAGCATTCATAAGGACTGGGAGATATTCCATTGGCTTTGCTCATTTGCATGTCAATGCCATAATGCCATGCCAGCGCATAGCTGCTCCATAGCAGCACTGGTGTCTAAGCCCAAGGGAGCAATGTGAGAGGTCATATCAGCACACTTGTAGGTTCACTGATTTCTTTTCAGTGTGCTCTGGAAAACAAAACCAAAGTGGAAAGACAGGAGCCATATCCTGTGTGGTGATTTGTTGCTGACCTTTCTGGTCTTCAGCACAAGCATGGTGGCTGGTTTTCCAGCCCCACATGCTTTACGTTCCACAACGCAGTGGAATGAGAAACGCTTGAATTGCACTGTGGGCTCTGCTGTTGTAGTATGTGGCTGCAGCCTCATGGTTAGCATGGCATCTATCTAGGCATGCCTTGACTACCAGCTTTTCCATGCCTGAACTTCAGGTCAGGATGGCTTTGGCTGAAATAAGAGCAGTCAGCTTTAATTATCACTCTGTCAACTTCTGTAAAGCCTTTTATCTGAATGTTCCAGGGCATTTTACGGGTGTTAAGGGGAAAATTTGGCTCTGTTATACACACACAGTTTCCTTCAAGGGAGCTCTATTTGTGGATCTGATTTGGACTGATTAATGAAGTTTTATACTATCACATTGGCAAATGCTCTTGGAAGGCGCAGTCTCCAGCAGCTGAGCGACATAGAAAGCAAACTATACAGGTATGTAGGGTGAGAATAGGTAAGATACTGGGTCTGCAGATGAGAAGGTTAAGCAAGCTTGGTGAGAAGCTCCTGCTGCAGTAGTTACATAAGTAAAGTACTCTTCTGAAATGCTTGCTGCACCTTACTGATTTTACTTTGGTCTCTCCTACACCTTTCATAGAATCACAGCACAGTTTGGGCAGGGACACCTTCCACTAGACCAGGTTGCTCCAAGCACCATCCAACCTGGCCTTGACCACTGACAGGGATGGGGCAGGCACAGCTTCTCTGTGCAACTGTGCCAGCGCCTCAGCACCCTCATAATGAAGAATTATTTTCCTAGTCATAGCTCTGATTTTTTGTGGCTCATGCTTTTAGGTGGGTACTGTTCCCTGCAGGCTTAACTCTGGACTGCTACCTTCATTAGATAGTTAAGAATTTAGAAGCCACAGTTCCAAGACTCAATTTTCTTAGTGGAGCTAGCTCCAAGTTGTCTCACCATGCTTAAAATGACTGTTTAAGCAAATCCAGCTGTTGTCACAGGGTAAAGAGAAATAGCTACTCTGAATTAGCCTTACTACTACAGCTACAACCAATTATATTTATTCATTTTTTAAATGCCTGGCAATTTACTTCAGGGCCCCACCATGCTGATGCTGTAGTACCAAAGTAACAACAGGAGACTGGTGGAGAAAGCCAAATTCCCTAAAACTAAATTCAGGAAAAGTAAGAGCTGCCAATATATGCAGCACTTTTTGGCCTGTCACTATGTGCCAGTTTTAGCTTGTCATTGCTGGCAGTAGGCAGAGAATGTGAGCGATTTTCATTACTTACCTTTTCCCTACCAACGTAGATAATCAGGACTTTCTTCCACCTCACTGATGTGCATTGTGACCTCTATCTTTTTTCTCAGTTACAAAACTTTAAACTATAGTTTTATGCAGGAACCTCATCAGGCCTTAAGTCTATAATTTTTTTACTGGATTGAAATTGCCTCATTGATTTCAGGTCTGTTTTACATTTGCATGCAGCTTCCCGAACACTATATGCTGGACAGCCTTTGTGTAGTTTCAGCTGTTAATGATGATGAAACCTTCTCCTTTCTGCTCTGACAGCTTCAGAGCCAGGAAGGGAATCCAGAACCTCAAACTTTCCCCCCTTCACCTTGGCCATGGGATGTGTACAGAAAGCGGGACTGAAAGGCAGCACAACTACCCAGCTGGGGAACATGACATTGTGTTACCAATGAGGCATGGTTTGTGAGAGTAACTAAAGCTTCTTAGTAAGCCAGCTAGAAAGCAGATGTTGCTGTTAATATGTCTCGTGTTTGGTAGTCACACTTTCGCATAATGAACTCTGCTTTCCATACTGTAGCTACAACTATTTAAGTGTACAAGCAAGGTCTACAAGGAAGGAGAGGTAAAACAATTTGTTTTACCGTGAGGTAACTACCTTCCTTACTGCTACTGTCTTGCTTGTGTTCTTAGACCACCAGGACAACAATAATGCTAATTCTTCGTCATTAGCAAGCCCTTAATTATTCTGCTCATGAACTGGAAGGTGACTTAGGGCTACATGTTCTTTGCTCAAATTTGCTTCATGATTCAGTGACTGATTTCTTTCTCCCTTCTTAAAGTGTTTATTCATGGCTGAGCAAATAATGGATGGCCAAGTTTGAGAAAAGTGAGAGCTGATTTAAATCATCAGTTCAAGACTTTTGGTGTATTCAGGACATTATTCAATGTTTTCTTTAACCTTAGCAATTCTGTTTCTGGCATAAATGACAAAAATGCTGGAGTTCCATAAAGATGCGCTCAGTCACTCCATCACTTTCTGTGAGGCTAAGCTACTAGTTTACTTCTCTTTAAAGGATAGCATCTGCCCTGACCACTACCTTAAGGCTCAATTTCTGAATTAACCCCTGCAGTTCTGTGTCTTAAACTCTGACTTGCAGTACTTATTTCGCCATCTGTGCTGGTATAGAACATCAACCTGTGTTTCACACCTCTTTGCGATCTGTCTCTGAAATCAGCAAAGCTGCAAAACAAACCATGGTTGATCTTAATGGTGGGAAGGCAGTGTTTAGAGAAAATGTTTTTGATGGCAAAACAGTGTTATCTAGCTTTCCATTAATTAGCATAAATATATCTAGTTCCTTCATATGTCCCAAAGGGTCATATTCCTTTCATATCCAAATCACGACACCTTGAAATATGTATGTAAGCTCCTGATGAACTTCTTACCTGATAAGGTGCCCACATTGACCATTTCATAGCCCTTGTAGTCTGAAAGGCTATTCCTATTCTTCACATTAGGCTCCTGTTTCAGAATGAGGGTCTGGTCATCCCTTCAGGTAATTTTTGTAGGCAGATCGAATCTCCGCTTTTATCCCTTCCTCCTGGGGGAGCTGAATCTTCACTAACTCTGCCTTGGGACCCTGAAGCATTTGTTTTTTCCCTTTCAGACTGTACCACAAAGACAGCTAGCCAGGCTTGTTCTTGTAACTCACTGTCAATGTTTCTGGAAGTCTGTGAAGAACTCTGCTAATTGTGCTTATGTGTTTGCTTCCACATGATTATGCTCAGCTGTTTAGCTGGTCTCTAAGAACTGTCAAGCCTCATTATCTAATCATACCTTCAGTGAACAAATTGGGTCTGACAGCTTCATGGACATAAATGCCCTCTAGTGACTGTTGTTCACTGTAAGGAGCTGTATTTTATGTAGAGCTTGTGTATTCTTCGGAAAACATCTTGTTTCTCTGTCTTGAAGTGTTACTTAACTGGTCTCTTGGACATTTATGGTATTGGTCTGTTATGGGGAACTAATGATGTTTGGTTTTAGGGAAACATTTACTCTTTATTCTTTCCTTTTAGCTCCATACTTGTATTAAAACTACTGTATGTGAAAACCCTTCTGACATTGCTGTGTTTGCTCAGCTTTAACTCTTTTTCCAGATAGCAGGAGCAGATAATAGCTGTCCCTTCCCTGATAAACCCTGATGTCACATTTTCCCCCACTCAGGAGTAGCCCATCTGTAACTAGTCTTACTTGGTCTAATTGTATTTCCTCACAGCTGGAGAAACTTTGTTCTCCCTAAAGAGCATGAGAACTGGAGCAGAAGGATTCGGACTGTCTGGTTGTGTTCCCAGCTCTTACTAAGAGATCACTCCTACAAGTAAATCTTTGATTAAACAACCCCAAACTAGTACTTGTATCCCCAGTTCCTGGGTTTTGCTTCTGTTAGCTGGGGTTCAAGCATTCAAGGAGCGCTGTTGCAGACAGTACAAGATGCCAGTTGCCTTGGGCACCCCCTGCCCTTTAGCTAGGTAGTGCTAAGCCCTCTGGAGAAGACCCTAGCACTGCTGCTCATTGACCTGTGGATGTTTAGGTCTCTGCTCCCACCCCATGCTCTAGTGTAGACTGTGCATTAGTGTAATCCATGCATTAGTGTGGAGCAAGTCCATTGAAGTGGCACTTAACCAGAGCTTTGCATCTAGACCTCATCCAAGCTGTCACCAGATCAAGAGATGTCTTTCTGCCGCTTGAATGGGAGATACAGGATCTTGTCCATTGGCAAAAGGCAATAAGGCCACAAGAGGCATGATTTGTTGCAGACTTATCCAGGAATCCTGAACACATAGTGCTGCACCCCTCCTCAGCTAGCAATCACTCAGGTTGGATCCGCTATGGTTCATGCAAACCCACTCTCTTGTTCTGAGATGGGTTCACCTGACTCCTGGAAGTCCTTCCCCCAGTCATTCATCTTGATGTCTGTAGAGGCTTTCTGGGGCTTCTGGCTCTTTTTTCCTGGCAGCCCCTGCTGATTTGCATGCAGGTGCATTACTGCCAACAAGCTGCCGCTTGGCCACCTGCACTGACCCTTCTTGGTTGGGTTTGGATTTTGTTTCTTTTAATGCTGCTAATCCCCAAATCTTATGTAGGACAAATACAGGACAGCTAAAGAATGATGCTTTTTCTGCGAGAAAGCCTCTCAAATGTCTGTAGTCAGCATGCGAGTGCTATCCAGAGAGGGGGGGGAAAAACAGTTGATGTTGACCATGTTGCATGATGACTTGAAGGTTTCACATTAGTCTGACCTGACTTGTCTGGGGCCCTTTAAACTAGGGCATTTCCAATATTTGCCATAGAAACATCTTCTGTACGCTTTTATCATGTATACATCTCTTTTCCATGTTGCTCTTAGAAAGATTCCTCATCCAATTCACATGCCTGTCACTTTTGGGTGTCATTGCCTCCTGCCATGCTAATTAAACCAAAAAGGGGGGAGGGAGCAAATAGCCATACAAAAAAAAAAAAATACAGGCTTGTCATATTTGACAAAGGCATGATGTTAAAACAGAGGTTTTTCAACACCATAACTGCTTCCTTGTTACACCTAGCTAAGGGAAAATGCAATTAATGTTGTGGTTTTTAGTGATTAAGTGGTTAATGATTTAATGAACTAAAAAAAAATCTCATTTGTTGCATCCCTTGGACTCGGAAAAAACCTCAAAGAGCTGATTTTCTGTGTACCTCAGTCCAATATTGCTACCTGCTGGGATATGAACACAATCTCTAAATAAATTGCAAGTGGCCTTGGGCAAATGGAAGAGTTTCGCTTTGATCTTGCTAGAGAGAATGAAGTCAAATGTTCAATCAATCAAATTCATAACTTCTAGCTACAATCGGCCTGACAACAGCCTATTATTTATTTTTAAAATCATATATTTCATTATTGCAAAACACACAGTCTCTCGTGGGGGGAAAAGACTAAATTATTGATAAGCCTTATATGTGACTGAGTTTGTTGGTTTTGACATGCTCGTCACTAACTATTGTCAGGAAGAATTTACTAAGACGTTTAGTCTGAAAAGTTGGCTGGGATTGTGTGTTCTGCCACATTTAAACTGGGTAGAGGAAACTTTAATAGCTTCTTTCTTCCTGAATTCCTAGTTGGTAAAGACAGCTGAAGGCAGACTGAGCTTTCTACTGTGAAAACAATGCATTAGAACAAGCATCCTTTGTTTTAATTGCTGCAAAACAGATGATTCAGGCTCTGAAGTTATCCATGAGTGGGGATATGAAACTTTTACTTGGTTTGTGTATTTCTGGAGATAGCAATTCTCAGTTGGCAGAATACTTATATAAACAGAAAAGGGAGAGCAATTAACCCCATGCCTCAAGAATGTTTGCACTAGTGTTTGTCAAAAGCATCTGAAGAGTAGGGGAAGAAGAGTGTATCAGAGAAGTCTGTAGGGAGACTTGTTTCTCAGAGTCATCCTATTATATAAAAGCATTTATAGAGATGCTACAATGGGTAGTTTTTCCAACCCAGCTAGAGTTTGTGAGGAAGCTGTGCCTACACCTAGATGTGGCTCCAGTACGGCTCAGAGGACCCCACGATTGACCTATCGCCATGTGCCTGGTAATGGATAGAGTATCTGTAGGAAAGCCATGACCTTTTCACTCCCCTGTTGCTATTTATGTGACCCTTACATTTCTTACTTGTCTGTAAACAGTTACTATCAGGAGACCTAGGTCCCTGGATATGTCTGAAGGCGTTTGTGGCAATACCTGGGCACCACAGGAAAGAGTTGAAATCCTGGTTCTTTTGAAGTCAATGGATGTTTTTTATAATGGACTTTTTAAGGTCAGGATTTTGTCCGCCTGTTGCTTTAGTCATTACTGGGCAGACCAAAGAACCCAAGGCAAGTGCTATGACCTTAATCCAGCTGAGATATACCAGCTTGTACCTTTTATGCAATATGAGGAAAAATAGCTGCCAATGTAAAGTAACTGAGGAATGGTGAATCTAATCAGTACTAAAAGCATCCACATATGTATTATATGTATATACATAGGTATTCTTTGCATCCAAACCAAGTAATAAGTAAGGACTTAAGCATTTGAGTGATAAGCATGTAAAGCTTTCAAAGCCTCACAAAGATGCTATGTAATGTATCTCTGTCAATACATAAGAGATACAGCTTCCAATGTACCCTGGATGAACAATTAATGAAACTACATCTGTCTGCATTTTTTCCAAACAAGAAATAATTAACTTTAGCCTTGCAGGTAGCCTAAATACAAAAAATGTAGTTTTTATCTTCCTGCTGACACAACTCTTGAACAGATTGAAGGTGGCAGATTAGTAATACTGCCCTGGTTCTGCTGGAGGGAAAGGCAGGGATGGCTTCCCCAACCCTGTAGCCTGGCTCTAACCCCAGTACCTTTAGGTCTGATGCCTGTTCTTTTTTATGGTGACTTCCCATCATCCTTAGCTGTGCAGGGTAAAATTATCCCTTCTGATTTGTAGCACAGATCTCTGTCATCCTTTGGATCTGCTGCTTATTCTGCACCTATTCCTCAAGTAGAGATTTGGTACATAAGAATTCTGCAGCATATGCCGAAACACCCAAATGGTGAATGAAACCTGTTGTTTTAAGTGTAATTCTTGCACTCTTAACTCAGATAATCAGAATCTATTCCTATCATCATTTAGCTCTGTAAAATGGAGTCTATTTATAGCGGATTATTTTTAGACCAAGTCTGGTTAAAAAAAAACCCCCGCAACATCTGAGGTTAAAGTTGTCTAATGTAATACTTAAAGGTACTTCATTTCAAGTGATACTTCAGGGTTAAATTTTGATCCATGGGTATAATGAAAGTAAAAATCTGCAGAAATGTCTGAAACTTTAAGCATCTCCCAGTCATAGGGCTTGATAGACAATTCTGAAAGCCATTTTAATGGGAAGGTGCTGCTATTACAAAATCCATGATTGGAAAAAGCTTTCCTTCCAAGTGTTGGTCTTCTTTGACCAAAAAAGGCCAAAAATAGTCATTTTATTTCAGCTTAGTACAACATTGATCTAATTTCACCTTGGTTTTGGCATGTCTTGATTTGAACTTAAGTATTTCAGGTCAGTGAAAGAAGAAAAACTAAATGTTGCCATAATCCCCAGAATGTTGCATTAGTCAGATAATGAAATTGAACATTTGACTGTTTGTTCCTGAACAATTTGTTCCATGAGCTTTTTGATGCTATTTCAACATCTTATATTGATTTCACAACAGTGGAGTATCCCATGTGTTAGAAGTTCCAAGAGAAGGTGAAGGAAAAGCTGAGCAAAAAGACTGATTTAATTGAAGTTTAGTGATCTGAAAGTGAGAATCTTGCCCAGATCCTATAGGGTCCCTCTGCAGGCACTGACTAAAAAAGATACTTCCAGGAGATGGTTTGTCCAAAGCAGTTGAGCATGGGCTTCCTTTCTCCATAGGAAGAGAAATAACTCTTAAGACTTCAAAAATACAAGTTTTGCTTTTTCTTCATCTCCCAGTTTTAGCTGCTGTGCTTCATAGTTTGTCAGAAGCAACTGTACAAAAAGTCTCCCAGCCATTCTACATCCCCCTTGTCAGACCTGTCAAACACCACCATAGATGCAACAGGCAGCTGGTAAATCTGGGTGGCTTTTGGGAACTTCCCTTCCCAGTGCTTGCTTAGCAAGTCTGAGAATGAGCTCATACTGTTTGTCTGGTTTGACATGTATGATAGGCCTATTTGTGCCTAGGTTTGGATCCTGCTTGTGAATGCCTTTTAAGCCTCACACTAGTTCACACTTGTTGCAAAGCCTGGAAAATTAAGCCTTTCCTGAGCTTTACTCCTGTGGCATCACTACTGCATGTAATTATAGACAGTAATGTTATTTTGTTATGAAGGTTTAGCAGGATGAGCAGTTTGGGACACTTAATGCCTAATGCGCAGTTCAACTTGGCTTTGATTTCCATTATGAGATTTATTATCTCAGGGAATACGTGTTCCACTTGATGCTGCCTTGTGCCCATCTAAGCTGAGTACAGAGACTTTTTTAAGGGTAGAAAGATTTACTTGTTCTTGTTAATGTCCAGGACTGTTTTTTCATGGAAAGAATGCGTTGCCTAAGTGTACTCTGATCCTTCCAGGTATAAGAGTGGGATAGAATAATTTGCTTTATTTCTGTCCTTCTCAGCCATCTGAGGAATATTTCAAAGATTTTCCTGCCCAGGTTTCCACTGGGCTATAAGTGACTATTGTCTGTTTTCAGAAGTTCACAGCATATATCAAAATGTACGAATGAATATCTCTTTCCTCTTAGCAAGCACACAGGCTCAGATCATTGTGGGAGAGCAGTGCCAGTGTTGTGTACTTTGCCAGATGCTTAGCTGCTGTGATAATGAGGGCTATTAAGGAAGCAGAGATATTAGATGCTGCAATCTATGATAGTGGGGGATTGTGCTTGATGACTCAGAAAGGTCTCCTCGGCTGCTGTGTTCCTGTGTTTAAGGGAGGTGGTGTTTGTTACCTGCCAAGCAGCCTCTGATTTACAGTCTCAAAAGCACTGTGAAGTGTCAACACCAAATTAATTTCTTTGTGCTTCTGTTGTAAACTCAGACAGTCCCTTCTGATACTTGGTGGTTGCGAAAGGGTGGTAAATTCAGCTCTGAGGTTGTTTGGGTTTTTTTGGCTCAAGTAAACATCAGAGGAAATCCTTCCTTTTTCACTCAACTGTGCTATTGAGAAGAGCAGGGACATGACTCAGTTATGTAGCTAGAGTCAGTTAGAAGTGTTTTCAAAGGAAAAATAGCACTTGTAAAACTGGATTGCCCTGTAATTTTTCTTAACCTGGTATATTTTGCTGTTAACTGTAATCATATAATCTCAAGCAACTCATATACTGTCTGTTTACCAACTTGTCCACTTGGAAATTAGCACGTCATGAGTTGTGCTGCTGGAGGTGAATCAGGTATGAGACCTCTGAAGCCAATAATTATCAATTGCTTCTGCCTGAATTTAGATACCATCTGCACGAGTACACAGCAGGAGCAGATGCTGAAACTTAACCCCAGGTCCCTGTGCAGAGGACTGTTAACATGGGTACTTTGCACAGGGAAGGTCTGTCTATTGCCATTACATGTGTCAGAAGTTTCTCACTGACTTCAGCAGCCTCAGTTGCAGCCTCAGCTTCGAATGCGCTTAGTAAAGGATTGCTTATGAAGAGCTTTGATAGCACAGCATGCCGACTGCCTTTGGGTTTTGGGAATGTTACAATTGGACATGATCCCTATGAACGTGTACATGCTGCTGCCTCACCTTGTGTTGGTTTTGGTTTCCTGTTGTAGTCATGTAATACAGCATTTCATGGTCTTGAAAGCTGGAGTTCAAGGACTCATTTTTCCCCAGGCAAGCAATTGTGTGCCTTGTACATTTACCCTATCAGGGCCCTCTGAAGGAACCAGAAGTACCATCTAATTGTTTGCTTCTAGATTTTGCATGGGAGAGGTTTCCCTTTTGTATGCTGGCATTTTAGTGTACCAAAAGAATGTCTCTAGCAAGGGGAAACCCTACAGGCAACCTGATACTGTCTCCAAGTGGAAAATGGAAGTAAAAATACCAGGCAGTGTCAGGTGTCTCAGTTCCTTTCTTTGACTTCAGCAATGTCCTTGCTGTGAAGTCTTTTCTGATCTAATTTACTCAGGCTCTTGGGATGCTGCTCATCTGCATCTTGTGCTTTATCAACATGTAATCATAGGCAATTACCTGTTTGCTCAAAAATATAACTATTGCAGTATTTAACGTCCACCCTTACAAAAGTGTGGTCACAGTAAGCTAGGGAAATAGACCTCTGCCTCTAAAGAGAAGCTAATTTGCCCTAGAGGTGTAGTTGCAGTGAGCCTCTCTGAACTAACAAATGGACAAAACTAAAGCAAGACAATAATCACAGCATATAGGCTGGAAGAAAGGCCCACACACCAGGCTTGTACGGCAGCTGGCCCAGGCTAGCCTAGCTGGTGCAGGCTCCTGATATAGCTCTAGGCACCCCTGTGTGTGACAGCAGCACTGGGTCCTGCAGGCTGAGGGTGCGCTGGCAGTGCTAGGCTCCTGCAGTGGCAGCAGTTGACTTGGTCAGAGCATAGCCAGCTCCAGCACTGACCCTCGTTCTGGTTTTTGATGCACACATGAATTCAGGTGCAATTTCTCACTCTGGTCTATGAAGCTCCCTAGGAAACCTGACTGTGCAGCGCCATTGCCTGTGCTGGTGTGTTTCCTGCTGGCAAGTGGAAGACTTTGGGTTTCACAACACTGTTCTGTTGCTTGGATCTGTCCTCCTCCCAGGGAGAGTGGTGTTTGACCATGGCACCACTCATCAATGTCCACCCTGATCCCAGCACTCAGCTTTGTGTCTGTCCACAGATTTCAAATTCATACATTGGTGGGGAATGTGTTTTCACAGAGGCAGCTGGAAAGATTTTTAACTTCATGCTTGACTTTCTTAAAATGAAACTGGCAACAGCTGATGGCCAATTTCTGTTGGTCTCATTGTGCTATTTTAGTCTAACTTTTTAAATCACAAAGTGCTTATATTCCTGGTTTTATCCTCATGGTAGCACAAACTGCATCTCATCTGGATATAAGACATGGTTATCTATAAATGCATGGGAGAGAGTGGATTATGCAAATGTGCTTATTACTCTGTTATGGTGCTGGTAGTGGTTGGTTTATGCTTTTTCTTAATTTGAGCTCATTAGCACTTCAGGCACCATGGGTTTTCCCTGTAGTCTCAAGACAAAATCACAGTAAGAAAATATTGCCAAATCTGTTTTGTCTGGGATGAGACATGAAAAAAATAAGAGGCTGCAAATCGTTGACCAAGCCCCCCTTAAATCCCTCCTGTTCCCTCCATACCAGTCTTTGTTTTCTCACTCCAGAGCCGAAAGTATCAACCAGGAGCAAATGCACAATGTTTTTGTAGTTGTTTCCATAGAAATTAGGCAGTTCTGCTGCACTTTAATTGCATACGTTGCAGATCATGTCAGAAGTCACTCTGACAAAAAGGCCAGGGAACCTTAATATTTTTGTTTACAGTATGTTAAACAGATGTTTTTTCAGTATAGAGATAAGACTATGTTAAATATGATTTTATAAATAGAGGCTCTCACGGCTTGCCTCCTCTCGGGACTGCTCTGACTTGCTTGTCGCGTGATTATAATGGGTTTTTAATTACACCTGTGAGCCAAGGTGTATATCAGAACTAAATTAAGAGGCAACTTACAGTTATTTTTCCAGTGTACAATGAGCTAAAAAAAGGCTTTTTGTCCATAAGGACAAAGAAATTATTTTTCACATTATTTATATTATAGAAGCTTTCTGAGCAAACACAGTGATAACACGGAAGATTAAGACAGAAAACTTTTTATTTGTTTATTTTTTATGATATATTTATTTATTTTGGAAGATGCTTTGCCAGTTTCTCCCAAGCAAGCGAGGACAAGTGATTTTAATCCTTGAAGGAAAAACATTTAACATAGTTCTATCTATTCTGAGTCATCTGCAGCTGTCTCTTAGGTTTAGTGGTACCTCTATCTACTGTGAGGAGTTGGACAACTTGAATCATAAAGTGGTCCTTTTGGTCACACATGAATGCTTAGTGAAGTAACAGCAGCCCAGTAATTCCATAGAGACACATGACTGGGGTAATATTCAGAAAAGGCTCACTTAGTACAGGCTCTTAAAGATGTTATTTCAAGTGTGCCAGTTTGATTCAAGACTTGCTGGGGCCAGTGGAAATAGGCCTGGTTTCAAAGTTGTGCGTTGATTACAGCTAGATCAAATATCTTCTGAATTTACCTGAAACACAGGGTGAAGTTCTTAAAGCCACCAATGTGAATTAGGTTTTTTCACTGTTTGAAAGCCACGCAGTCCAAGGGCTTCCATTTAATCAGTCATAGGAAGGCAAAAAGTGCAAAGCAGTTTGTCATAGCTGTCCTGCCCTCATGAGCTTACTCACAAGGCAGCCTTCCCCTATGGAGTGTTATTCCCTGTGGATGGGGACATGCACTGAGTAGGCAGTATCTCTATTCTTGCCCTGGATATCTTTCAGAGAGTGAACTTGTGTTTACAATGGTATTACTTAATGGCCCAGGGTCAATGGACCACTTGAGATAAGCCATATTTGAGGCAGCCTTTAGGCATGTTGTTCATGAAGTTTCATTTTTCCCTGAGCAGAATTGGAAGGGAATAAGCTGAATGTTGAAATTTGATGATGGAAGAGTAACACGAAAGCAAGGGGTAGGAGGAAAGGCAGGGCATAAGAGGGTTAGAAGAGGTGAGTGGGTAGGAAGATGGAAGAAATAGAGAAGGAGAGAAGGATAGGTAGTCAGGCAGCTTGCACTAAGTGATTAGTACTAGGATGTACTTCCGGAGGAGACTTAGCTATCCTACTGTAATTATGCAGAGTGCAACTGACTGCAGCTACTGGCTGAGACACTGTTTTCAGATACTGGTTTCACCCAACACAGGTTTTAATGCTGGTTTGAACAAAGCACTTTCCATTTTCACAGAACAATGTGATATGTGATTCCACTGGGCTCTAACTTCACAGCAAATGGTGGTGGTGTCCATTGTAGTGGCTCTGGTTCAAGAGAACTTCAGAGGGTTCATTCTTCTGGGATGTCATTATACCATGCTGAAGTTTCTTCCAGTACCAGGTCAGAGGCCAGCAAAAAGAGGCACTGACTGTGCTTCCAGGGCATCCTTCTTTCTTGGTAAATACTGAAGTACTGGCTGAATCCTGTTTGATGCACATGTGTCATGTTACAGCTGGCATGGTTGCAAATGTCAGTATCTTTGGGTTGAGGAATAATACGTATATACAGTTCTTGCTAGGACCATGAATACAGAGTGCCATAATGTCCAGATCTGTAACATATTTGCTATAGATAAATCTTTTCCATTAAATCAAATAATTCTTTATCACTTGATGAGTGTCTACCATTTCTTGCCAAATGCAGACAGAAGGGACGTTGTTCCCTTTGCTGTGCTGACTTTAACCAGTGTTGGATGGTTTAGCCCCTCTTAAGTGAACAGAGCAGAACTGTCAGTTTCTGACTTGTTACCTGTGCAGGGGAAATGTCAGTGCAGTAACTGAAGAACTTCCCTGATGTTGCTGACTTGAAATGCATTCAGGTAGCATGTTTATCACAGTTTTCTTTCAGAAATCAAATTACCTTTGATGTCCAAAACCTCCATTTATTTTCATTCAAGACCAGAAAGGCTGATTCATAAAAATGAAGGTACAACCATGTTCAAGAAGCTGGCTGTGTCCTCTACTTCTTCCACCTTTGTGGCATTTGGGCCCCCGTTGCCGCATGCTTTAAAGGTCTCCAAATGATGAGTGTGCTTGCAATAGAGAGATGTACAGTAGGGCAGTGGTAACTGAGGACAGCATTATAACAAGTAGCTCTCCAAATGCTGTCAACCTTGACAAGTATCTATTGAAATGCCTATGCCTCTTTCTTGCACCCAAAGCAGCAAATGGTTCAGCCAGAGCCCATTCCTCTGTCTCTAACAAGAAAGAGGGGAAAGGACATGCTTTTGATGATACATAATCATGTGAGGCTGTCTGTGCCCCAGGGTAGGACCACATCATGCAGGTGCTTTGCTTGTTACTCCATAATGAAATTTAATATTTGGCCTACTGTACCCAAAGCTCAGCCAGGAAGATGCAGGGTTATCCAAGGCTAGGATTTTTCTCCTTGTTTTTTGACTTTGTGTAAGTGAGATATGACCTCAGCTTTGACAAGAGATGAAATTTTATGAGCATTTACCTTGCAGGTGGAAGATGTTAATAAGTGTTTCTGGCATTCTAATATCCCTCCACTTAGGCTTTATTAAGAAAATCTCCCTTCTTCCTTTAATCACTGGAGCTAGGCATTTCTGAGCTTTGCAGTCATTTGAAAAGAAATAAACACGCAACAAATGGCACTTGACTAATTTTGTTAAATTCTACAGGAAAGCAAATGTGAAGTCAAGTCTCTAGAGGTTGAGTCTTTGGCAAGAAGAATTTATAAGCGGAGTACGTATCTATTTGTTCCCTGATTATTTGTTCTGCTGACAGTAGATGAAGAAAAGACTAAGCAGAAGATTTGTGTTAATTTAGAAAAATGCTTGAAAACGTTGGCCTTGCAAATCCAAATATGTTAGTTAAATGTTATTGAAAAATAATGAGAACAGGCGTGTATTGACCGAAGGACTTGGAACTATGCGAAATTAATTTGTATTTATTTAACACTGCCTTTCAATGGATCTTTGTTCGTGTTTCTGTGGCTTGGATTTCCTTGCAAGAGCTGATCTCTTTTTATAGCAGTTCTTTATTTTAGTAACCAGCCTAAGTGCCTCAGTTCCCTTACAAAGCTTGAACAAGAAACAGAGTAAATATACAAAGCAAAGGCTTGCTTCTCAGAGATGCTATTGTTTGTACAATGGTAAAGTGCCAGCATCTCTGCTGTGGCCTAGGCCACCTCTTGCTGGATGTGCAGTAACCCCAAATCTTCCCAGACAAATGGCTGGAAGAAAAGAAGTCTCATCTTTGACTTACAAGTAGTGAGTTGAAGTGAGGAGCATGCAGGAGACTCATCCAAATCTGTAATAGCAGTGATCTGGGCTTCCCCAAGCTGCAACCCCTTACCCTGAGCGTGTTTCTCTCCTCTCATTCTGTGTGAAGCTCTCAACTTGATGCCGTTTCCTTACAAAAAGAGAAATGTTTCATCAGATTGAAATGAAGAGAGTCATAAGGAAGGAGATCTGAGAGGGGCTTACAAGTAAAGGGTAGCTATTGAAAGCAAAAGATCAAGATCCCTCCCATCTTTACTACAAAGATGACCTCCTCGCCTGGTCTGTGCACCATGCAGGAGTTATCTGTGTTATCTTCCTCACTCTTCCAGCACCCTGAGTGCCTTCCGGGTGCTTATGCACCCCATGCTGCTGTACCCACAAGCATGACAGCAGCTGGTCCTGTGTGCTACTGCTCTCTGCTGAAGAGCACATATCTGAATGCCATGCACCTGAAGGCCAGTGCAGAGCATGGCCAGGTGCTGTTTGACAGACTGTGGCTGCAGAGTTAAGCATCTCTCCTTCTGCATCCCAAATAAAGAGCAGCTGGGCTAATTTCATCCCTGCACCTACTCTGTGGGGCAGCCTCAGGAGACTGTTTGATCCTCCCTCACTGAGATTGGATTGAGCACTCTAGATCCTTCCTGACTTATTTCTAGTCTCTTCCCTCACAGCTCCATCAATGGCACCCTACAGCTTACTGCTGCTCCAGGGGGGCTGATGGCTCAAACTCAGTGTGTCTTTAACTCCCTAGTGAACACAGAAGGTTGTTACTCATCCTTTTTTCATAACAACCATTCATATGAGTAAGATTTTGCCCTCTCTGCCTTTTCCTTTTGTGCCAGACTAAGCAAACTGATATTTTACTGCCTATAGTCAAGGCAGTAAAGCTCAAGCCTATTTGTGCACAGGTGCATCCACAGTGTGGATGGAGAGTCTCTGAGCTCAAGTGCTTCCACTTGCTGCCTCTCCATCACTGCAGAGCCTGTGTCCTTTCTGTGCCCCACAAAGACGCTGGGGGTCCCCCACCATCCTTCCCGATTTGGGAAGTGTCACCAAGGACTCTTGGAGATGTCAGTGCTGTACAGCTGAAAACCCAGTGATTAGGCAATGCTTGTAAAACTGACCAGAGAAGGCAGAATGTCATGTTCCTCTTCTTTATGGGCATGGAAGAGTTAAAAGCTTCTAAGCTTTGCTGAGGACAAGTTAGATGAAGTTTACAGCATGTTCATAAATGGTTGCACCATTGCTCTCGTGTACATGCGTTATCTGTAGCAACTCAATACTTTGCAGAGGGCTTTGGGAAGTGTAAGAATGAAACGGACTCTTTTTAATCTCCTTTATTTCCTCAGGCCATCTGGATTGAGTAAACACTCAAGACATCTGACAGGACAAAGTTGAACCTTAGCACTAACAGGTTCATATATGTATTAAGAGCCAGGACTGCTTGCATTCAGAATGCTGGCTCCAGCGTTGGCTCACAATGAAGCCTTAATAGCTTTTCTGCAGCTTATGTGTCTTAAAGTAGGGCCAGCTATGACTTCTTGCCTTGTGGGGTGTTGTGAATGTTTATTACTTATTGCTGGGATTAGACAGCATTACTGAAAAAAGCTATTGGTCTCATTTAAGGCTCATTAAAATCTTGCAAATTTGGCCTGTACAAAGTCATCCTGAGGAATTACCCACTGAAGTCACTTTACGCTTTCTTGTGTAAGAATAGCAGAGCTGAGCCTTTAAAATGCTTTTCAAATGAATCTGCTCTCAGTGCGGTCAGGAGAATCTTACAACTGGCTACAGTGGAAGCACGGGATATGGTCCAAAGTAAAAGAATCGACACTCTGGGAGTTTGAATGAAATCTAGTAACTAATAAATGAAAAGTACTTTTGTTTATCCTTGCTGGCAAGCAGCCTGTCCGTAGTGGGAACACCAGTGCCCAAGTATGTTCTTTATCCATTTGGATTTATATGATGCTAAAATGGGAACCTGGCCAAAGCATGAGGTGCCCTTGCCACAGAAAGCAAGGACAAAATAGGAGCTTAGCTCTGAGAGCTGGTCATGAAATCCATGTGAAACAGCTAACTCCTTGAAATCCCTCCCTTCACAGAAGCATATAACTGTAGCGCTATGTGCATTGTCCCTGGTTTTGTCTGTCTTGCACAGGATTCTATTAAAGATGCTACTAAGTTGCTGACCTCTGAGCAATGCTGAGAGTATGGTGGTTGTATTTGGACATAAACTGTACCAAATGCAAGTTGGAGGCCTGAATGTTTTATGTTTTAGTCCTTCATGTCCCTGCACTGGCAGGACTTTCACACGGTTTAGTCGACTCTTACTGCCTTGAAGTGTAGGACCAAGCATCCAAGCTGCTGGCACTTGTGTGACTCTACCTGCCTCTGTACTCACTGGTGTCAGGAAAAGGATGAGTAAACCATAAGTCATGTTTCTAGAGTTTTAAAATTAAGGTTTTATTGTTGATTTATTTTGATGGGATGGTAGCAAAAGGAAGGCTAAAGCACTGCTCTTCCAGAATTGCCAAGCTGTCCAATGCTTGTTCTCATCTATAGCCCTGCTGTGAGTCCTGTGTACTTTTGAGGTTTGTGTTTGATGGTCTGTGTCTATGAGAAGGGAGTATTCCTGTTTATTGTTTCTAATCCAGAAAATTAATATTCTACTTAATTTTCATAATGTGCTTCAATACTAGGCATAGCTGTTAGATATGGTGCTTTTTCCTGAGCTTTACACTCAAGATACAGGGTACATTGGTAAAATTTTGTCTGATTATTGTGCAGATGCAAAGCTGCTGGAGGGAATTTGGAGGAATCTTTCCACTGAGCCACACCTTAAATATTTGCTTAATTTTTCTGTGTGAGCATCTGTCTTCACTATAAAACCTTCCACAGCTAAAACGTGTGAAAGACAATTTATTCAAATCAGGCGTATAATAATAGATGATACAGCATAACACAGTGTAACAATAAGACAATCTGTACCTGCAACTTCATGGAGGGGCTTTTTAAACCTCACACCAAATAACCCCACCTATCACTAGGCATCTTGGTGGGCTGGTTCATGCCTTCCACTGGAGGGGGGAGTGTGTGGTTTTATCTAGCCTGGTAAATCTGAACCCCTGCTTGACACCACTTCAGCCTGAGGTTGAGCCATTTGAATTTCACCTGTATGCAAAATGATTGGGATGGAAGGTGTGGGGGAATGAGGCTTTTAACTAGTTAGAGCTTTACACTGTTCTTGGTATGATGCCTCCTGATGGGAAGCAGTCTAATAAAGCTTCCATTTTCAAGTTGAGATAAAAGCATTACCTATCCAATAGATCTGTGTGTAGACACTAATGCCTCTCTGCTTTGTTTTCACGTATTATATGTACAACTGGCATTAATTGTTGCATTTTTCTTATGTTTTTTCCAGTATGTTTTTAATCTCTGCAGGCTGTATTGATTTTTTTCCTCTGCTGCTTCTGCACTTGCCACCAGGACCTCCTTGTAGATAAGGTGTTTCAATTCAGTGTGTGATATTTCTTGGGAAAACACTCTAAAACACTTTTTTTAATGTGTTATTTTTTTTTCTTCTTTTCCCCCCTTTTGCGATGTATTAAAAGGAAGATGCTGGAAAAGAATTCAGAGCACAAAGCAGGGACTTGCAGTGCCCTTTCTCTTTCAGCAAACTCTTTTATTCTACTGTGAGAAATGAAATGCTTCTGTTACAGCAAACCCGGACTTGTGTTTTACAGCAAAAGCTGTTTAAAAGGTTATACATAGACTGTACACAGGATTGAGCTTGGGAGCAAGAGTCGTTCTGTGTTGTTAATATTGAGAAGAAGAGACCACTTATTCTGAAGTCGCAGTTGTTACAGAAGGACCCTTCTTTTTAGTGCTGTTGTCATGTCTTTAACTCAGAGCTGAGAGGATGCTTCTGGAGAGCTAAGAGTTAAGGAGAAATATTAAGCTGCCACAGAATTAGGCTTGGGGGCTAAGAAGAGGGCATCCTTGGCCATTCCTTTAGCATGATGGATGATGACAGGGAGTAATGAAATTTAACATGGGGTGGGCAAATCCAGTGACTGCAGATGGATAAATCACAATATTTTCTAGGTTGATAAGACTTATGATGCATTCCTTTAAAATAATAAATACTGTAATTCTTCGTTATCTCAGCATGTACAAACACCATAGAACAGTCTGAAAATACTGGGGAGGTGGGCTCAGCCACCACCTCCAGGCAAGCAGCGCTGCCAGAGGTGACTTACGGTATATGGTGACCACTAGTGTTGTGCAGATGTGATGTATGTCCCTGTCACCTCCCACCATCCCATCATGCCAGGCACTGTAAGTGGTTCTTCCAGAAGGCAGCTTTGCTCCCCAGCATATCTGCTGCCAGCCTACACGTATGCCCTCACCTCTCTAACCATAACCTCAGTTGCCGAACCTTGATGTGAGCACAATTAACGCTGGCTCATCAACCTCTTAGCTTTCAGCACATCCAAATTTGTGGCACAAACTCTAACCACAAACCAACCCTGGTCATGGAGGTCAGGCAGAAGGGGAAAGGTGTTCCTGTTCCCCACCGTGGCTTTGGCAGGCGGCTGCTGTGGCAGCTGTGGTCCAGGGGAATAGGATCTGCAGTTGTTCAGTGGCAGGTCTTGGAGAATCCAAACCACTGTCAAGCTCTCTCCAATTACTCATAAATGGAGTGCTTTCACTCAGCTTGGGAGGCAGGGCCTTTTCCTGCCCTATGTCTTCCCTTGGCCACATTGGACATGCAGTGTTGCTGCCCTCTCTCTTTTCCCAGTGTGGACCTTGTGACCCTGCTGCCCAGAGTGTGTCCTGCTGATTCCTGGATATGCCACAAACCCACATCTAGCAGCTAACAAACAGCACTCGGGGATCATGCTGGGAACTTCCCACAGCCTGTGTGTATGATGTGCGAGCTGGCAGCATTGCCTGCCTCAGCCATGAATCATCATCTGGGCCCTTCAGATCCACTACTGCTCATTAGGTATCTTTCTATATTACAGCAATGTCCACTTGTGCAAGCCGAGAAGTGTCAGGGCTGATGCTGCTGGGGTGATGACACTC
Source organism: Psittacus erithacus (assembly GCA_009867235.2). NCBI lineage: Eukaryota > Metazoa > Chordata > Aves > Psittaciformes > Psittacidae > Psittacus > Psittacus erithacus. The sequence continues at coordinate 105,693 of WYDI02141247.1, read as the reverse complement.
ATGCAATACCACTGCTTGCCAGAGACAACTTTGGAGGACTGCTAGCTGCTAGTTCAGCCCCAGCTTGGTGCTGCTCTTGGAAATTTAAGACAGGAAAACGCAAGCTCCTTTTGTTTGAGTCCTCATTGCACCTAGTAACGTGTTTCTCAATTCTGTCCTCCCCTCTTTGACCTGTGTTTGGGTGGGTTTGGCTGTTTACAGACCCCCCATCAACAAGTGATGGGGTGATTGCGCTGCATTCCTCACTCTTCCCAATATTTAAATAGTGGGATGGCTGATTTGGCTCAGATCTTGCAGCAAGCTGGAGCAGAAGCAATTATCTTTTAACGCTTAGGGTTCAAAACCAGCCCTGTATCTCCCATAGCATTTTATTGCCTGAGAAGCCTTGTCTTAGCTGTGCCCATGTACCATCAACCTAGGATGCTCCAGCACCCACCCAGGGAGAGGTGGAGGAGATGAACTTCTCATTGAGCACCAGGATAAGGAAAAGAGCAGCAGCCTGAGCATCTCCCAGCACATGCAATGTAAGAAAATGCCACGAGTAGGTCAAAGACTCTGTCTGGGTTCTGTTGTCACAGGCTGTACCTCAGGCAAAACACAGCTGAAGGAAAAATCAGAAACCTTCCAACCTAGTTAACTTGGATCCTAAGCAGAGTGAGCTGCGTTAGAGCAGGACTATCCATTTCCATCTGATGTCCCTAAACACAACAGTGATCAATTCAAAGAAGAATTTAATATTGAAGATTCAGCCACCTTAATCAGAAATAAGCCTTGATTCAACACAGATGTACAAGAAAGAAATGTTTTGAATTTCAGGTCTACACCCCAGCCCCAGAGAGCTAAACGCTGAATAGTCACCGCTCTGCAATGCACGCTGTCTCTCGGAAAGTTCCTCAAAAGGTGAAGTGCACCGCGGTTTGTTTTGCTTCCAGGCTGATCTAACTAACGGTTCAGGCTTTCAAAGGCACTGTGTAGGAGTCTGACATTTAAAGAGGGAGGAAAAAAAAGAAGAGGGGGAGAAAGAGTAATCTTCCCAGAGAATTTGAACATGTATTTCCCCCCCTTTCCTTGATGGAAAGCGTGCATCTAGAGCGCTGCTGGGCTGGTGTTTGCTCCCTGCAGGCAGAATATTGCTCCGTGTGCTTCCCAGTGGTGCCAGAGAAAAGTGTGTGTAGATGGGTGTGCTGATGACAGGTTTGCTTCTCTGGGTCGTGCAGTGGGAGGAAATCATTCAAGAGATGAGCTCTACCTGCACTGTGAGATACAATAAGAAATACTTGCAAAAGGCTTTTATTGGCCGGGGGAGATTTAAGGATGGAAAATATCAAGTGTGCTGCAGACTGGTCATCTTCCCAGGAAGCAGGCAAATCTCTGCTCTTCTTACTGTAACCAAGAATTTACCAGGTTATCCTGGGATGCAATTTCAGTGTGTTGTTCCCCCTCTGCAGCAAGCAGAATTTCCATGAATGCATATGCATATACAGATATAGAACAGAATCATATAGAATACACTGTTCTGATACATGCAAGCATTTTCCCTATACGTTTATATATTTTGAGATACACTGTGGATGCAAATCAGCTCTGTGGAAGCACAAGAAATAAATTTCCACATCATACACCAAAGCCACAAAGATGTGTCCCCGATGCAGTTTTGCCTTGGTATGAGCTTTCTGAAATATAACACAAACCAGGACAAAACCTACTTTTTCCTTGGAAAAACATCACCAGAGGCAATACAGTTTCTTAGAGAAGGTTTTTTTTTCCCTACTATACTGGCGCACACTCACATAAGTGATCTGGATTTAGATGTTAAAAAATCCCAAGGTCTATAGGTTTGACAAACAAATGGCAAAATTCCCTGTAATCCCATTGAGAGAGTGGCTGTGGGTTATTCAGTACAAGCTTCAGTCCCAGGGCCCTTGCAGATGCAAAGGGAAGCTGTGGGTCCATGCTGAGTGTTAGAATGATGCTCTTACAGTCGGGAAGAATTTAGCTCTCAGAAGTTGAAATAAATGCCTCATTCAGGCTGAGTGTGGTGGATGTTACTTGGGCTCATGGTAGCGAGATGTAGAAATAACATATTAGCTTATTGCCAGCATCGGATGTGGACTGCTGTCCTGCGACACCTTATTCACAAATTGTTCTTACTTATGTGATGCTTCCCACAGAAGTAAAATCCAGCTCTGATGCTGTTCCTTCCTCTGAGCTTCCCTCTATGTCCTGTCTCTTTTCCTTCTGAGAGATGCAGGCTCTTTGAGATCGGGGATTTCAGCGCTAATTCTTATACTGGAGATAGTGCCATATAGGTGAGACAAGAGACAATGAATATCAGAGATTTAAAAATAGATACCTGCAGGGATTCCAGTAAAAAATGCTCTCATAGAAGAGCATTAATTGACGTAGCTATCTGCAGAACTTGTTTTTTCACTACGTTAATATACCGGTGTTATTGGACAAACGCAAAGCAAAATCTCCCTTATAGTAATTGTGATTTTAAGGTTTTCCATTCATGCAAGAAAGCTGTGAATCTCCTGGCTTCTTTCTCCTGGTTTTACAGTAAGGTGAGCTAAGAATGCTTGACGTAAATTTTAACAGAAACTTAGTTTACATGAAGCAAAAGAAAATATGTTGTGTAAAGAAAGACAGTGCCAGGTCTTCGTTTCACTCCTTTTTTGATGAGGTTGTCTCTTGTAAATTTTAAGGGTATATTTTATTAAAATTGTTTCCGGACTTGCATCTTACATATTCCAGTGGCATTTTAATATATATTATATTAGTGGTGTATTTTCAGTTCTCAAGACTGACAGTCTTTCAATGCTGCACGTTTTTCATGCTGGGGGTTTCTTACATCTGGTTTAGAGTTTAAAGGAAAAAAAACCTGTGAACTGATTTGCACCAAATTCCCCCATAGCAGCGAGAGTTTATGGTAAAAAGGGATTGTGAAAGTGAGGGGGAAGCAGGGAAGAATGAAAAATAATGGCAGAATAATTCTTGTAATCACTCAGGATAGGATAAGCATGAAATGCAGCTATAATATGAATGATAATCTGAAGGGGGAAGTAACAGCTGAAAGACTTTCAATTAAAATATACTAAGCTTAACTGATTGCGCAGATAAAGCGCACTGATACTGTGATGATGGACACGGCATAAATGCCAATGCAGATTCCCAGAGCCCAGCAAACAGTTTAATTAAAAATGAATTTCAATACAATTATTGTTGTAGCCTCACAAACAGCTACAACAGAAAGTCGTGTTTTGTCGCGTGAGCTCCCGATGCATGAAGCATTTCATTGTAGGGTATTTATGAACCCTGGTTTTGTTTCAGACCTCATAATGGGCAGTTGAAACGAGCAGCAATGAATATAACCTTGTATCGGTCCTTTGTTCTGGCATTTTATCCGAAGCTCTGATAGGGGATGGGGGGCAGGCCGGAGCCCCCTGCTCGGCACATTGCAGCACTTGGGTTGTGTTTCAGTGCCCTCTCGTGGCTCGCATGCTGCGGGGACATGGGGGACAGCCAGCCCCAGGCAAGGACTCCATATTCAGGGGTGCTCCCATGTAGTTATATCTCACCCCATCACACCCTCCATTGCCTTCCTGTGCTTCCAGGAGTGTCAGCCCCATACACAACCCCATGTGGGCATTGCTACCCAGGAGCAGAGGTGTCCTGTGGGGCCACACAGGCCGATGGAAGTGAGCCAGGGCCACCTGCGCTGGCAGGGACGAGTCTCTCTGTAACCTGTACCCTGGGAGGAAGCACAGACTGCTACTGCAGTCAGCAGGGGATGGATGCTTGATGCTTGCTATGGAGCCCATTTCAGGACAAGGTCTGACCTGTCCGGTCTCTTGCTGTGCGATGATTCATGCCTTTGTCATGTATCTGGACATCAAGGGATGCTGCAGCCTGAGCGGTTCCTGCTTGCGTGGGTTTCTGTAGCAGTCAGGGGTTATGGAGTGTGCAATGGCCGCTTCAATACTTAATCATGCATTTCAGAGTTCCCCTGTGATCTATATGAGCAAGGTACTTTAAACACCTATCTGGTTTGTTCTTCTAACGTTTTATTTCACCAGCTGCTTCTGTCTGCCCCTTCCTTTCCTCCCAAATCAAGCACTGCTTCACAAAGTGCAGCTGTCAAAGCTGGTGCAAGGGGCTACAGGCTGAGGCACAGGCAGGTTACAGGTATCTGCCAAGGGAGCATTCTATGCACATCACTGTCTACAACTTTCTTTCTGAAATGAAGTTTCTTGTTCCATTATTGCTTTTCCCTTATTATTTTCTTATTATTCCCTTATTATTATTGTTTATTTCCTTTATTCAATTTTCCCTTTATTCCCTTACTATTAGTATTATTACCTTATTCTCTTATCATTATTGTTTTCCCCTGATTATTATTTTTCCTTATTCCCTTATTATTGTTTTCTCTTATTCCCCAAAGCGGTCACACTCATTTGTACCAAATGGTGCAGTGCATGTGCTCTGGTACATAAAATCCCATCTAATTCTAAATCAAAGTGACTTATCTAAGCCTGGTTAGGAATCAAGCTGTGACCATTCCATTCAGATCACTTATGACACAAACTAGATTTAAACACCTGTCTCCAGAAGCATAAACCTGTGTCTTCTGACTTTACTGCAGTTTTAGATGATAGCAAAAGTCAAAACCACCACCATAATTACCCATCAATTTCTCATTGTGTTTTCTGTAGTGCCCATCACTGTAAAACTTAAGATATGATGTTTGGAAGTCAAATAAGTGATGTGAAACTTAGATCTTTGCTTCAGGTAGGCATTTTTTACAGCATCAGGACTGAGCGCAGTCTGTAAGTCTTGTCTGTGTACCACGTCTTTTATTGCTTCCTTGCTTGTATAGTGCAGCTTGGGAATTGTAAGACAGAGGAGGGCGTATAAATTACGCAGCCCTGTACTGCAGATGAAGCTAATCCCTGCTGTAATGCTGCTGAAGGTAGGAGAGCTGTAAATGAGAAGGACTTTTGCTCAGTGTTTCATACAACCATTTCACCAAGCAGTGAGTTGCCCAGCCTCTGAAGCCTTCTGCTGGGAAAGAGACAGTGGGTGGAGAACACTGGTTGGCTTTTAGAAACATTTAACTGAGCAAGAATCATCTTTCCTTCCTCTGTTTTTCAGGTCTTTGTGAGGCTGTGTAGACATCACTTTTCATTTTGAGGGACGCAGTAAATCAAAGCCAAACCAAGTCTAGGTTAGAGTCTTTCTTCTGTTACTGTTGTCCCCCAAAGGTGTGGGAATTTCCCCATAAGATGCTGTTGTAGCACTGGTTTTATCTTCTGATAAACTGATGTTCCTGATGTGGGGAGGCTTATAAAGGAGTTTTCGTAAGGAGAGGTACCAGGTCTCTCTCTGTGCCTGTGCTGACTCCTACTGGCCAGGGATTATAAAGTGTCGGTGGAACTGAGGCAAGGTTTGAGGCGTTCTCACAGAGCATATAAGGTCAATATCCTTACAGGGTACAGACAGCAGCAGTGATTTGCAGGTAGCTGCCACTTCTGCAGGCCAACAAGCCTGGCCAGACAACCGTGCTACAACCATTAATAACAATACTGTGCACACACAGTTCTCAATCCTGTATTTTGTGAATCATAAAACAGGGAGATACCCATTTGTGTACATACTAGGTTACCTTCTTTTCAGACCTCAATATTTCACATCTCTAGTGTTGAATGTGAAGTGGATGTGGCTGGAGACAGGAGCTGCTTCCTCGCTTTGTGAACAAAATCCCAAAGGGCCAAGGGCTAGGAGATGCTGAGCACCCATTTCAATGGGTCTTCACGATGCAGACCAGACCAACATGCAGGTCATGCTGCTCCAATGTCAGCTGCGTGCCCAGTGGTGGGAAGACCAGAAGGACTTTGTGGCCACAGCCCAGTTCTGTGGCTGTGAGTTGAAGTGCAGATATGCCATTGCTCTGGCATTCCCCATGCAGACCCCATCACACAGATCAAGCGAGACAGAGCTTCTTTGTTTGCCCAGACTGGAATGAAGTCTGTGTTGCCATGACCTTGCTTTTTTGTGACTCCTATTCTAGTGAGCCCTATCGTGTTGCTCACTGACATTTCCTTGAATGCAACTGTTATTTGCAGAACGAGAGGTGAATGCTCAGAAATGTTTCTGGAAGCCAGTAGCAAAGGCCAGGTTAATGGTTACTTGTGTGCTAACACAGACTCTGACCCACGCGGTGCAGCCAGAGCGGTGGAGAGCGTTGCTATCATCTGCTCACACAGCGCAGGATGGCGCAGCACAGAGATAACCTAGAGCAGAGCTGTCTCCTCGCTTTGCCTCATCTCTCATTAGCAGCAACCTCTACAGCAAGAAATGCTTCTTTCAGAACTTAAAAAGTGTGCGTGAACACTGTTCAAAAGCCTGCTTGTTAGAAGACTAGAAGCGAGTGGCAGCCTGAGCTGCAGAGATATAGAAGACTTAAAATACATATATATGAATCATATATGCCAGTCTATAAGCCAGGGTGTATAGAAACTGACCTTTCTGTTTCATCACTGCAGAGTAAACAAACTGCATGATTTGCTCCATCCCACAAGTTCTTGTCCCCTCTTTGCTGTCTGTCCCAGCATCACATGCTGCAGCTGCGTTTGGCAGCCTCACTCACTGTCTCTTCCCTTTTCTATCTTCACTGTTACTTCACCAAAAATGTGGCCCAGTTCATTTGGGTGTAGAGATGAGTCCTGGTTGATTGGACAGAGGCAGTGCAGATGGTAAGCAGGGCTACCTTGTTTTACTGTATGTCTGTGTTAGATACAGAGATTTAGGTGGCTGGATGCTTATATAAAAAGGAAGAGTTCCTGCTATTGGTGGAGGAAAATAAAGCTGTGTCTGAGTAGAGAGATGAATGTAAAGGTCTGCCTCGCAACAAAATGCGTAAGAATGGAGCTCAGACCTGGGCTAATGTGTGTTCAAGCACTCAGCTTTGAGCTCAGGCTCAGTGTCATTCCATTTTCATGGTCTTTTCTCAGCATGTATCTACTCCCGCTTGAAGAAAGTCCTCGAGTACACATTTTTACATTTGCTAGCTAAATTGCACAAGAAGTTAATGTTCTCCAAGCTGAAGATCTGCATTTAGTTTGTCCTTGAGGTAGGCAATCTCCATCAGAAAATGTGTGCTCTTCATTTGCTGAAGCAAACAACTCTTCTACATGAAGCTGATGTATAAAATAAGCTTGTGTGTACAGCAAGCTGTTCAAAGCCCCAGCTAAGCAGCACTAGAAATCTATTACTTCATTGGAATGATTTGCTTAATATTTTTAGCCCAGTTGACAGGTTTTTTCCAGCCTCTTTCACTTTTGAACACTTTCTATGTAGATTTTTCTCAATAGTGGTTACATAGAAACAGTGTGGTAAAGGAACAGGGAAATTGAAGGGAAGCATGTGAGACTGGCAGTGCTGGAACTGAGACCCATCATAAAATACCAATGCTGCAGCCTGATACCCTTTGGCTCTCTGGTGGGTTCCTGCACTGAAAGACTTTAAAGTTCCCCTGTGTACAAATAAATCTGATATCCACTAGGCTGCATGCACATACTTCAAATATAATAGCAACACACAATCCATCTCAATGCATTTAGCTAAGAACCCTGTCCCCCTGTGGTGGGTACACGTGCTGGAGACAGACCTCAGTGATGCCTCTGAGCATCAGCCCCATGGGCTTAACTCTCAAGGGCCCAGGTACCACTTAGTATAGCTGACTTCAGTGTAAAACTGAGATCTAGCCATAAAACAGGAGTATGAGCTCCTTATTTGGGCTTGACTGCTTATTTCAGGCATTCACTGAGGAATTACCATCCTTCTCAGACATCCAAAAAATTGCACAGGTTTTTTACCCACCTTTTTCTCACTGTTCCAGAAGACGTTTTTCCCTATAAGTTGCCAGATAAAGGTGAAACCATGGTCACTGAGAATTACAGATTATAGAAAAGGCAGCCTGCAAGAACACTCTCACCTCCATGCTCTGAATCCTAAGCAAAGAATTTCTCGAGCTTAAAAAGCAGGAAGAATGGTAAAGACTCATTCTAATGGAAATTTTGAGCAGGTACTGAACCACCAGGCACAAAGAGAGATTTAGGTGATGGGACTGGGGAAAAGCATCATGTCTATGTCATAACTAGAAAAATCATCCATGCCCCTTCCTTTGCGCTGAAGTCTGGCATTGTGGCATTGCAGGAAGATAGGTGCTGGGAGGGGCTGTGCCAGGAGGCTGCAGCATCTCTGCCATGCAAGGTCTATGAGAGATGGCTAGAGAAGATGCTGGCAGTGCTAGGTCAGGGGACAGATTGTGCGAATTTGTGTGATATTTGCTGATTTCTGAATTCAAATTACCTTCATTTCTCTCTGCTTTCCTGCACTGCTCATTTGGATGGAGGTTAGGCGACCTGGCATCCTTTATATATGAACAAGCCCCGTAATATATGTACATTTGCCCTATGTTCGTGGGGTTAATTCAGTTTTGGCAAAAAGTGCAAGGAATCAGCCTTGATGACAGGAATCCCCTATTTTTCTTCCCCAAAAAGGATAGTCACTCGGGCTGCAGAGTCACTGTCCTGCATGCTTGCCTCCTGCTTTGCCTTGAACAGCACAGGCTCTTTCAGCTGCTGGTTCTTGTCCTTACTAGATCAGTATAATGTTGCCAGCCTAGTGGTAGGCTTTACAGCTTCTCTAACCTCCTTCTAGCTGTAAATTTGGTTGGGAGAACAACATTTATCTCTGTGGAACCACAGAGCATCACAAGTTGGTGGCTCATGTCCTCCCCTTCTTGCTGCCAAGCTGTATCTCATGGGCAGAGGACTTGCTGGCTTCAGTATGAAACTAAAGGTCATTTAAAAACTGGTTAGCTATCCCTTTTATAGAGAGAACTATTTAATTGTGTTTAATTGTGAAACTTAACACCATCAGAAAATTCCTGTTTATCCCACTTGAGCTATTATGCAGCTTCTCAGAAAGAAACCACATTTGCCATTAGGGGATAATTAAGTCTTATTTATAGAGTAGCCCATGCATGAAATCCTCTGGGCAACTAACAAAATACAGTCTGGCTTAAAAAAGAAAGAAGTTTGAAAGAAACATCTCCATGTAGTCCAATAAAAGCCAAGAGGGGTGAAATAGTTTCTTAATGTTTTTAGACCAAACGTGGTCAGCGGTAAATGAATGTCAAAGGGATCTTTAACAGATGCTTTCTGGAGCTCCAAACAGTTGGTAGCTGTGTGGGATGATCACAAAAAGAAGAGAGAATGCAGTTGAAGAGGTGACTGTGTCTTGACCCTCAGCTCACCAGAGCTCCCTTTCTGTTTCTAAGAAGCTTTCATCTAAAACTACTGAAAAAACTAATATGGAGGTGGCTGTGCAGAACACCAAGTGACATTAATTCTACCCTCAGATGTGGCAAATTAGGAGAAAAGGCCTCCTGCTTAAAAACATTTCCTGTTGAGGCCTCGAGGTACCATCCCAAGGGAGGAACTTTTGGTTTATCCCTTCAACCCACGTCAATGGAGCAGTCTCCCTCCTCTGGAGGGACTGAAGACACAAAGGGACCTGAGAGCTGCTGTGTCACCCTTGAAGATCCACTCGTCCCCTGCATCAAGGGTGGATGTTGTTGAGTATTAACCAGACATAACAGTGGGGAGAAAATATGAAGGAGGACAATAATACCCTTGTCCTTTTTACCACCCTGGCAGAAATACGTGCTAAGTCCAGGGAGGAGACTGGGAACCAAAGCCAGGCTCTCATTCACACTTTACGAGTGAATTCAGGATGCTATTGAAAACCAGCTGATAATTTATGCAGGTACAATGGATCTCTTAATATCTTCCTTCCAACTACATTTCCTGTATGTTGCAGCTTTTATTTTAATTATTGCATTCCAAATGACTTGCCTTTCAGTCAGCAAGACTGAAAGATCTTGAAAGACCCCAGAAGTAATTTATGAGCAATTATCTGATTTTCATTTTTAGCAGTCTGCACTGTCCCCATTTCTGTCACCTTGGAATATTCTTTGCCACAGTCTGGATAATTTAACTAATAGGAAGGACACTCATTTTAAAAGGGGGCTTTCTAATGACAGGCCCTGCTGAGCCTGCTGACACTGGTGCGGGTAGTTGGAATTATTATGGTGATTCTCAGCATTTTCATTAATCTCTTCTGCATTCTCTGGGGTTTCTGAGCTGAAATTTGCCAGGCAAGGTCTTAGAAAAATAACAATTTTTATTCTCTTTCCTTAGGGTCTTCTTTCCCTATTGTGAAAGACTATTAAATAAGTTAAAAGTAGTTCACAAAACTACAAATGAAGATGGTGACAACAGGCTTAAGGCATATCTAAGGAGTGCAATGACTGTCTGCTGGAGTGGTTAATTCCCTTTTTCTAATCCCTTCCACCTGAACATCAGGGTTCAGCAGGGAAAAACCGGGTAATTTTGGGTGCTGAGCCACTCCTTGCTTAGGATTATGGGTTTGCTGAGGATTGTTCTCCTGGCTCCATGAAGTGGTGGTGGCCACCAGAAGGTAACTGCAAAGAGGTCCCTTGGCCATATCTCCATGTGTGCCTTGTGTCACGGTCTGACAACAGCCATGCTTACTTCTGGGCTCCTCAGAGGCAGAGGGAAGGAATGGAGCAGCAGTGCATGGGAAGAGAGGAATGGAACACATGCAAAGTGCCATGTGAGAGCTCATCAGCTGCGGTTCTTCTACCCCACAGAACATGATGCAGAGCACAAGCCTTCCCTCTGTGCTTGCTCAGGCATAGCTGAAGAGTCCTCCAACATGTGCGGGAGAGCAGGGAGTAGCAGACTGATGTGTGTGGCTTGGCATAGCCAAGTGACCATCCATTTTCCCCCTTCTTTCTCTCTGTCCACCAAGCAAATTGCCCAGTTTGACTATGCTTCACCAGCCCTGAGAGGACAGGGAGCCCACAGAAGAGGTGGCAGAACCAAAGCTCTTGCATTCCTGGAGCACAAGGTCTCCAAAGTGGTTCCCTCATGAGCAGCCCCACAGAGGTGATGGGAACCAAATATCTCTTGTCATCCTATCACCATATGGGGAAAGGGTGCCCATAGCTCCTCTAAACCAAATTAGCCCCAGAGCAAAGATCCTCTGGCAAAATGAACATTTCTTCACTCTGGTCATTAGCAGAAACCATCTGTTTTCATCCCTCTCAGGTCCAGTTTGAACACTGAAACTGCTGGTGACTCAGAAGACAAGAGAACCCCACTTTTTGCCTGTACAGCACTGACTGCAAGAGGCCTCATTTTTGCGTGGAATGTTTGGGTGCTACCACAATTCAAATCACAAATGTAATTTTTGTTTATATTCTCTTCCCTTTGATCTCTCCCACGCTATGATTGCTGATAGATTCAGCTAGTTTAGAAACAAATACCTATTGCAGCTATGCTCTTCCATAAATAGCAATTGTGTGCTTTTAATCAGAACAAGTCTTATTCCAGCATGTTTCTGGAAGCTAAAAGGAAGGAGAGCAAGACCATTTTAAAAGGCACAGGATGTGGGCATGTGCATGCGTCCCAGTCCTCTGCACTACAGTGTGCAGAGCTGAGCACAAGAATGACTGCTGCTCTCAGCAAACATCAGTCTTTAGGCATTAAAACATTCAGCATGTAGAGGAAGAAAAGACATGGCAGCTACCAGTTAACTGGGAGGTTTTGTTTTATTTCTCTCTCTGTTCCTCTTGAATGCACTTAGAGGGAACGGCTCAGAGGATTCAAACTTCCTCACTTGCTTGTGGGGGGAAAAAGGAATCATCCCTGCTTTGGGAACCAAACTTCTCTACCCAAGAGGCAAGTCACAAGCATAGCACATCAGTGGGTAAGAGAAATGCTTGCCTTGCCCCCACCCCAACACCTCAGAAATGAAACCTGGGTCAAATCTTTTCATGTGTTGCTCATAGCTTCTTTAAAATAGTGTTTCCACTGATGCACACCAACGTGATGAACATTTTTCATGTATTATTAATGCGCTTCTTTGTACCATGTTCCGAAAAAAGTTTTGATTTATTCCACACCTTAAACCCAATGTGACAAACCAGGGAGATGGCAGCGGGCTGCCTCTTTCTTTCTCTAAGATTTGAAAACTGAACTTAAAAGTCTGGAATTATACTCAGATGCATTCCACTCTTGTAATATTAACATTTTTTTTATTACCTGAACTATTTTCCCTGTCTCCCTTGACTCCCACAGCAGGGACTCTCACATTATTTCCTGCAGTGTTCCACCCCCACTTTCAGAGACCTGGATTTGAGGAGCTGCCCTACCGTTTATCAAAGCTTTTCCCTTGGTCATCAGAGAGAGTCTTGTCTGGTTTGGGCTCTATGAAATCGTCTGCTTCTACTTTTTTCCTTGCTTTTTCTTCCTCTTCTTTGTATTGAGTTATCTGTTCACAGCTGAGTAATCTCAGTAGAACTGCGGGGATGGAGATCTTCTTGCCTCACGTCAAAGATACAGAACCTTTTTCAGCTGAGCCAGGGATTGGTGATACGGACGGGTATTTATAAGCACACACACAAAGTAGGAATGAGGGGTCCGCTGTGGCAATTCCTGTACAATATCGTATTGATCTCATATACCTCTGACCTCCCTCTCTCTGCCCCCTAACCATACAGTTCACCTCCACCGAGGCTTCCAGCCGCCTTTACTGCTCAGTGCCTCTCGAGCAGCAACCATCATTCTGGGAAAAGCAAAACCAAAGCAAAGAAACTCCTCACCAATCAGAAAAGCCAAGTCTTTGTTTCTTTTCTTCAAGATGTAGGATTTTCCCCCAAACCAGACCTGTAGAATTTGTAATATCTATTCTTAGATGAGCTGACATGTTTAAAGCTCAATAGATTGTAAAGCAGGTTAAATCATTACTATGTCCAACAGAGATTTGGGAATCATTTGTTTGAGAAGAGAGAAAAAACTGTTTTAACCTTGGGATAGGTTGTGAGATAATAGACTTTAAATTGTCAGTGCTGTTGCAGAGAAAAATCACAGATCTTTTCTCAGTGAATCCACTCATACCAAATTTGCAGACTGATTCTATGGTCAGCAGATATTTGAAGTATATGGTATTAATACAACTGCAGAGTGGTGTGATACAACTCTAAGTAAATGTTTTGGTTGGACTTGCTTGGGGGTTAAATTCTTTGTGTGTTTTCAATTGTCTGTTAATGCTTTTTTTCTCACAATATAAAGCTTCCATCCTGCCTGTGTTTTACTTCATAAGCTCTTTATAACATTTCTCTCTGCAGTCCTTTTTGTAGTGCAGTTCACATATGTAGAGACTGTCACGTGTTCCTAATCTCTGTCCATTTGTGTGATGGTACTCTGAGTAGGAGCCTCTTGGAATGGGAATGAGTCTCCCCTTCCTGAGAATTGGAAAATCACATAGCCCAGATCAGCATCTATGATAAAGATGCTGCCACCAGTGTTGCAGATGGCTATTATTTATTTATGTTAAACTGGGTAATGGAGTTCTCTTATCTGATATCAATAGAAACACCTTTTTACAGCAACATCATATATATATATATATGTACAAATGATGGGGAGGTTTTAAACTTCACTGGTCAGTACCATGACTGTTTGCTTGAACAGAAATCTAGATCTACTTTCTCTGTGTTTATTTTTCAGTTATTCTGGGGCATGAAATACACTTTTTTCCAAACACCATTTCCATACGTTCTTTCCAAAAAAGCGTGTGAGAATAACTCCTCTTCTGCTGTATTTCTATGTTGCAGCCCTTTCTGAGCATATGCACTTGTGCTAATCTCTTTCTGTGGCTACTGTAGCTGACAACTACAATCACAAAAACATTGATGTCTGCTTAAGATCCAGAGCTATGCAGAGAAAGCAAATTTTGAATGCTAAAGTGAATGCAAGGAACCAAAATCTCATTCTAATTGTCAACAATCTACTAATCAGGCAGTGAAAAGGAAAATGATGAGCTCTATACACCAAACCAAGACTTACCAACCCAGCTTAATCCACCCTTGCCAGAGGGCTGTAGGAGATAGTTTTATTGATGGTTACAGAACACAAAAGCTGTAAGGTATTAATGCATATTTTGTAAACAGGAAAAGTGGGCTAATTTATAGAATAAATTACATATAATTTTCCCCTTCTTCTTTTGCCTGCCAGCAAAACTATGCCCATACTGTGCTGAAAAAATGTTTTCACAGACTTGTGATGTTAACTGTTGAATCTATATTTATGAGTTTCCATGATGTTTCTGTAATAATAAGATTATTAATGTCTTTTTTACTTGGTATGAGGCACTAAGGCAATCAATGCATGAAACTCACCCGCCTGTAACAGTAGCTGGTTCATTAGCAGGGACTGCTGCAAAGACTGTGGTGAACATTAAGGAATATACATTTATTTTTAGCAGGTACTCTATTCTGTGCAATCCAGCATGGGAAATGGGGAAGGAATCTGTAGACTTCTCATTGGCAAAAAAAAAATCCTTCCTAGAATGGCATTATTTGTACCTTTTCTTTCTAGTCCTGCACCCTAAGATGCCATTGGACAAACATGAGTAGATGTCTTATGGCAGACCCAGAGAGGAGTTGCTGGTCAAACTGATCCTCTATTTCGAGTGCTGTCCTGAGCGTGGTTCTACCAACAGTTTTGTCCATGCAATATTTTGTATAGTTCCCGTCGTCACAATTAGCTCTTGAGAATATCATGTGCTAATGATATTCTCTTTCGAAAGCCTCATACCATCTTCAGACATGCCTTGTGCATGATGAATTCTGCTCCATCTTTAGTATCTTTTTCTTTCAAGAGAGACCAGGACAGATAGGAAAGCAGTCCTCTACATGACTGGCAGAGCCTGGATCTTGCAGCCTTTTTAGAATCCCCAGATTTGGTGGCACCCATATCCTTTGTTGGAGATTTGGTTGCTTCACCATTGATGTATGGTCAAAGAGGCTCACTTCAGCACTCAAATGAAACCTTAGCACTGTGTGGAGCAGTTGCACACTGATGACATGGTGCTGGATGTATCATTTTGACTAGGACAGAATTCAGACTTATGTCAGTTGTTAAACTTTTAGTCAGATTGCAAGTCTCCATGCTCAACTGAGAGCTTGCAACAGCATGTGAAAGTGACAGATAGCATTTTCCCTATCATTAGGAGTATTTCAATAATGTGTATAGCTCTTCATCAGCAAGCAGACATGCTGAAGTGATGCACACAGTATTTTCATATCAATATAAAGTGTGTATGAGTGGCCTTTGTAAGTTTGCTGTGTATTTAGGGAAAGTTCAGATTTGAGCGTCTGACCTGAATTTGGAATTGAGGGGTCCTTTCAGTGAAGTAAAAGTTCATTTTTCATGACAAGAATCCATGTATTAGGTGAACCAAAAACCCCATAAGCAGCCAGTTTTAGGGTTTCAAAGTGCCTTCATACAGGTTCTAGGAAGCAACTTGCAAAACATGCAGGAATTTATACGGAGATGTTTAATAAATCAAAGAGACACTTACAACAATGAACATCACTCAGTTTAGGTGATTAGTTCTTTACAGTCATTAGGATTGGAGACCAGAGTGTGTGGACTAGTCTCTTTTTATAGATGATTGATGGGATGAGAGAGATCAGAAACAATATTGTAGACAACAGATGAACAGAGAATATTAAAAAAGCAATGGGGGGAGGATTGAAGCCCTGCTGAAAGATTAAAGAATAGAAAGAAGTACAAATGAGCAAATCAATTATTGTGTGAAGATTTCTAGGATGTTGTTTAATTCATATTGGCCTGTTCTATATTTAGTTTCCTCACAGTTTCCTTTTTTATTGATGTTTCTTATAGTTCCCTCTCTGGAATCTGATTCTAAGATGCATCATTGAATGATCCTTTGAGGGGAAATGTTTCAAAATGAGACCCAATCTAGGAAACATTTTCTGACATGAGCCGTCTTGCCTTAACTAAGCAAAATTCAATGATGCTGTTTATGTGTATGAAAATCACTCGAAGCAAAAAGCTTGCAAATGTGGGCCATAAGGTGGGCATCTCTGCTTGTGGAGGGAAGGATAAAGAAGGAAAGGGAAGGGATGACTTCACACGTGCTTCTTCCTTACCTGGGAATTTATTTTGGCACCAAGTATGTGGGGCAGGTTGCTGGAGGGATAGTCCCAAAGCCATGCAGAGTGAAGGGGGTTTATGTGCAGTGTCTATCTGTCAGACCCATTGTTGGACATGACACCAGGAGCTGGGCAGCTCTCCCATGGGAACCTCAGGTTTGGGAGCAGCTTCAGGAGCCAGGATAGCTGGGTTTTCCACCTTGTCCTGCTGCTAGGAGCCTCCTTTCCCAAAACATCCTGCGCAGGGCTCCTTCCATCATGGTGGTCACTTGCTTGAACTTTTTGGGTCCCACTTGATTAGGTGCACTGGTATGGGCTAGAATAATATATGACAGGCTTCCTCTGGGAGCTGGAGAAGTGAACTGGAGCTGTTGTTTCCACTTAGCCATTCCTCAAGCCATTCCAATGGGCCAGGCAGCTTCAGGTCAATGTGTGAGAAGCAGGAAGAGGAGCCCAGAGGAGAGGGATTTGAGGTGCAGGTACTGTAGCAGAGCTGTGTGCTGCATAGTGGGGTTTGTGCATAGAGGATGTTAGGGTAGACAAAGAGGATGTCTGGGAATGGGTGTCAGAGTGGAGAAACCTTTGTGCTTATTGGAGGCACCATGTTAAGGGGAAAAGAGGAAATAAATACATATTGTTAAAATGGTGCACTCGAAGTACAAACTACAGAGTTTAAATAATGGAAACGTATTGCTTTGCTGGCTTCAGGATGCCATCACAGGGGCTGTTCAGGAATCAGTTCCACTTTGGAGAACGTCTGAATCAAGTTTCACAATAAATTATTCAATTTTGCAATACCTGGCTTAAGGATGATTATAACATTACTGTAATTGCTTCGAATGTAAACACTGAAATATGCTGCCCACCTCCCCCCAACACCTCAACGCTCAAAATTTGCAGTGGAAAATAGGTGCCTGTCTAAACATGTTGAAAGAAAAGTGTTGCTTTCCACACAAAATGTGAGCTTCTTCTCAGGTCTTAACAGCCAAAAGGATTCATTGGTATCATTTTTCTAAAGTATTTCATAGAAGCATGGTCATTCTTATTTCTTATCTGCGTTTTGGGAGACTGTGATGCATCACAGGAAGATTGCCAACAGGGAATGTCCATGTTACTACCAAAGTTTAGGGAATATGACTGCTGCTGCTGTGAAACACTGTGATGGTACCAAAGCTCATACTAAAGTTTCCCAACCTTAAAAATATTCAGGTTTTGGGTTAGGACTCTGAAGCAGCAAAACTGTGCCGACTTCCCAATGAGCCGATGCAGTTGTTGGCTGCTAATGAGGAAAGCCTCCCTGGACAGCTTCTGCATTTCCCTTCATGAACCCCAGACGCTGGTTTTTCACAGCGCCAGGTCTTTCCATTCTCTGCCTGGTTCTCTGGAGGCTGTGCTGGTGGTGTGCGTTCAGAGACCCTCTGGGCTTGTGAGCATCTTGCTCCCATCACTTTCCCTGTCTCTAGCTCTGGGTACCCGCTGTTGGTGGAGCTATAAAGCCTGCAAGATGACTGGTTTGACTGCAATGAGAAGAGCAGAAAGTGGAGAGTAGAAAATGGAACAGAAACTTGAGAGCAGCTTAGTCAAAAAGGAGCTCATTAAAGAGGACTTGAGGGAAGCAGGCAAATAGTGCTGAATGCAGTGAATTAAGAGGAAGGAATAGTGGTTGGGATCTTCAAAGAAAAGTAAGGGAGAATTCAGTGGGAGCAGGACACAATCCATTAGGATCTGCTTATCATTCCAGTGACTAATTTACAAGCTATTAGTCCCACAATTATCAATGTGGAGCTCACATTTAGCATTGCTGCTCAAAAGACAGCTTTCCTATCCCAGTGTTATAAAAACCATAATCAATTTTATTTGTGGTTGCCACTGCGACATGGGGAAAAGTACAAACAGTGCTGTGCTGCTTCTGTTACAAATCTCAGCGACTTAAATTACATGTTTGATTTCAACTATGTAAAAAATAAGCTTGAATACTGGGTTGGTCTCCAGGGAAAAATTGCTTTTCAGAAGGAAAATCCAGGGTCGAGGCATAGACTGAGACAATGGAGCAAGAAGAGGAATTGTAACCTGGGGAAGCTGTGCTTGAAATGAAATCCATGCCCTTATGCTCAATCAGATTGGCCCTGTTCATCATGTTAGGCCAGCCAAGTTAAACACAAAGCCAAGGTAAACATGACATAAGTACTAGATATCTTGCACATTTCATCACCTCCAGGTAAGGCAGTGGCTACACTTGTGTGTTGCTTTGGCTGAGCATCCTTTCAGCTGGCCATTCAGACTGCTAACTCTGTGTATAGTAATGAACATTAGTAAATAAATGAAAATTGAAAATCTTCTGCATATTCTTTTTCATAGCCTACACAAGGAAAAGTAACGATCTAAAGAGAGTAAAGTTGTTGTATATTTCTTATTCAAGTAAGAGCTGCTGGCTCTATCAGAATTGCAGAGCTGTACTTACATGTGTGAATGGGTAGACTTGAAGTTATTTGTCTCTGTTATTTGAATCATTTAGACAATTCACTGAACAGTACACTAAATTATTTTGCCAAAGAATCCCCAGGTATCTAGTATATGTATTACTGTTCGATCTCCTGTTTGATTTCCCTCCTGGAAACAGATGATATCTCACTGTCCCATTGAACAATCTGTGATTCCTCTCCAAAATAAAACCACTACAGTGATGAATAGAGAAAAAAAATCATCAAAATTTACATTAATTTTTTTTATGGCGTATTTTGGAAGCAAGGGGCTTTTTTAAACCCCCGTTTCCTAGTTCATGCTTGCCTCTAAATGTGTACAGAATAGCATGGGGGTCAGACTTCATTACGGTTTTGCTTCTTCAACAGGAAAGAAAATAGCATCTTGCTCGTTACATTCAGCTTGTTTGGGGCTTGTAAAGATAAAATAGTAAGGAGGGTGATGTCCTCTACACTGCAGTGTAAGAGGAAAAAAAAGACATGGATGCTGGCTGATGTGGCACTAGGTTGCGTTGACTTTCCAGTTGCTATGTGATGTGCTTTAGAAGTGCCTGGCCCACCAGTGCTGTGTAGGTCCATGCACCTCTGTGCAAGCTGCTGCTGCTGAGCCTGGCCACCCCACCATGCTGCTGTTCCTCACCCTCTAGTGAAGAAATTCTCATGGGTGCAGTGCCAGGCCTTAGCATCAGGCTCTTTCAGGACCAGCAGCACCACTTGTTCTTTGTTTTTACAGCATCTCCTTTCCTTCCTACTCTCTAATTGCTGCCATCGGGTCAAAAGCCAAATGCTGCACCTTCCCTAAACCCTGCCTTTTCCCTCGAAGCAGAAGAATGGCACTGTCAGCTACTGCCAGCTCTCCTCTGAGAGCTACTACCTGCTCCCACCTCTAGCTAACTTCCCCATCAGAGAGTACCTTATAGGGTTACAGCTTGTATGTTTTCTCTCGGAATAATATTCCCTGCTCTGCACTTTGTCTGGAGAAGGACAAACAGCCTGTGGAGGAGGCGTTCGGTAACTGGAACAGAGAGACTATATTAGCTCTACCTTTGCAGTGCAAAAATATGTCTGTTTTAGGATGATTGGACAGTATTTGGCCCTTGGGAATTATAGCCTAGGCAGGTTAAGTGAGAGCCATGCACATTAAATGCAGACTTTGAGGTAGGCCATTGCATCTTTCCTAAAATGATGTTACCCTACGGTCAGATTTTGTTTGTTTTTAATACTCTGTAAATTTAATACAGGGGCTTTGATGCATGTTTTTCAGCTTGAAAGCAAAACCGTCTTCCTTTGTCCAGCCCTTTACAATTTTAATGCTTTTAGCAGGCAGCTCCACGACACAAAGCCGGGCTCAGGAAGCTGCACAGCTAACAAGAATATCTGGAGCTGTTATAGGAAAGATTTAAAAGAACACCCAAGAGGCCAGGAGGGGACAGAAACCTTTTGGCCAGGGCGCACATCAGTCTTTGACTGAGGACAGGAACAAAGCTGCACCATGGCAGGTTGTTCTTCAAGGGCTCAGTGGTGTTTATACACCTTCAGAGGGAAAGTCTGGTATCAAATCAGCGTCAGAGAGAGGTTGCTGGCCCTGGTGTGTACTGCTGGAGCGGGATTGCCTCCCTTCCTAACTAGCTGAGCCTCTTCGTGCACTGGCTTTGAGCTTGCATAAAGCCTTTGAAGAGTTACTTCTGGGTTATAGTGGTGGGGACAAGGGAAAAGCCCTTTTGCAGGTCCAACAGAACTTTCCACTGCTGCACTTACTCTGGTTTTTGTTTGTTTGCTTGTCTAAATTTTTACTGTGTTTTTGATCTGAGCCCAAGAATTGAAACCATCGCTGGGAATGTGCTGCGAGAGAGAATTGCGAAACAAAATGCAACCGCAACACTTTAAATGCTGTTTTAAGTGGTGTCTAGACCTCATGCGGGCTTTCCGCGCCAAGATGAATTTCAAGAAGAGAATAACCCTTCTCCCTGCCACCCCCCCGCCCCCCCAATTTGTATTAAAAGTCAATTCCCTATACTCTCATTCAACTCTGGTCCTTCTGTATAAAGAGAAATAATATGACTTCTGCTTTCTTATTTTCGTTTGCCATTTGTAAAAGGCTCATGTTTAATGGAAGAGGAGGGAACACTAAAAAGGAAGCATGAACATGTATAGGGCTTTTGAGTTATTAGGTTAATTAAAGAAAGCCACAAAATGGTAGCAGTGGAAAAGGCCAAAGTCAAAGCATTAACCTTTGCTTACACTATGGCATTGCTGAGTGTGAAGAAAGATGCCCTGATCCTTGAAGAGGTTGCTCATGTTCTTATGGGCACACTGCTGTTGGCTGATGCCAGCAAGTATTTCTAGAACCACTGGCTGTGTTAAATTTGCATAATAGATGGGTTTGGTTTTATTTTACCTAAGGAATTTTTTCTCTCCCCTCACAGCTCTGGTGATTTGTTTCTTCTGATGTTAATAACTAGATCTGCAGTTAGTTTATCTGACACCATGATAATCCACGAACACCAGACACATGTAGGTAAGATTCAGCACAGAATATTCATTAGTGTCAGAGGATAGAGGAGAGTTATCAGCCGGGATGGGCTTGAAATGCTTTCTGGTGCTGTGTACAGGGGCAGAGAAATGTCCAAGGGAAATATTTTTTCTGTGGAAACAAAAGACAAAGTAATGTTTCCACTGTTTATTTTGGCAACCAAGACTACTCGAGCATTACAGAGAACAATACTTAGTAAAAGTCCCAGATAAATCATTGAGATTATGGTCATTTAGATTATTCTTTTCTTTCTTTTATAGTAGACATCACAGACAAGGTATGGTACCTCTTGTGCCTGGAGCTGCTCATTAATACAGGAAAAAAATAGTGAGAAGACCTTATTATCTAAACAGGCAACACATAGTGAAAGATGGGAAGTTATTACCCACACTTTTCAGGTGGGAATGAAGGAATATTGAGAGTAAATTATTTGTTCAAGGCAGCATAGATGGCTACGCAGGACCTACCCCATCCATCACAGTTCTGATCCATTTGTTTCCATCTATTCATTCTCAATTTTAAAAGATTTGATGGTTCTTATCTATTTTTTCCTACATATTTATTGATGAAGGCACCTTTACTGTCACACAGAAGTGCTTCATATCTGATGAGCAAGCCATCATCATTAGGATGGACTTGGAGATGTAGGGATTGGGTTCATTCCCAAAAAAAAGGACATCAGCACCCAAATTCTACGCCTCCTTTGCTATGAGCAGCAATACACTTTATGTTGTGTATTGCATCCCTGAAAGGCTTGGGGGTGTACCCTGATGAAAAACGAAAGCAAGATGGTATATATTGGCTCACAACTGATTAGACTCAAAATGGCTCCAAAGCTTCTTTTCAGTTTCCTGAAGCTCCCTACTGGCAACACAGCTCTACATATATGAAAGAGGAAAAAGGGCTTTCACTTACTTAAATTTTAGCCCATCTTCTAAAATCAGCAGAAGTTGCAAGCAGGTTTGCCTTTCTACAGGGTCTGACATGAGGACCTCTTTGCCACATACACAGGGGCAGAATGAAATGCATCCACAGAACATTCTCACTGGTCAAAATTCTTCTGGGTAAGAAGAGAGAACAGCAACCTTATTGCTTGTGTCATATTATGTAGATTTATCTGACACAAAAAGGTATGAACTTTGTGCTGCCCATCTGCACATAGTGAGACTTCACCTAGCCGCTTGAGAAGGTAAGCTAAGTGTTAAGCAGTGCCCGGGATAAGAGGGCAAGATGACTATGTGCCATGTAACACCTTTTACATATCATGAGCTGTGCACAAGGGCATGTCTAAATAAAATGCATAGGAAATAGCATCGCGCAAATATGATCTACATTTTTTTTCCTGATCAAAGAGGCTGAGGGAAAAAAATAATTAAAAAGTAAAAGCCTTATGCAATGAGATTTAAAAGAAAACTTTGGAGCCTGACAAGATGCATCTGGCACAACTTCAAAGTCCTTCAAAGTACATATAATCAATGTTTGTCAATAGCAGTTTTGCATCCTTTAATTTATCTTTCATGGATATAAAGCATGATGTTATTAGGATCCAGTCCATACCTTAATTCTGTTTGAGATTTGATGAATCAGGGCTCTATTAAAATTCAGTGCAAATCAGCTTACTCAAGGACATGTTACATAAAGTCGTGTGTTATCTAACTCCTTTTATCTTGCTGTCTTTCTAACTCCTTAAAGAATTTGGAATCTCTTAAACTTGTATGTGTGGCCACCAACATACTAAATCTCAAACACATTTTGCTTGTAGGCACCTGCTTAAATTATGCACGTGTGGCATAATTTGTAAACCTAAATTCTTTGTGTATTTTGTGATGTATGAAATCTCTTTAGGATGTTCAGACTCCAAAGTGAGGAATCATCAGAAGTGAGGTTCCCTGACATCCAAATATCAGCGCTTGTTACAGAGTCTGTAACCAAGTGCTCATATCTTATCTTTTTCACAAGAATATCGCAGTCTGGATAGGATATGACGAAGCCCTTCTGATTTCACTGTTTTCTTCCTTGTATTTCACCATGTGGACACCCCACCCATCCATTTTATTTACTGTACACTAATCAGGTCCTCCTGAGCAGACAACCATATTCATTTTTCTCCTGGTGGTGCTTAATGTACTTAGCACTATCCTATTTAACTGTTTTATAACCACAGAGAAAACGTATTGTTAGGGAGTTCCATGTGAATTTGGGCTGTGATGTGAGGATGCTGTATTTCTATCACCCTCCTCCTTCTTCCTACTCGGGCTCTAAACTATCTGGGAGAAAGAATATGTCTTTTCACTTGTTTTCATAACACGTAGCACAAGCAAGATCTGATCAGTGAAAGTTTGTCAGCATTTCTACAACAGAGGGCTGTTTATTCTTGCACTAATATTGTGATCTCAGTCGCTACTGTTGTTACAAATGCCTCAGCTTCTGGAGACTGGGAGGTACTCAAGAACTTCAGCTTTTATTGAAAAGAGATTCGAGGTTCTCACATCTGTGAGCAAATGCTTGAGAGCATGAACCTCAGTGTCTGAAATATAGAAAATAATAAACCCCACACTTTTAAAAACCTTATATTTTATAACTAGATCTCAATATTATTTCTTTTTTCAGTTAAAGTTAGTCTAATTCATACTCGTTTTCAACTGACAATAATACTAGAAAAATTATTCTATTACAAGGAAAATACTTTGGTTTATTGTCAATTTGTGCTATTCTCATCTTTGACACTTACTGATTCGAAGCTTTTACCAACGGTTAATGCAGTGATTATCTGGTCAGGATGCACTTATTTGATCAGGGTAATCTGTTGAACATTAAACAATATTTGAAGCACGGTTAATTATTTGCGCTGAATTAGCTCACCCTTGAATGATCGTGGCTTGTCTGAAAGAGACTTAGGCAAGAAGAAAAGGCGAGTTTCAAGAAAGAAAAGAGCATAAGGATGGTTAACAGCGCTCTGACCTTTCATGTTCTTCCGCTGGTCATTATCCTAGGGAACACACATTTGTGCGTGAGTATGTTTCTGTATTCCTTTCCTTGCTGTGTGCCAGCTCTGCTTCTTGCTGACCCCTTCCTCGGCAGCTGGAGCATTTATCTGTGTATTCACATTGCAAGATACTGAGGTGCCCAAGTAAAGACTGCACAAGAGAGAAGCCCCATGGTTTTTAAGAGCAGATATCTACATTGACAAGGAATATCCTGTCCAGGTGCGTTTAGTGGACACCCTGCAGCCAGGGGTGTGCAGCAGGGAATGCAGTCACTTCCCCAATCTTGAGCAATGAGAGATGCTCCAAACCACTGGGCTGCCCATCTTCAAGCTGAAGGGACTTGAGATCAGGTTAAACTAGGTTAGGGTACGTGTTGACTTGGAAGTTTTGCAAGCTGTTTTGTCCAAGGTAAAATTTACCACAGCCGTAAGTTTTGGATGGTTGAATTATCATTGCTACTGACATGGGAGAAAGTTTAACAGCAAAATACTCAACGCACCTAGAGATGGCCTTTATATACTTTCCCAAATCTATTCATCTCTTCTTTAAAGAAGACTGAAAGAATGACTTGCAACCAAAACAAAGTTAAAACTCAGTTTTAAAAACATTTCTGCCATCAAGTAGGTTTTTCCCACAAAGGAATTTGAGGTTCTTTCAAACCCCTGCTTTCTTAATGATGGTCTCTATGCATGCAGGTTTGTATTTGCTGAAATGCAGTGTAAAATTTCAGATGTTGGTATGTTTAAGTTGAGTTCTTTGGGAAAAATGTGTAGTGAGGGGGTTTAATGTGCTATAAATCTTTTTTGAAGAACTCAGTGAAGTTTTGATCAGGGATTTTCAAACCACAATAGGGTATTTATTAATAATTATTTTGTTAATTAATCAGGTCTATCTATCTACTGACAGCAGTCGATATGGCACACTTAATCCACTGGTACATATGGCCACTTACTGAGGGGATCAGCTCTAGGTAGTTCACTGCCAGTTTTACAGACATTGTGGGAACCCAATCTAATATAAATAAGCTCATAACAAGCTGCTTGTGTTAATTCACACTCAGTGAGGAAGATGTAGGTCCAGTCTTAGACAACACAAAGTCTTGCACAGATTTTTCCTAACTATACCTAAGTGTTAGATTGATTCATTAGCTTTGACAATCCCAATCTGACTTTGCTCTATATATTGCTGTGGAAAATGTAGCACGTATCCCCCCCCACCCCACCCCTGAAAATTCATTAACATTGCTAAAATGCAAAAGCAATTCTGCTGTCACTGAAAAGCAGCACGACAGAATATTCAGCAGGCTAGTTTTTAATAAAACATGTTTTTTCTTCATAATTAATATAACAAGGTTTTCTGGCTTAGCACTTGGAATGGATCCCAGGAATGAAAAAAAAGAGGGGGATGAGTAGCCATGACGTGACCATTGCAGGAGAAACATGTTATGAGAAGATGTTTTTGCTTTAATGATTTGTTCCAAAGGAAAAGTTCACTGTGAAATAGTTTGAATGCAAAAAGAACAGATTTGCACTTTGCTGAAACCGTGGAAAACACCCTTAAATTCTTATTTCCATCCTTCCCCAAAACTGCATATCTTCATCATTGTCGTTTTTATCTGAATCTGGTTTGGGGGGGTTTTATAAGTAACACTCTGATTAATAAATGTTATTGGTGAAATATAGCACAAGTCAAACACAGATTTAGGTGATCGCTCCTATCAAGTCTGACAAAATAGAACAGGAAAGCACTTGGACATTCATGGAACTGGCAGGTCTGGAGCAGGACCCTAAGGCAAATATTTCTGTTTGATTCTTTCATATTACCTGAAGAGAAACTGATTTCACCTGCATGAATCCAGACTATCTCCATAAAAGACATAAAGCTGCATGATAGGTGCTAATGAGAACAAATTTGGTCCTATATTTTATCATATATGATGCAACTGTGCCAAAGATTGCCTTCAGACATGACAGGTCTTCTCAGGTTGCATTAGGTTATTTCCTGCTTCTAATTACAATTCCGCTCAGTAAGATACTGTAGTAGCCTGTCATAAGGTATTGTGTTGTTAAGTTTTCCTTATTTAGCCAAGAAGAAATCCAAAGAGCTCTGCAGCAGCAGATTGTGCAATTTAGCTTTGTATCTTCCCTTAATCAGACTTGTACTGAAGCAGCTTTTCTGAAATACACACAGATTTAAATGGCTTAAATACTGTGCTAGAGAACTCCCCAATGGGACAAGACTGGGCTAAATCCCACATCACTGGGATGATGGAGCTGTTCATATGCCCAGCTGCAGCTCCCATTTAAATATGCTCTAAGGTGCTTCAGCACGTACTTGGAGGAGACAAAAAAATCATCTCAGGGTTTTTCCTTGTATCAGAGTTCCCTGCAAACTCAACCCCCCTAGCAGCAGAGAGGAAGACGTGGAGGGGGCAGAGTAGCAGAGTGACTCTTCACTGACTATTTCAGCGCTTGAGAAAGTTGATGTTCACTAAGTTGTGATGGAGAGCATTTTGAAGCCACTAACCAAGACCAGCCCAACAACCTAGCACACTTAGCAGTGGAAAGGGAAGGATTAATGTGTCACATTAAGGTCAAACAACTGCAAAGAAAACTTATTATCAGTGCTCATCTCCTAACTGGCCCACAGCCAATAGAAAACTTAGCAGTACAGGTCTTTCCTTGCCTCAGCTGCTTGGAGACCGACATTTTAGGGTGCCCCAAAGTCTACTTGATCTGAAGTCTTTTCCACCCACAGATGGCTCTTTTCCCATGGGAAACTCCTACTCCTGCTCCCTTCACCTTCTCTCCAGCACTGCACCCCTCATGCAAGGGCTTTATGCTCTGCTTTGTCACAGAGCTATCACTGCAAAGATTAGTGGGTGCTGTCAAGCCTGTCTCGGTTTGTGGCCCATCAGGTGTGATGCCCTTCTGCAGTGCTCGCCTAAATTTGCCTGATGCAGCAGGAAAGCAGCAAAGCCTTGGGAGTGCCCCCAGCTAATTTTACACCATGCACTCAGAGAGGGAAATGTTCCTCGCTGACCCCTGAAGGCAATCAGCTTATGCCCTGAAGCGTGCAGGTTGATATCCCCTGTAACTAAAAGGACTTAATGACTTTGCATAAGCTTTAAGTCTAGCAGTATAACCTGCATTCCCAGCACTGGCTGCAAAAGCGTTTGATAGCACAGCTCACTTGTTAGTGTGACAAGCTGGCTCCTGCAGCCCCTGTGAAACAGATCTTGTAGCTTCCCCTTGCTGTGGCATCTGAGGCTGACCCCGTTTTCCACCTGGGAGCAAAAGCACACCTCATCCACCAGTGAGCAGCTTTAGAAACAGCCAGCTGCTACCAGGCCATCTCTCACAGTGCAAAGATTAGTTTGGAAACTTTGATCTCTTGGAAAACAGGAGCAGGTAATTCCTGTGCAGGGAACCAAGCTGGTTTCAGCAGCACCTTCGAGGGCTCTTGCTTTCTTCCTGGATCCCTATGGTTTTTGTATCAGGTGCTACCATGGGAAAGGTTCACAACTAAATAATCATCAAAATAAAGACTTTAAACTTCCCTGGGTGCCCTGGGACCCATCTAATGAATGTGCCACTCACTCTGAGGCACATGTTGCAGTTCAGTGTGTAGGCAGTCTTGCTAGCAGAGAGGTGAAGAGCTCAGAGATTCTGGTGGAATCCTTTCAGAGAATGGTTTCCCAGGCTAAAAATACAACATGTGTTGCATGTGTGCTCCAGATGATAATATGCCCTCCTTTCATTATACTGCAACCATGGCCTTGGCTGAGAAATACAATGTCATTGCTGGAAAAGCCACTTTCCCTTGAAGTTCAAAGACTGTCACTACCCAAGATGGTTGCAGGCAAAAATCTGGCCGATTGTAAGAGCATCAGAACTGTCAATTCCCTCCTCCTTTGGCGAGCAGCCCAGACAAAGTTTCCCACTGAGAGCTGTCAGCAGGATCAAGGGGTTCACTACGAAAAGGCAGTAGTTGTGTCTGCCCTCTTGGCTCCTTCATGCCTTATGTCAGTTGCAGATGGAAGTTGATCAAATATCCATCCTCATCCTCCAGTTCATCCCCATCCCACCTCCTTCTCAGCTGCAAAGCTGTGGCTGCACAGAAGAGCACATGAAAGGGGTGATACTTGTTTTTCTGTCATGGAGGCCACTTGGTGGTGAGTTGCAGGAGGATTTGCACAGCTTAGTGCAATTAAGTGAATAGACTAATTTCTACCAATGCGGTTTAATATTTGAACTCCTGTAGTGCTTTGTTGCAAACTGAGGGTATGTATAGATGCAGTTCTCATCCTCGTTGCTAGCCTGTTATGCCAGCTTGAGTAGCTACAAGGTTTTCTCTGGAATTACTTCTGGTTTGCACACATGTAAATTCACAGCCTACCCCTGGGTTGTTGCCTTTCTGCTGCCTGTTTCTCCACCTGCTTTTGTGGTTTAATTATTCATTTTGATTGTAACAAGGGGTAGCGAACGTACCCGAGACACAATAAACAGTTCAACTGCAGAATGCCCTTGGCAGCTGTAAATGATTTCCCTTGGATTTGGGGTCAAATCTTCCTGGATTTATTCAGAAAGAATTAACTGGACGTTTTTGTCAGAGAAAGAGCTGTAGGATTCTGTCCTGAGACCAAGAAAGCTCATGGTGCTGACATTACTGTTTGAAATCTATTACATTTCATTAGTTTCTCTTTCTTATCGAATTGAAATGGAAAAATGGAGAGTATCATGTATCCGCAGCATTTAACCTTGGAACAAGGCCTAATTAGCAAAGTTTTGATGGTTCTTCAGAGAAGTGAAGTTTCAGTGAAGTGCTAACAGTTATGACGATGACGATGGACAATAAAGGTCAGGTGAAATTAGGATGTTTTGAATTTCAGCCAGTTCTTCCACCATGTTTCTCTAAGAGCCCTATAAATGTAACCAGCTCCACACTCAGCAATGTGCTGGTGCCCATATCAAATGTCTCTCTCAGTTTTTTTTCTCTCTTTTTCTGCACAGTTTCTTTTTTATGAGCCTAAAGTAATAACATTTAAAATCCCTCTCCACAAATTCTTCCAGCTTCTTCCCCCATCCCTGCGGACCTGCTACAAACAGGATCCAGCGAGTTTACTCCCCCTTGAGAGAGCACACAGAGTATCTGTGTCGAGCTGCAGCAAGGGGACTGTTTGGTGAAACCAGCCCCACAGCCCTAATTCCTTCTCCCAACCCCTTTTGTTTGAATCCGGCTCCTCGCTGGGCTCCGTGCTGCACCTCGTCGGAAGGACAAGATCCTCCTCTGCTGGCCATGAGTAAATACGGCACGGCAGGCAGGATGCCCTGCCTTCACTGCCCCTGCCTGCACCCCTCCTGAAACCCCACTCTGCAGCCCCCAACCTGTGCCATCTCCTAACTGCCTTCTGCATCCCATTTCCTGAATCCCTTTATGGCGGGGAGGATAAAGGTGAGCTCAAGCACGAAAGAGGGAAGGAGGCGAGCGCTTGTCCCTCCTCTACTGCACTCCACCACGGAATGGGAGGCAAGAGGCTAAAATCCAGCCTCGTACTGGCTAGCAGGGGATCGATGCTTCAAAACCAGCGTGGTCTGGTGAGTGATGCAGTAGAGCTCAGAAGAGAGGGGAAAAGTATCCACACCACGAACTCAGCTTTGCCTGAGGTTTTGTGTATCTGCAGCTGAAGCATTCGTCAGGCTCATGAAGGGGAAAGCTCCAGGGAGCTCAAGGGACAGCAGAGCCTTATGATAAAGACTGAGCTCAACTTTTGGATTCTCTGCTCCAGGATCTTTTGTTCCCAGTAACATTTATACTGTGGTAGTAGATAGAGGCTTTCACCCAAAAAGCAGGAACCAAAATCGGGGGCTCAGCCTCCCTAGAGTACAAGCCACTGCCTGCTCTCAGGGGTGTTACTGGAAACCTGCACGTTTTCCAGGCAGCATTTGTTGCAGGAGTTTAAGGTATCTGCCCTTCTGCGGTCAGCTCTGCCCATGGAGGAGTGCCTGGGCACTATGGGAGGGGTAGGTGGGCAGCCTGGAAAAGAAAGTGGTGCAACAAAGTGAGAGGTCTCTGATCTTTCTTCTTCCCTTGGTGTGTGAGCAAAGCCTTGGGTATTGTGTGTGTGTCATCTCTGCTCTACAGCTGGGGGAAACTGAGGCACAGAAGAGCAAGATGCTGTCACATCCTTCACCTCACTCAGCCTGGGCTGAAACCCTCTAGCATCCCCATGAGGAACCAAAGGCTGCCCCAAGTGCAGGGGCAACCTTGCTGCAGTCAAACCCTTCTGTCCCCAAAACCCCTTTCCAACCCCATCGGCACAACAGGGCACTGCAGACAGCTGGCATGGGAGGCAAAATGTTTCTTGCTTCATCCTGCTCCCATTGCTGCTTCCTTGTTCTTAGTTTCATGTATTCCTCCAGCAGAAAGGAGCACTGTTGCAGGGTCTGTTTTGGTCTGCATATATGGATGAATGCTACCACTAATTCTAAATGGAGCAATTAAACCTTTTCTTTATGTAGGGTCTGCCAAAGGGTCTGACAGACCCTGTTACCTGCACTTAAGAAACATATACACTAAGGGCAGAGCTTTTACAGCCTTCTCATTTACCATCATCTCCACACTCATTCAGGAGGGGCAATTGTGTGAGTGTGTGTGTCCTCCCAGCTGCAAAGGATTTAGCTATGGATGTGTGTGGCTCACTTAAGTGCACCTGGAAAGGGGCTTTGCTGAGCAGTGCCGGGGACATTGCTCATTAAAGTCAGTGGGATAGGGGAGAGCTAGAGCGTCTGTTCTCCCTGGCTCAAGCACAAGAGGGAAACACGCATGCCTGAAGCAAAATCTCATTTATATATTTCAGGTAATACTCGCAAATGTAAATGCTGAGCTTTTTAGGTCCTGTTTTTCACTCATTCCTTCTGATTCATTCGTTCTTAGTCACAACCAGTGGTAGCTGAGAATGTTGTTCTCCTATATGCCATTTCTATCCATAATGCACAACGAAACAGGGTGTAGATTTACAGCTAATTGCACCTGTGGCAATATGTAGGTGCACATAATACCTGTGTGTGAGTGCGCGTGCATGCATGTTGTCTTTATTACATGTGTTCAGTTGTTTGGAAATATGTTCTCTTCTGACAAATAACGTGAGAGACAATGAATAGCAGCTCCAGTTCCTCTTCTTTACACCTGCTGTTTGCACGTGTATTCTCATCACAGGCAGGTAATCCTGTCCGTAGCTGGGGTTTAGAGCAAGAGGGAAAGCGAGCTGAAATCGTCAGGCAGCAGATGCATCCCGGTGTGGAGTCAGTGTGTCTCCTTTCAGACAAACCTCACTCACACTCTTCAAAGCCTGAGGGCTGTTTTCCTTCTTCTGTTTCCTTTTGTTGCTTGCCCTTGATCATGAGCCCAACAGGAAAGACTGGAGCTCCACGCTGGAGGTCAGAAGCATGGCATTTCCTAATGGGAAATGGCAGAACTGTTCTCCTCCATTCAAACGTTGTTGACAGCCTTACAGCTCAGAGATCCAGATCCCACTGGCTGCACCAGCACAGGCTCCTGGGGCTGTGCTGCACTGCCTGACCTCATCTCCACCCTATCTGAGCTTTGGCAGCCAGCTGGAGAGTGGCCTGTTGATATCTCAGGCACATAGACAAACAGTCAGTGCGTGGTCACTTAGTGAGCAAAGAGGCAACTGAACTCATTCAGGATAGGTTTTCCCCAAAACACACCAGCCCAGCCACTGGGTGATGCTCAGAAAAGCCAGAGCCCCCATGTGGGTTGTTGGGAGCAGTGGGCATTTGAAGACATTTTGCTAATCCTTTGAAAATCCAGCCCCATTAGCTCCGAAGTGGGTAATGATCTGGATGCCCAGCACTGGGGGCAAACAGAATCTTTGTGCTGTAAACCAAGTGCTGTGCTGGCTTTTGGTTTTTAGAAACTGACTCTTTGCCCTTTTCTATCTCAAGCAGGCTGCCCATTTATTCTCCTTGGCTGACCTGCTGAATGGTAAGTGGTTTCGATTTCATTTTAACTTCTGCATACCAAACTGAGAGGCTGGTGACCTGAACCTTCAAAGAGCCTTTGCTAGTGCCCGGTGCTGGATCTTACAAACTTCATGCACAGCTTTGCTGAGCTTAAAATAAGGCCTGTGATCAAGTAGAAAGTGTGCTTGACTTTGGATGATTGGCTTTGTGTGAGTAACATGCTGAGCAATATTCAGACCTCTGCATGTGCTCTGCGCTGGTCCAGGGGACAATGCTGCACGGGTCCCAGGCAGGAGCATGTCTGGCACACTGGAGCCCAAACCAGAAGTACAGCAGCAGTACCACTTTGCAGCTGATCATGGGGTACTCCTAGACTGCACAACTCTGTCCCAAACCAGGACTTTTCCACCATTCATAGAATCATAGAATGGTTTGAGTTGGAAAGGACCTTAAGATCATCAAGGTCCAGCCCATCTGCCATGGACAGGGACACCTCACACTAAACCATGTCACCCAAGGCTCTGTCCAACTTGGACTTGAGTACTGCCTGGGATGGAGCATTCACCACTGCTTTGGACAACCCATTGCAGTGCCTCACCAACCTCACACTAAAGAACTTCTTCCTTATGTCTAACCTGAACTTCCCTTGTTTAAGTTTGAACACGTTATCTCTCGTCCTATCACTACAATCCTGTGACTACATTCTGCGGCAACATGTGCTCAACATAGCTCTGGGGACACATGGTGGGTCATGGTGCTGGGCTACAAACCTCACATAAGCGAAGAGTCTAGCTGTGCATGAGAACTGAAGGCCACATAAATGAAGGCTAACTCTCCCTTGCAGCATACAACTAACTGTGCAGCTTATTTCCACAATGTTTTGTCCTAAGTGCAGAAAGGTTCAAAAAGTGTTTACAAGCTCAGGCAAGCAAAAAACCATTAAGGACTATGTAGCATTAAGACGTTGATAAAGGTAAAGCTGTGATGAATGTTGTGTGTGGATGTGTAGACTGTATGAGGATTTGCACATCCTTTCGCAGCCTACTTGGTCCACATAGAAGATTATGGGATTATTGATAAGTTTAGTATTGTTGCAGGTAAGTTCTGCTTCTCCTTTTCTTGATTTCGGTGGTCTTAGATCTGAGTTTATAATTTATAGCTAATAAAATATTATATTAATATACTGATTTTCCCAACAAAATTGCATTACATTAATATACTCATTTTCTACTGTTCATTCCAGTGGCATTTGGGCTTCCAGGTCAAACCTGCAAGTCCAGCAGCCTTGTAGCTCATGCAGCACTGCTGCTTTCCCCAAATCAATGTTGCTCTTCTAAAAGGATGTGTATGGAACATAAATTTCCCCATTCTTTGTGCATCCAAGCTCAGCATTTGGCTTCTGCAAGTATTTGACCACAGAGCTGTGCATTTGGCTTCAGGCTTTACTCACAGGCCTTGTGCAAACTGATTTGCCTTTTGATGATGGAGTATCCCTTTCATGATTTCTTAATTCGTTCCCTCCCTTATGGTTATTATAACGTTTATTATAAGGCTTTATGGTCCTTATCTCTGTCTCATCACTGCTCCTGCCCTCTTCCATTCCCTATCCTTCTGCAAGTCCCCACTCCTTCAGCGTCATCATCCACCTTTGCCCAGCTCCCGACCCTCCAAGGAAAAGGTGCTGCAAAACTGCTTTAAAGTATCAACCATAAAACTATGTGAAAGGCTTTGTTGTTAACTGATCTCTCTTCTTTCACAATTTCTTTCCGGAGCTGCGTATATTCCCAGCTATAGCCTGTGTGGAAGAGAGGAAATACATGAGGTCTTATCTCTGCAGAAGCAAATGGTGGACATCTCGTTATTTAACATACAGTCAGGATTTCAGCCCCAAAAAAATAACACGACACTATTCTCAGAGCTGGAGACAAAAAGTATTTAGATAGGTGGTAGGAAAACTCATCCTGCTTAAATTAGGCCACATTTCAGTCAATCCCCGGAGGTTCAGAGAGCTTGAATAAACGCCGGGTACTTTCTGGGGCTCTTGATGTGTGTTGGCAATAGGCTTTAACTTTGCACATCACTCATCTTGACATCTGCAGTCCAACAAAGTTACCTCGCAATTCAGGTCACTCGATGGCATCCTAATGCATCACTTTCTCACTCGGAACATTAGTCATGACTTGATCCAGCGAAGGTTTTGAAAACAGTGTGACTGCCGGCATTGGGATATCTGTTCTCTCTGAAACAGAGAGCCCATGTAAGCTAATGAACAAGGGGATATTGATCAGAAATCCATTGCTTGATTGACAGCTCTTGGCAATGTGAAAAACTGCAGATGAAAGCTTGAGCAGTTTAAAAGATCACCCAGACCTCAAAGCTGATTTGAAGCTTTAAAAGTCAATCTCTGCCTATCAATTATGGGGGGATTTTTTTGTACTACACAGAGGAAAGTTATTCTTTGAAAATTTGCATGCAGGATGTCTAATTTAATTTCATGTAATAGTCACATTTCAGTGACAAATGTCAGATCACTGCTTTTTTTAAGTATGTTAAGGTTTTCCAGCACTTACAAAGAGTGAACACTCTGATTTGGTAATATGTTTAAATTTACCAGTGTATCAGACTTTGTGCATTAATTATGTGCTCAGACACAAAAAAAAGTGTTGTTTTTCCTTTACTAAACCTATAGCTTGTTATGAATAATTAAAAAAAAAATGGAATGGGAGCACCTCTTAAATAAGAGATGTAGAAGCCAAATAGTTATTTAGTGTCGAAGCAATGATAAAAAAGAAGACATCTTTTAGTTCGATGTCATGTACCCAAGTTAGGGCTTTCTGTTCTTTGTTTTTCACTGCTTCATGCAGCTGGGGAGGACACAGAGTAGCTGGGAGATGGGAAACATCACTCATGTGACCCATAGAAGCACTTTCTGGTTCATAGTTTCATAAGGAGGGATGGGGGAAGTAAGGACATTAGTGATTCCTCAGATCGGCAGCACACTCTCATCACCTTGGCTGGTCTGATGGCCAGGCAGCTCAGCTTCCCAACTCCCGCTACTCATATGGGAAAACAAGGGTACCCAGAAGGGTTTGCTGATGCTTTCCAAGCCCTTTCTGCATGCACATTTAACTGCACAGCTTGGTTATAACATTTCTTGCAATGGTAACTGCCAGCCCATGAGGGGGTTTTTCGGCAACCAAAAGTGCCCTCCTCAAGGGCTCATGGGTACCAAACTGGCCTGAGATGTGCATTGGCCTGTTCCAGAACTACCTGTGGGTCATCTCCCTGTCAGTGTAAATAGGGTTTTGTGCTCCTCCACCTTGCAGAGACGTCCTGCAAAACATTAATCGCATCTTCACCAACTTGGGGTTTGCCACTGAGATGTACTTAAAATAGTCCATAATGGGCCAATAAGTAATTTCGTAGGTGTTGGTAAGAAATAATTAATTATTAGCATTAAAAGATTGCCAAGATGTAATGCCAGTGTAACAAACTGAAGCAACAGTATTTTTGTTTCTTAACACCGTATTTACACTGAAGAGTTGGTTTAAAAACCATGGTAGAGGCTTCTAGAGTGGCTTAGCTATTTGAGCTCATTTGGAACACTTGTTTTCCTCTGTCAACTCCAGAGAGTCCTCACCAGCCTCTGTAAATCACGCTGGGCATGTTTGCAGTCTGCTTCTGGCAGCTGTAACTCCCCTGTTCATCCTTCACAACTTTTAGCAGGTATATTTTCCCATTAAAAGGGCTCCCCCATCCCTCAGAACACTTCTTTAAAGCATCTGTGGAATAAAAGCCAACGCTCCCCACTGAGATATTGAAAATAAACAGGGGAAACAAAATCAGCCTCCTTCAGACAATCCCCTCAAACTCGTGCGCGGGCGAAGTCTCCCCTCCGACACAGTGAGCTTGCAGGCTGCATTTCAGGCAAAACCCTCTTTTTGTTTTCCTTTCTTAACTGCATCACATTAAATTTAATTTTGTTCACTGTAGACAATGTCCTTATCTTCCAGCGAGATCCTTCTGTTCCTCAGCAAGGCACACACTTCTGCAACACTTGCACATTGTCGAGACTCGGCTCCTGTGGAAATAATGAGCTGAGGAAAAGGAGTCTTGACTTAACGTAGCAATAAATGAGGTGAAACTTTCCTCCTTTCTTTTTTTTTTGGTGAGAGTTGGCATGTAGGAGAAAAAGGAGGAAAAAAAAAAAGGCAGTTCTATTTCAATATGGAGTATAAAACATCCATTGTACAAAAGTGGAATTTCTTTCTCTTCTTTCAGAAGCAAAGAAAGAATAAAGATAAAGGCTGCAAGGGAATGAATGAGGAGAGAAAACTAAGATAATGCAGTTGATAATCAGTTCAAGGCAGAGCATTATCCATGGGGCCATCGGTCCGGCCCTAGGGGAGAGCTTTTTAAAATGCCTCTCTACGGAGCTTAGCTTTGCTCATTACCATAGCTTGTCTTTGAAACAACGGCATGGCTTCCCCCAGCAGCAGCCCTACCTGCTCAAGGAGCTGACAGCCCACTTTAATCATCCAAACCCCCCCAAACATGGGCTGGCAAAGCAGCGTGGCCCACTGGTGCCAGGCTCCCAGGAGATTGCTGGCTATTGGCTTAGATGGGGCAAGGATGGATTTCTTAGCATGGGTCTGCTGTGCCAGGCCCTTGCTCTTTGGAAGGGACTTTGTGTATAGGGAGCTACACAGGTGTGTAGGTGCCTTGGGTCCTCAGTCCCCTCCAATTTCCTTCCAAATGGGTTCCTGTGTCCCCACACACAGCAGGTACCTGCATGTTGGTGAGGGTCTTGCCATGTGCTGCAGCAGCGGTGATGCTGATGGTGATCAAAGTAGCTGGACAAAGGGAAACCCTTCTTGTAGGAATCTAAATCTCCCTTTCTTACTGTGCTGGTAGCAGCCATCAGCATCCTCCCTGGCTGTGAAGGCAGAGCTGGGGCCAGCAGCGCTCAGGGGTGGCCATGCTGGGCACTGAGTGAGCTCTGCCCATGCCGAGGAAGAGCTGAAGAGCATCTTTGGTCCTCAAGATGATGCAAGCTCTGGACCCATTAAAATCCCAGATGAGCTGAAGGAGAAAAGGGCTGTGTCCATCCCAGGAAATAACCTCTTTCATACCTTCTCTCCTTCTAGCAGTCCTAATTCCTCTGTTCTTCCGCTCTCACCCCATCCTGCAGACGAGGCTGATGACTATGAGTACGAAGATGAGTACCTTGAATTGGAGCAGGACCTCTTTAACCACCAGCAGCACTCAGAGGATCCCGACTGGTTTGAGGAATATTTTGGCTACAGCAGTACTACAAAAGGTACCTCTGAGGGGTGGGCAGGGAGTGGTACAATCCCAGCCCTGTGCTTGCAGAGGGAGTGTGGCAGGCCTCGGCTGCCAGCCTGCTCTCGAAATGCCTGCATCAAAGAGATGAGTTAGGAGGATCGTTTGCTGTGTTCTCCTTTGTATTTCTCTTGTAAGGAGCCTGTGTTTTATCTCTGGGTTTCACAGGATGGATTCTGATCATGCAGAACATTTCTGATTGCTACTACAAAAAAACAGCACAGACTTATTTGTCTATAGACACTGTAAGATGTAATTGCTATTTTCATGGGATGTATGTTTTGTATTTATGATGAGAACCAAATGTAGAGCAGGTTTCTTTCTTTTTTTCTTGTATTTTTTTTTCTTCTCTCAGTTGCAGGGTTTTCTCTTTTCTTTTCTTGTTCTCTTTCTCCAAACTTCAGGAGAGAAGGAAAGGATCTTTGAGATTTCTCAGGGAACACAGCAGCAAAGCTGCCTGTAACATACCCTGGGTTATGCCCTGGTACAAAGAGAGCAGAGCTGGTATGCAGCTGTCCCCAGTGCACATACCGCCTGACAGCCTGGAATGGAGAGGTTGAACACAGTTCTATGGAGTAGCACTCAAAAGCCTCTCATCAGGTGCCTGCTCCCTTGAAGCAGCGATCACCCAGGGCTATTATAGAGCATCATGGTGGTGGATGACTTTTCTAGGGAAGATTTAGTGCCACCTTACAACCAGCACAATGACAAACCCAGATACCTCCACAGCACATGCATGAAAATTGATGCCCAGGTACAGCTCTGGCTCTTCAGGCATCTATTGCTTCTGCTGCCACAGAGGCAAATCTGTCCCTGGGCAAAGGAAAGGACTTGCACCATTACAGCTCCATCATAGGCATAGAAAAGGGAGCTTGGGACATCCAGACCAAAAGCCATGAGCTGTTACAACTTGCAGTAAGCACTGCAGCAGTTCATAGCTGTTCCTGTGGTTGCTGAGCTGATGCATAAGCACAGTGTACAACACACAGTCTGCCGTGCCTAGGAAAGCAGCCTTCTGCAGTCAGAAAACGCAAAGAGAAAGCAGATGATGGAGGTGGAGCAGCTGGAAGTAAAACTAAAAGGTCTCCATCCTTTCTCCAGCAGACCCATGCTCCTCCAAACCCTGCAAGAACAATGGTAGGTGTGAAAACAGAGGGAGCAGCTTCAGCTGTCTCTGCCCCAAGCCGTATGCTGGGAACACATGTGAGAGAGGTAAGTGCTCCTTCACTAACTTACACTCCTGATTTTGGCACCTGATGTTACTGTTACAGCTCTGCCAATGGGAGCAAACACAAGGCTTTATAAACCCACTGTCTGCCGGGCTGAGGGCTTTGACAGCCCACCCCAGTCATGTTTATAGGCCTCGCAATTGTCTCCCTGTCTAGACCTAGGTCTGTCTAAAGCAATATCCAGATTTTAGTGCGCAGAAAGTATTTCTCTGTCTCCTAACAGGTGGTCAATGAGGAGCTGCTTGTTAGTCATAGAACCATAGAATGGTTTGGGTTGGAAAGGACCTTAAGATCACCCAGCTCCAACCCATGACTAGACCATGTCACCCAAGGCTCTGTCCTACCTGGCTATGAACACTGACAGGGATGGAGCATTTACCACTTCTTTGGGACTCCAGATTCTTTGTTATTGATACTGAGAACATGAAAAGAAATCCAAGCCCACATGGGCCAAGCTCTTGTGCACACACTAATGCTGATGAAGCACCTAATGTCTCTTTTTCCACAGTGGAGGACACATGTCGGGAGAAGAGGTGCCACAAAGGAGACTGCCTGCTTACATTGACTCCACCTTATTTTAAGTGCAGCTGCAATTACCCCTATAAGAAACCTCACTGCCAACGAGGTGGGCACTCAGCACGGCACCAAGTGGATAGCGGTAGGGACAGCAAGGGGAGGTCCATCCCACCACTGTTTGTCTGTGGTGGGAAATCACACACAGCCCACTGCAGAGTGTGGTCCTGCCCTCGGCATCCAGCCTGAGTCTGCTACAGGTCCCATGACTGGGCTGGTCAGTGATGAGTGATGCTTGATGCACAGCGGGTGGTTCAGTCATTGGTAACCTGCCTGGTGATGTGTTCTTCAGGAGTTGATAAGAACTCAAAGCCAACAGGCTAAGTGGGAGCTCTCCCCGTTTTCCATCAGGCATGTGAGTGCCTGTATGGCATTCAGCACAGTGACACGGCTGTTCTGTGTCTCCCCCATTGACAGCATCTTCACCGTGCAGGCCGAACCCTTGCAAAAATGGAGGTGACTGCATTCGGCACAGGATCAGATCGAAGTTCACCTGCAAGTGCCCAGCACCTTTCAGAGGGAGGTTCTGCGAGATTGGTATGTCACAGCACCGGGGCACAGCATAGGGGTGAAGCCTCCAGACAGACCCTAAGCCAGAATAACTGATGCCACACTGACCCACCTCCCTGGGGAAAGAGTTGGAGGAAGAGGCTGGCCTCTGTGGCTACCCCTGGCAAAGGGAATCAAAGCAGCTCTCATACTGATGTACGCTTCAGCAAGGTCCCACTGGTGTATGATGAGTGAGCACATGTTTCCCAGAGGTGGCATGTGTCCCATGGGGGAGGAACATCAGACTTTCCTTAAACACTTGAAAGATGATGTAGTGAAGATTCGTTCCCAGTTGTCTGACTGCAGGAACAGCCACTAATACACGGGTGGGTGACCAAAAGCATCCCAGCCTTCATGAAGAGCCTTTTGCCTCTGTACCATGGCCACCACAGCCCACACGTTTCCAAGGAGGAGGATTTGGTTTTTGTCTTTGAAAAGTTGATTGTGCTTCAGACTGCACGTTGCAGGTGACTTTTACCTCCGCCTCACTTACAGGTCAGGTTCACAGCCTGACAACCTTCTTTTTGGCACATCCACTGCCCTAGCATGGTAGCAGCTCTGCACCCACTTCTGTCTCACCCTGCTGTGATACCATTTCTTGCCAGGCAACTGGCAAAGAGATTCTGCTTTGGCATTAAGATACCTCTTAGCTGCTAGGTCTTTACCATGCAAAGAGGTTTCAGACGTTTGAAGTCAATCAAGCTTCAAGCTGGACAGATAGGGACATTAGTTTTATTTCTGGCCTATGTAGGTTAAAAGGTATCATTAACATGACCCAGTAGGTCCTTCTCCTCTATAAAATGAATGTACAGCAAGGAAGGGAACAAAGAGTGACTGCTTTGGGCAAGGAGCAACACAAAAGCAATTTTAACATCAGTATTATCTTCCTACAGGACCGGATGACTGTTACGAAGAGAACTCCTTTAATTACAGAGGAAGAGTGAACCAAGCAGTGAATGGCAAGACATGTCTGCACTGGAATTCCCATCTTCTCTTGGACCACCCTATTAATGCCTTTATGGAGGATGCTGACTTTTATGGCATTGGTGAACATAACTTCTGCAGGTAATATTTTGAAGAGGCAACCG
Source organism: Psittacus erithacus (assembly GCA_009867235.2). NCBI lineage: Eukaryota > Metazoa > Chordata > Aves > Psittaciformes > Psittacidae > Psittacus > Psittacus erithacus. Next base: position 64,812 of record WYDI02141247.1, on the reverse strand, counting down.
TAGAGGTCTGTGTCAAAGAGAGCATTGTCATGGTTTAATCCCAGCTGGCAACTCAGCCCCACAGAGCTGCTCTCTCACTCCCTCCCCAGCAGGGTAAGGGAGAGAATCAGAAGAGTAAAATTGAGAAAACCCATGGGTTGAGGTAAAGGCAGTTTAATAGGAAAAGCAAAAGCCATGCGCACAAGCAGGGCAAAACAAGGAATTCATTCACCACTTCCCATGGACAGGCAGATGATCAGCCGTCTCCAGGACTGCAGGGCTCCATCACATGGAATGGTTACTTGGGAAGACAAACACCATTGCTCCCCATGTCCCTCTTTTCCTCTTCCCCCTGGTTTACATGCTGAACCACCTTGACTCTGTGTAAGCATTGCTCAGCATGAAACCATGCTGTGTTTTCAACACTGTTTCAGCACCAATCCAAAGCACAGCCTTATACCAGGTTCTATGGAGAAAATGAATTCTATCCCAGCCAAAACCAGCACAGGCACTGAAGATGAACTGCTCATGAATTTGGCAAACTGATAGTGTTATGATCTCACATCTTTCAAGATAATGCTAGTCTACAAAACACCAGGGTGTCAGAGGTGCATTCCCTAAGTCACTGATGCAAGGTCTCCAGAAACAGCCCCCATTCCCCATTTTTCTTAGGGTTAAGATAGATTTAGGGACAGTAAAATGGCAGAAGCCTTGCTCTCTTATCTCAAGCATCTTCTTTGTCAAATCTTATGAAAGAGTGCCTTTGGAAGTCTGGCTCTCATAAGGGAATCTGAGGCTGCTCCTCTAGGCATTCTCAGCTCTCTCCCTGGTTTCATGGAGATTTCCCAGTTCCTGCTGGCTGACAGCCTGAACTGTTCCCTGCAGGAATCCCGATGAGGATGAAAAACCCTGGTGCTACATCAGAAAAAATCACAAAGTGGAATGGGACTTCTGTGACGTTTCACCCTGCTCAGGAACAGGTAAGGAATAAGAAACGAGCTGTTTGGCAGCAGTGTGCATGGTCCAGAGCAGCGGGTGACTCCCTGTTACTTGACTCCTCCAGTCGATATTACGTCTGCAATATGTACCTGCTGTCTCTTCCAACACAGCTGAAGAAAGCCTACAGTCAATAGACAGCCCAACAGATCCAAATGAAATGTTCAAAACATGTGGACAACCAGAAATTCCAAGGATGCTTCGGAGGATCTATGGTGGGACTAAGACTACAGCTGGCAAACATCCCTGGATAGCATCTCTGCAGATGAAGTCTTCATCTGGGGTTGAACATTTCTGTGGTGGAGTGCTGATCAAAGCATGCTGGGTTCTTACTGCTGGGCACTGCACTGAGTAAGTGCATGTCCTGTGCCTAGGGTAGATAAATGTATAAAAATCAGGATGATTATTAAAGACAGTCTGGAATTGAATTTATTTGCAATCCAAATGATTGCTGGGAATCAGAAAGGAAAATGTATATGTGAAAAAATGAACTCATAGCTGAAAACATATATATCGACTTGAAAACGGTGTCTGCTAGAATAACAAATTAAACTTATCCCCCACTCAACTAGAATGAGCTAAAACAGTTGTGTGAGAGGAAAAAAGGAGGAAAGTAACCAGGTTTCACAAGGTACAAAAAAAAGACTCTATGAAAACTTCAGGAGATATTAGGATACCATAAACAACATCACATGTTGCATCATAATTAAGATCTCCAGAACAGCCTAAATATGAATTTTGCTTTCAATTGTCTATGTGTCAGCTAGCTTAGAATATGGTATTTCCTTCAACATTTTTGTTGAATAGGTTGGAAACCACCACAGTGGAAACTGGTAAATTACACTCTGGAGATCATTCTGGCACAGATGATTTTAAATACGTCCAAACTGCATATACGCAATTGTACTCTCCTGGCTCTACGAGCAGCTACTCATCATCACAGCCACAGTCATACATGTGTGCCCACTGCTACTCTGCCCTAAAATGCAAAGAAAACCATATCATGCAGCTTTAAATCATTTTGTTTCTTTATTGCAATGTGTTAAGAGCACTTGTATTATCTAACACCATCACTTCCCTGACTAAGTCCTCCTACAGCGATCTTGGGAAATCTATCCATGCTTTACAACAGGAAGGAATATCTTGACTTCCAGGGACTAAAGGTGCCGGTTTTCACCACCACTGATAGACCATGACTGAACGTGATTTATTTTCTATTGCAGGCAACCGGCAAAAAATCTCCAAGTAGCCCTTGGAAAGCAGGACCTCAAGAAGAGAGAGCCTCAAGAGCAAATATTTGATGTGGAGAAGGTCATCAAACATTACAACTACAAAGAGAAGAATGACATCCCACACAATGATATTGGTAAATCCGTTTTATTGAATACACACCTCCAGCCTCAGTGGTTCAAAGTGCCTCCCCCCAACTAATATCAATGTGAAATTCCCATTGAGCCTATATCCTGGAAGTAATTAGGCCAAACTGTGGCTTACACCCATTTGAATCTTTGGGATGTGAATCTTGACGGGCAGGCAGAAGTGGGAGGAACAAAACAACAGGGATAAGTCCAGCATGGAGTGGAAATGGCACCATCAGGTACATGCAGCTTTGTCTGGGATTGTGTAACAGGCTGGTAATGATGGTTTGGGATTAAAATTAGCTCCAAAGAAATAAAGTTGTTGTTTCTTTTCTCTCCAGCACTACTTAAACTGAAGCCAGTTGATGGTCACTGTGCAGTGGAAACGAAGTATGTGAAGACAGCATGTCTGCCTTACGTCCGCTTTCCTGATGGAACTGACTGCTTCGTTTCAGGATGGGGAGCCACAGAGAAAGGTATCTGCAGGCTCTTCCATAGCAAGGTGGGCTGGTACTTTCAGTAGCAATTGCCAGACTCAAATGCGGACCTAGACTCTTAGTGAAACCAAAACATGGAATTCATGTCTTAGGACATGATAAATGAGATGAATTCATTCATCTTAGGATGGCTAAACCCTGCCATGGAAATCACTCATTAGCAGAAATCTCCAACTGCTAAGACCAACCAAACCTTTCAGAGCTCTGCAAAAATCCCTCACGCAGTGTTTTTTGCTTGCCACCTGACACACCACGTCATGGTTTCATCTGAAGCCTCCAACAGAAGCAAGAAGGTACCAAGAGAGAGGCTATTGTATATAGAGTTTGCGTGTTTCAAGACAGGACTAAGAAAGATAAGAACTTTCACATGGTTTTCCAGCCCATCGGGTCAGCGAAAGCTTTTCAGAAGCAGCATCTGGATCTTCAGATGTGCTGAAAAATAAGGAAGAAAAAAAAATCCAAAGCTTTTCAAGTTCAACCAGCTCTGTCCCAAACCTTTCTTGCCCGTGGTAAATCCTAAGGGGAGAAATTACTATGCTTAAAAAAAAGATAATGGCAATTTTCTGAAAAATGCATTTTCTCATGTTCTGATTGATGTGTTGCTGTAGAGCAGCAGAAGGAAAATGTGTCACTGAGGCTGCAGTAGGTGTCCTAGTGCTTTGTGACTGATACAGCCTGATATGGTACATAGGACCAAATTCTCCCTTCTGATGTTGCTGTCATTGAAGTCCACAAGAGACAAGCGTGTTCATTTGATCAGAATGCACCAACAGAATTTAATGGACATGTTTTAAAAGTTCCAAATAAAAAGTCTCTCTTAAAAAGGGTACAGGGAATTTTATTTTTCTCTTTCCCCAACAAAGAGCCTCAGGTACCCTGTACGTGTTCAACCTAGATGGCTCCTTCTTTGAGCAGAGCTATTATTAGCATTGCAGGAAATTACTGCAGAAATGGAATATTTCCCAAAACTCAAGCAGAACCAAACTTATAAACCACCCTTAATTATCTACAGATGTAGAGCTTTGAAACCCTGGCTATTGCCTTTAGATGTCAAGTTATGTCTTTAGATTCACTGTAATTAATCATTGCCCTTAAATATTGCATGATTTTCAGTTTTCATCTGTTTCATTAGCCCGCGTGTTAAAACATCTAATGGCAGCAGGCTGAGAAGTGCTGAGCTGCTTGAAGTCCCACTCTGGGACCCATGGGAGCTGCAGACAATCAGTACCTCTGAAATACAGGATTACACTGGTAGAGCTGATAGGAGCCAAACTCTGAATACCTGACTTTGCTTCTACCCAGGCAGCAACTCAGTGTCCTGAGCAAAGTTTCCAGGCTCCAACTCTAACCCTTACCATTTCAGACAGATACGTCTTTCCTTCCCAGGCTAGCACATGCTTCACCCCCTGCTTCTCCCCCTTCCCATCCCAATGGCAAGCAAGCTTGTGTTTTGAACAAAGACAATATATAACATGATTGGAAGGAAGGTGACTCCATTTTTTTGGTGCACATCCCATAGGTGACTTATCCCGTCAGCTGTTAGATGTCAACGTCAAGCTGATTTCACAGAGGAAATGCAATGCACCCAAAGCACATGATCAGAAACTGGATGAAAGCATGTTTTGTGCAGGAAACTTTCAGAGACCCGGAGCTGATTCTTGTCAGGTCTGTTGCCTTTTCTGTATTTGAACATTATTTTTTTGTGTAAATAGTCAGGCTGTGCACAGTAATAGCTTTGGCAGGGTGCTGCATATGTATCTGTTTCTCCCATCAGCATATTTCAACAGCCATCGTCTTTTCTTCAGTACAGTTTGAGATGTAAATCCCCAAAGCTAATGTTGTCACTGTCAGCCACGGGCAGATCTATGGAAGTTAGAGACTAGCCTGGAAAGTTTGGCTTTGAAGGCAGTTTGTCATAACCTGAAAACTTGCCTTTTTTCCCCTCTGTTTTATTATGGCTTGTGCCATGGGCACCAATTCTAATCTGATTTTCACTATCACGGCTAAGACTTGCAGGGAAAGTCAGGATTGGTATTTCTTCTCATTACAACCAGTGTAAATGAGAAGCAAATTCCCATTTACACTGCTTAAAGATAGAGAAGAGTTTGAACAACACTTCCTAAAGTACAAACTACCACTGTAAGCATACTTTGCAATAGAAATCACTAATTAAACAATGAGACCAACCAGCTCAGAATAAAGTTATGTTGAGGGGTGTGGGAGAGATCAAGTATTTTTATTTAGGCCAAGGATCACATCTTTATCTTTCTGAGCTCAGGCTCTTGAATGCCTGGTACTTTCATGTCTGGGAAATTTCATGTGACCCTGTCAGATGTATGTCACAGACTTGAACAAACAAGAACGTACACCCAAAAAGTCTGGTATCATTTGACCTGGTTCCAGAGCTGCAAGCCTACTCAGGCACTGAGCAGCATCTGGTAGTACGTCTGATAGGGAAAAAGCATCACTGCAGCTTCAGACTCTTATGATAAGAGAGGAATATTCTTATTTTGGTTAATATTTTCCTTCAGGTTTTGAACATGTGTGTGTTTTCTCATCAGGGAGACTCCGGAGGCCCACTAACTTGTGTAGAAGATGGCTTCTACTATGTATACGGCCTTGTGAGCTGGGGTGACGGCTGTGGGTTAAAAAACAAGCCAGGAGTTTATACCCAGGTGACAACATTTCTCAGTTGGATTAAATCCACAATTCGGACTGAGTCCAAGTCACTTCATTGGGAGACAGCTTTGGAATGACAGATGGTAAGCTTGAGACATTTACTTATTTTCACTGTTTCCCCAAATGTCTCCTCTTCAACCAAAAATACTGTCGATATTTTCTTATGGGCATCCCTCAGCACCATCTTGAAAACAACCTTAGAGCATTTGCTAGAATGTCAGTGGCAGTTTTTATGTTGGGGGTTTTGAAATAAGCCCACGTTTCATAGCAAAACGGAGCAGAAAGTAAAGCAACTCCAGCTCCTCCCCAAATCAATCAGAGCTGCAGTTGCCAGTGTTTCCAGTTCTGCTTTTTAAGCCTTGAAAAGTCTGCAGGCTCAGCTGCTACCAGACATTCTCTTTTCCCCTTATATCCCTCCTGTCTAAGGTGTGTTTTTTCTGCACTCATTGGACCCCAACACCTCAAAGCTATCGGTGTGTGATTGATACTAAAGCCAGTACCGTTTTTCACGTGCTTTAAAATCATCTTGTGCCTATGTCTGCAAAACTGCAGCCATTGGAATTATCTGAGAAGGGAGCATCAGGCAGGAGAACTATGTTTATAAGCGTTTCTGTAGGGCAAATAACCACAAATTCCATCAGTGATTCATTCCAGATTGAAAAGAAAATTAAAAAATCAATATTAGGATTACCCACTTTACTCCTGATTGAGGATCATTACTTAATATGCTACAGATCTACAGCGGTATATGTGCGCTTAACTTCAAACACGGCAAGAGCTAGAGGGTACTAAATCTCATTTAAGGACCTGGTCGTAAAGCTATTGGATAATTCTTGGGCTTTCATAAGTTTTGCAAGTCAAATAGTATCATTTTTGCCCAATGATCCTGCACAGAAATTTGAAAAACGGGATTAGTATTAAGTCTATTAACTTGATCTAGTTGAAGATGTCCCTGCTCATTGCAGGTAGGGTTGCAAGAGGCAACCTTTGAAGGTCCCTTCCACCCCAAACCATTCTATGATTCTATAATTCTAAATTAGGATATAAAGAATAGACACATTTGCATGTTTCACGTTTGTCCTTTTCATCTGAATTCCAGGGTTTACAACCTGCCCACAGCAGCTCCCTAATCTATCAATAACTACCCCTATGGTGAGAATTTCTAACAAACTCATTCTGGTTTTTTGCTTTGGAAGATTTGAAAAAGACTGAAGAACTAACTGTGACCTGAAAACATCCTGTTAATCAAGAACAAATTCTCTGATGTCCACAAAGGCCTGCCCTTGGTTAGACAGTGATCACTTTGCTTCCACTGGCCTTTCTCTTGTTTATCTTTTAAGCTACCTGAATCACTCTCTTGTATTCTGTTAGGTCAGTGGTGCCAATAAACCAGGAACATAAAAATCCCAAATTACTACAAGTATGGAATAAGGTTCATCTGATTTATTCATTACAAATTATTTTATATTCTACCAATCAGGTTAATTCATCTGTAGTACAAAGCTGAGCCTGCCTGTCACCTAGCATTAGTTTCATCTAGAGCTTCAAATAAATATCAGATTCTGTAATACGTACAGTGATAAATCACTGAGTATCCACACAAAAATAAAATGCTCATTTATGAATTGCAATGTTCAGGTTGCTTTTTAAAATAAGTTTTTAGACACCATTTATTGTGCTTCCCAGAAAACTAGTAAAACTCCAGGATTTGCAGGACAAGATAAAAATCTGTGTTGCCATGTTTCTGTTTACTTCTGATACAGCTGCATTCTTCTTCTCTTGAATTGCAGAATTTCTGAAGCATCAGGGTTGACTGTGGCCTGCTGAGATCCTTCTGTCCCCAGCTGGTCCTGTAAAATGAAACCCAAGTGAATTGTGAGGACAGCCAGTGGACAGCAAAAAGATTTAGCTATTATTCCATTAAAATATTTGTGTATTATAAATTACTGTAACTGGCAAACAAACGAGCAAAATCTAAATCACTGCTCTGCACTGAGCAAGGCTCTACAGCAGAGAAGTGCACAAAATGGAGGCGTTCATGGAAGTTAAATACTACACATCTCACAGGACTGAATATGCTCAAGTCTTAATTTCTCATTTGAGCCCTAAACAAAGCAAACATCTGACCTCCTGGTGGATTGCGCACCTGTAGATTTCCCTGGGATGATCAGATCATTATCATACCTAGGGCTTAAGAAGATATTGCCTGCAGTCCCCATTGCTTGCATTAGTCAATCATAGCAGTAACTTATTTCCTGAGTAACTTTTCAGATGGGAATGTAAATCATGAATATGCTGTGTTTCTCTTGGCCTGGATTACTGTTTGACTTGTTGCCAAAGTTAAAACTTAAATGAAATGAGTATTTACAGTGCTGATGTTCTCTTTTATTGTTACTTAATCTTTCCTAACTGCAGGGACTACAGGGTCCTTGTATGGACTTCGGCTCTCTTGCGCTGGAATGTTGGTTATTGGGAGTTATCCCTGTGGAGGTAGGGAGAAGGAAAACTTGGAAGATCCTGACTTGTAATTTCTTGCATCTTGAGCTGGGCAGACATGGAGGAGGCTGGAGTATTCCCCCTTTGCAGAGGGCCTCCCACAGATATACAGCTGTACAGCACACATTATACTCTTAGGACCCTACAATGAGCTTGTCCATACAGTTGCCAGTGGAGATTACATGGTAACACACAAAGCAATACATGATGTCTTGCTGAGATTAGGAAAAGAGGAGAGTTTTACAGGGAGTCCCTTCCACCTCTACTTCTGCTTTCTGTGGAGGTACCAGGACACTTAGCTGACATTTACAAGTTAGGAGAAACACATCCCATAGTATAAGTAAATCCTATCCCTTGGCACCTCCTAGTCCCTACAGGAATTCCTCAGCCATGAAAGTACTGAATTCCCTTGAGAGGTTCCTTCAAATTAAGGTGCACACAAAGCCACAAAGCTTTGTGTGGGAAATACACATATTCTGTTGAAACAATGTGTAGAACTGTAGACTCCGGGAAGCATTCAACAGGTTCTGTGCCTGTCTGTTATCTAGAGAGCCAAGCTGTTGGGATTTGTGAGAAGAACAATTTACTCTACTTACAACTCCATATCCATACTGGGCAGAAGAACCCTGCAATGCCATTTCCCGAAGGTATGCCAACTCGGCAGCTCTTCTTGCCATTTCAACTTTGTGAGAACCTGGGGGAGTCCAGCCAATGCCTCTGAGCCAGTTCAAGTCAGATTTGTATTTTACCTGATAGAATGAAACACACACCAGTGTGCATTATTTTCTTTGGCTCTAATCAAACCACACGCTGTGTATTCAAGAGAGAACATATAAAGATTCTACAATAAATAGAATATTAATTTTCAGCAGACTGTAGTTCTTTCAAGACTGTGATTTTGTTGATAGGTAAGGTCTGCAAAGCACATTACCACAGACAGCTCTTAGCACCTGGAAAGACAGTGTCATTCAGCTATACTTACATCACTCTGCAGCTTGTAGGCCTGCTTTGCATGCTTCACATTTAGCTGCTCAGGATCACAAGTGTATTGGTGAAAAGGCTGCTTGTAGTTAACATTGCTTGCAAGCTGCTGGCTTCTCATAGCATGGAGGAATCCTGGCTGGTTGAGGTGACTCTGGAACTGTGTCATGTTTTGGGCATGTCCACTCCTGTATTGGTTGTCGCTCTGGAGTTTCCCCATTCTGAGGACATGCCTGATTTTAGGATCATCATTTGCACTGAGGAATCCAGTTCGCTGGCCTCTGTCTCTCAGGAAGGCTTCTTTGTATTTGTACTGCAGGAAGTGCAGAGAAAAAACCTCATTTTCACATTCAGAATACCTTCACATTCTGTAATGAAATAACTTGCCTTCCCCTAGATCCTATAGTGCCCAAAGATCAAGGGTTGGTTTGCTAACAAACTACATCTCCTAATCTAACAAGACACTTTGGAAGAATGCCCTTTGTGATAATCTTTAAAGGAGTACAAAGACTTAGGGACACCAAAATACTCATGTCTCAAAAGCAACTAGAGGCCTTCTTACTGTTTCACTCTCGGGTGCACCCAATACACAGCTTAAGCAACAAAGCTCATTCATCTTCAAGCTTTTTTGCCAACTGTGGTCTTCTGTGTTCAAAGGTGACCCATTTATTCTAGACCATGCTTTATTCATAGCCTAGTACCTATTTTATTTAACTACATCATAATATGCCTCCTTCTCAAAAATAACTCTTTGAAGTGAAACAGAGCAGCCTGGTATTGGACATTATTAATGGGAGCCTTTAGTTGGAAATCATTGCACATAACTAGCATTTGGATTCACTGGATCACCAACTTTCCAAACCAGAACAAGGTTCACTTACATCAGAATTCACCCCTTTTTACAGGGTGGGGGTGGCATGGGAAGAAGGTTGGGAAGTGTTTGAAACAGAACGATGCTTACGTCACTAGCAATCTCTCTTGAAGCCTTTGCTGTCTGGAATGGGATGGCGTCAATCCTAAAATCATAGCCAGATGCCCTTGTTTGTTCCCAAGATGTTTTATACAATTTCTGTGTTGAAAAGAAAAAAACAAAAGAGTCATTTCCCCCTGCAGTTTCTTAAATGCAGTCCCATAACTGCAATAATAAATGTTTTATCCTACTGGGCTTATTTGTATCAAGAGTCATCAGTACCATCTCCAAGGTTTTGATCCAGTTCTATAGCACTTCAACTTCTTTTCTATTCACCATAATGATAAAATGCCTCATCTGAAAAGTGCCACCAGGGTTTCCTTTTGTACTTGAATGTGCTTGGTTTTGATGTGATTTAATTTCTATTAGAAACTGTGATGCATCAGTCACATCAATATTGCATTGATATTGCCCTTATTCTTTCTTTTGATGCATCCACTTGCAGTGTCTTGGGTTTTATGGCATCATAATTTCAATACCAGTTATTTCAAGCTTTTTAAATGATCCCTGTCTCTATCCCCAGCCACATGTGGCTTCATTAACTCATATGGAGTAACAGCCAGTTCTAACATATTTAATGTGACTTTGAGGATGTGAAATACATTTACATCTTGAAGAGAAATTGCTCTAGATTTGGTTCTTCTTCCATTAGTAGCTTTCTTAAAATAGCTTCCAGTCTGCACGTCCTGCTACACAGCCATGGTACCTCAACTGACATTTTTGGCTGTCTCTTTCTGATTTTATTTGTTTGCTTTCAGTGTTTGATTCACCCTTTCTGAGGTTTGTGACCACATGAAAACAAGCACAAAATTCACTTCACATTTTAAAAGATATTCTTCTGTTCCACTCATGAATTTAGTGCCAGGTGGTGCTAAATTTGAAGGTAAACTGAGATGCCAGAAATCCTACAAGTCAGCCTGGGCAGAAGCAATGCAAGCATTCCTGCACACCTTGCTAACAGGTCAAGAGCTGACCTTTCATCTGCATCCAATCACCCCTTTGCCTTTTTACCTCCTCCTCTACCACTTCAAAGAATGTAAATCCTGCTTGTTTCTTTTACCTACAGAGCACCTATCACCAAACTAAGAACTCAAAGCTTCTTATAAACTAAGGTCACTGTGACCCTGCAGTTAAAGACAACAGCTGGGAACAGTAGATAAGGAATAGACTGAGTGCCCCTGTCTGGAATAACATGGAAACAAAATACCTTTAAACCAATTCCACTCACTGATTCAGTTGCATTCAGGTTGACGACAAGTGTGCCTAAAGGATCAGTTCAACACAGTGTTGTACAGGTAGATCATACAGTCAAGGAAAGAGGATTCTGTCTTCTCCCCCATTCAAACATATGTAAAGAGATTTAAATTTGCAACTAACTAGACCTGTACTGAAGGACTGAAATCCTTAATAATAGTTTCCTGCCCTGTAAAGTACAGCTAGCTCTCAAAATAAACATCAGCAGACTTCCTGATTCCTCCAGCCCAAACCTAGCAATATGTTGGCTGTCTTTTCTAGTTTTTGTCAGGCTCAGAGAACCTGGCCTCTACATATACATGAAAATTTTTTTCCCTAGCAAGTGTACCAAGTCAACTCCATGATGGAAAAGGCTTACTCACATCACTGAGGTGAAGTGCGTTTTGGCAGGCTCGGATAAAATCTGGATGGTCAGGAGGCAGGGTGTACCTGTGCCTGGCTTCAGAGTCTCCGGCCTTGTACAGTCTCTGTGAAGTCAAAAGTCATTGAATGCAACTGATACTGGAGGCAATGTTGAGATCAATTCTTTTATGTACAACAAAAGTTAAGAACACTTATAGTAAAATGAAACCTACATCACTGCACTGGAGGTAGCTGTTTTTAGCATGAATCAAATCTGGAGAGTCAACCACAGCAGTGAACTTCAAACTTTCTGGCTTCTGACGGTACTTTATCTGAGAAGGAGAGGAGGCAATAAGAATAAACACAGGGAAAAAAAACAACAGGATGATTCTGTTAATGATATATCACAATTCCAAGCATGTGATAACTGGAGTAACACAAAAATGCCACCTTCCTTAAGCCATAGTATTAAAAACATGCTGTTCTGCTATAGTCCCAGTTGTTCTTTCAGCTAGGGAATGGGCATATCACCATATCCTTGCTGTGGTGCCCAGGCACCAAACTTCCTTTTGTGTGTGTCCAAGAAGGACCTCCCCTGAAAATTCACATGCAAAAAGCTTTTGAACACTACGCTTTTGACAGCTCATAATTTTTCTCCATTAACGTAAGATCCTGAACAGGCAAATGTCCCTTTACTATGGTTGTCAATGCTGTATCTTTCTATATCACTTCCATAACCACCTGCTTAGAATTTCATAATGGAGTTTACTGCATTTATTTATTGCTACATGTTTTGTTTATACTCCTGTGTTTCACTCGGAATGGAAAATATTCAGCAGGTGTCACACAGTGGACTTGCATCTCTCGTACTGCTTCTAGGTAACTTACACCTTGTATAAACAGGCTCCCACATCAAAAGGCAATGATAAGCTACACTCGTAAGTGTCATGTAACGAGGAGCCTTGATGGTAAACAATTCCTACAGATGTGCTATCCCATGAAAGATTTATCAGTTACCTCACTGATGAGCTCTCCAGCCTTCTTTACACTTTCTATGTGCGGAGATCTCAGAGCCATCCAACCAACTCCTTTCATGAAGTTCAGGTCTGATTTATAGCGGTGCTGTTAAAAATGAAAATCATTAGCTATCAGCTTTGTATCCACAGCTATTAAGATTTCTTAAAAAGACTCCTGATTCTTATTAACATTTTGTGGGTTTTCATTTGCCGTGCACATATCACGTAGGAAAGCCAAACTGTTTGCATTTGTTCATTCCACCAGGAATTAAATAATGTATCATATGCAAGTTACAAGAGAAGGCCTCACGAGTGAATTAGTATGACTCAAAGCAGTAATAACCTGTTTGTACTGGGCGTAAAAGAACCCCTTTTGAAATAATTTTCTGAGGTGAGTTCAAGTCAGGAATACTAATTATTTTATCTGGTGTACACTTTCTCATTAACCCCATTTCTAGGAGGACACATTACTCTTTCTTTACTCACATGAAAGGCTTGCTCTACCTCCTAATCCAGTAAAGCAAGCAAGGCAGACCAAATAAAAGGTGAAAGCCAGAAAAGCACCCACAATCCCAACAATTTTGACTTCTCTTTCAGTGATAGTGGCTGACTGTGTGACTTTAATCCAGTCATATGTTTTTTCAGGGTTTTTTTTTCCCTACATGCAAAAAGACATAACAGACAGCTAGCTCAAGCATGTTGTACATTATTAGATACTGAGGGTATCAGACAAAACTACCTTTATAATTTCTCTGGATTTTTAACCTATGGGGTCTAAAGGCAAAGAGCCAAGTGCTGAAGTTCTTACCTCCTACCCTGTCCCTCTTTAGGCAGAGCTTCCTGCTACAGAGCAGCTCATGACACTGGATCCTAAACTATCACAATACAGCTACCTGCATCTATGCAGCTTTATGCATGCACTCAACATCTACATCTTAAAGAGATGTGCTTTAAAAGCACATATACCCAATGGCTTATCCCTGAACAAAGGGTCTAAGGCAAAATGAGCATGGGTGTGGCCCATGCTAAGATTCCATCATTTCTGTCATCAAAGTTTGTCTGAACTTATCACAGAATCATAGCACCAATTAGGCTGGAAAAGGCCTTTAAGATCATCAAGCCTAACCATTACTGCATGCCAAGACCACCACAAAACCGTATCACTGAGGGCCTCAAACTTACATTTGCATGAGCAATTTCTGCAAACATGTCTGGGGAACTGGTTATTTGATATGAATATTTCTGCTTGCAAAAAGACTTTCTAACATATCCCAAATCAACCAAATCATCAAATGAGCATTTAACCTTCTGCTCCAAGAATTCTGCATGTAGAGCACTGGCTGTCAAACCACTGACTGGCTGTGATCCAAACAGCTGAGAGATGATTGTGTATATTCCTCAGCTTTAGAATAAGTTACACAGACCACAGTGATTTTCTGTTATGTTCATAACACAGAAACTTCTAATTCACATATATTCCATATGTGAGGAGCAGATATCTTGCTGCTACACATACATAAGTTTACAAACAGTCTTTCTAAACACATTGCCCAGTGTCAATATACAATCATCCGTGTCAGTCACTCAAAGCTGTGTTCAATTTGCTTTTAACAGAAGGGTTTGTCTTTACCTCACTCTGTAGCATGTGAGCTCTTTTGGCCCACTTCATCTTCATGTCTTCTGGGACTGCTGTAAATTCATGGAGTCTCCGTCTGTAATCTTGATCACTTACTAACGCTTGGGCTTTCTTGGCATGGACAAGGTTCACCATGTCCATGGGCAGATGGTACTGAGACCACACTTCTTGGGATCTCTTCTTATACTCCTGTTCACTCTGTAATTTGGCAGCATGCAGGCAATGCAGCAACCCGATGTCATCCAGAACACTTCTTGCACCAATGTGCCTTCCCCTCTCCATCACAAAGTTGTGTTTATATTGGTACTAAAAATAAAAAGGGGTAAAAGTGAAACAGTACCAAACTTAGACTGGCTGCTGTAACTAAATTAGGATAAGACACTGAAACATCTATGCTGTCTGTAAAAACCGCCAAAGTATGCAGCACTAGAAACTAATTCTTTGAATCTCTCATTGCTCTCAATTTAAATACCACAGTAGTTGCAACATTAAACACACCTCAATACATTCTCTGAATATGCCCAAAGCATTGATCATGTTTAACCTCAGTTCATGTACTTTTACTATCTCTCAGAGTTTTATTCCTATCACTACGAATGAGAACATAAGAAAAACAAACACAAGGCAGAATAAAAAAATCTATACCAAAAAGAAACATCATGCACTCTGTAGCCTTCACATTTGCAAATGCTACCCAGCTATTTTAAAGAGTAAATTCAGTTTTCCTGGATCAATAACTATGTTGAGAAGCCTAAGATGGTGATCTGAGCACAAGAATAAGCACCAGCAACCCCTCATTCTCATCTTAGCTGGGACTATGACTCTCCCTATGATCTTGCATTTATCCTCTCTGTGAAATAGTGACGATGATGATAATGATTATTTATACAGCATCAACAGGGTGCTTGGAACTTTAAAGGGAAGGCCTGGGCCCTGAAGAGTTCATAATGTAGTTGAAATGGGATAATAACACTTATCTACCACACAAGAGAGTTGTGGGGATTAAATTACAGTAGCTAATGTTTACAAAGTGCTTCCAAGATGAAGGGCCAAATTCAGATCTGTTGTAAGTGGATGTAATTCTATTATAGACTTGTACCCTTTAGAGCAGATCTGAAGCTGTAACCAAAAGCACTCTGCAAAATATGGTTAAGTATACATTATAAATGACAGCTAGAAAGAGTTGCTTCACAAAACAAATATACATGAAGTATATTAATATTTTCTCACATTAGAGATTAAATATGCAACTAAATACTACATAAAATGAAGACTTCTTTTACCAAATTTAGCTCAGTTGTCAGTTTTTCCTAGAATTTATTAAATTTCTTCTGGGGAAGGGATGAACTTAGGCTGTCTGAGAAATGGATACTGCCATGTCTGAGGGGTTTGCAAACAACAGTCCAGACAAGAGGATATTTTTAAGGATAAGATTTGTTTCCTGTATTGCCTAATTAAGGGAACAAATATTTACAGGAGCATTCCCTGATTTTCACTTCCTAACCCGAAAGGCAGCTCCTGGTTTTCAGACATTCAAAGAACACTCGGCTTCTTCTAACTTTATTTCAATTCAGGAGCACTAAGCACTTCTAAAAGTAAGCTCAAAGCAGGGAGAACAGAATTAGTGGGCACTTTAAAATATGAGGAGCTGAAAACCTGGAAAGGAGAAGAATCCCTCTGATTTGTCTGTCTGCAAATACTTTAATTCACTAGCTATTTCCCACTGGAAGATGTTTAACCGACCTTGGTTCCCGATTAGAGGCACTTCTTCCTCCTCTTTATTTTTTTTAATTCACACAAAGAATCTCATTCATAAGTAATATATTCTGTCTCACACTTGTCTCACATGGTTATGGAGTTGCTTTAATTCAGTAAAATCTGCTTTAGACATTGTTTTACATGAAGTTAACAGGAATTAGGCAGGAAGGAAGGTTGAATCATTCAACTCACATCACTGGCAATTTCTCTGGAGGCCCTGGCAGTCTGGAATGGGAGTGCTTCCATTGTCAGCTTGTAGCCTTGAGCACGCAGATTATGCCAAGATTCTCTGTATTTTGCCTGAAGTAGGAAAGGCACATGCAGATTGCTGTTTCGCTTTTAAATGCACAAAGGAACAAACAAAGGAACCCTCTTTCATTTGTTATTCTGCATTACAGTCGCATTCTTCATAATCAAAGGATTTTTTTTAAATTATCTGTGGGAAATCCTACTAACACAGACAAAACATGTCTCGCTCTTTATGTAGATTTAATTTACTCACAACCTTATATATGCTAATGGGGATAGATATCATTGTAATCAAATCAAGGAAAGAAAGAATAGAATAAACCTAAGTCCTCTACTTATCCATCTTTCCTGCTCCTGTACAATTCATCCTCCATCCCAAGAAATATAAGAAATACAGAACAAATCCTTACATCGCTGAGGTTGGCTGCATTTATTCTTGCCCGTGTGAACTCAGGCAGACCCAGTGTTGGTGTATAGTGATGTTGACTGTCCTCTCCCGCTGCTTTATACAGGCGCTAGGAAAGAGATCAAAAAGGCAATTGCAATTCATTTTCTTTATTGTTTCACTAATGTAACAGCAGGACTTAAGTTGTTTATGATTATGACAACTATAGTCAACCAGCACAAAAGCCAGCTAAGAATATACCACTGCAATTGCAATGGGGTTTTCTTCTGGACAGAAAAAACTTTGACACTAATTTTTATACATAAATCATAAAGCCAACCCGCTACGTTGTGAGCCTTGCACTGTTACATTCCCAGCAGGCCCGAAGTAGACCTATGAACATTAAGCAAATCATGAATGTGTGTTAAATAAAAAGGTAGGCATTTCTGTTAGACTGACCATATTTTCTAGGTTGGATTTTTCTTCATGTTATTATAGATGATTTTGATAACTTGCCTGTGGGTTTGTCTTGCATTTTTCCCAAATTAGAAACGTGATTATTTTTTATAGGTGCCCCTGAAAGTGGACCATACTATGCAAATGAGCTTTCCCAAGAACACCCCAAAGACCTGATCTTTTGAGGCTCTGTTTCACTTACAAAACCTGACAATGGAACTGTATTGTATGAGTACTATTTAAGCTTTTTAAAAGAGATTAAATTGCAAATTGTATTAAATGTTTGGAAATAATAAAATATGATCTGACTGTGAAAAAGCACAAATCAGCGATGCTTGCTTTCTTTTTGATGCATTTTGCTTTCAGAACAGGGTTGTCTCATTCCCACTCCTCCATCCCTAGCTTGCTGCATTTTGAAAGGCATATTTTCTCACTCATGTTAGGAGAACCTACCTCATTAGCAATCATATTGCTGAATTTTGCATGAAGGAGGCCAGGAGAGTCTGTCACCGATGTGTACTTGAAGGAATGTGGCTGCTGACGATATTTACTCTGAGTTCATACACAAAGAAAAAGGAACAGAATAACCAAACTGTCTTGTCAGTTAAGGGATTTTTCCAATACCAGTGGTCTACTATTGCTTCTTGCGTCTAAAACTTTACTTTGCAAAGGGTATGTGTCTATTGACCATTAAACTAATTTACCTTTTGCTACTCTCAATTTGGTGCATTCAAGTCTCACAGGGGAAATGAAAAGTACATAAAGAACAAGGTATATATAAAAAAAAAGTGCTGCCACGCTGAATACAGTAATGAGGTTATTTCACTCCTTGGCGTCATTAACCCTGGCTAGTGGAACTGTGGTAAAGGCAAACCGACTCAGACAGAAGGTGCTGCATAAGCCTGCTGAACTGTTTTGGGAGACAAACAAGGTTCCTCCTGGCCTGTGGTCCTATGTCAGAATTGTGAACAAAATAACTGCAAGATCACTGCAAAAACAATATTGAAAACAACAGCAAAAACAGCAAGTGAAAACCAGACTAAGACTGTAAAGCAGGAGCAGATTTGAGGACAGTGTAACATACTGGGCCCTCCACAGGTCAGCCTAATTTTAGAGAAACAGTACAGGGGATTTACATGGGCACAGCCTGATTTTCAGTTGAAAAAATAAAATCAATTCTAAAATAAATAACATAAAATAACAGCCTCCTGGGTCTGAAACACAGGAGAAAAGATTTGTGAAAACAGTTAGCAAAGTCTGCAAAACCTTGAACTCCTTCAGATTCACCCATCTGCAGTTAGGACACGAATAGAATGATCAAACATAAGGGGAGGGAGCATAGCATTATCCAGTGAGTCACTTTGCCAGCCCAATTTAATAGAAAGACATCTGGCAAATTCTTGTTTGGTAGTGGAAAAATCAAACCCCTCTTTTGTTACCTCGCTGATGAGTTCAGAAGCTTTCTTCTTTCCTTCAATCTCTAGAGCCCCTGGAGTAATACATCCAACTCCTCGCATAAAGTTCAAGTCAGACCGGTATAAATTCTAAGGAAAACCAAGCAGAAGTAATTACAAGTTTGCATTCGAGATGCCCTATATTTATTCATCCAAAAATACACAATGTTCAAATAAATCAATTTTAAATTAGTATCTACCACAGAGTTCATACGCATTACCTTATGTTCTTGTCTTTCTTTATGTGTCTGTGTGCATTCAGCCCTGACAGATACACAGTACAGAGGCAAGATTCTGAGGATTACTAAGTCTCATGAACACTGAATGATACTTGGACTCCTAACTTCCATTTGTGACCTTGAAAAACCTTTCTCTAGATACATGAATTTTCTTCATATATAACATATAAATCATAGGTATTATTTATTTATAAATATATATAAGACCAGTTTAGAAAAGTGTGTGAAAAGACTTTTAAATAAAAGCTGGAAGCCTTTTAAGAGGTGGAATTGCAGACAAAATATCCTCGGGTTTTAATAGCTCTGAATAGCCAAATATAATTAGGGGACATTAAGGAAAAATACCACCATAAGCCACTATACAGACTTTGTTAAAATATTTTCCAGACCACCAAACCCAGCAGGGACTCACTGGAAATACTACTTTTTCAAAAGGTTACTGGTAGATACATTAGGACAAATATTATTTCATTTGATGATAAGTGTGTGGAGGGGGATTTTCTGCTTAGAAAGAACTATACAGACCAAACAACTAGGAAAGCACAGATTAGCCTATTTGATGGATATGTGGAAACTGCTACTGCTTACTGTGGGAAGAACTAGCTTTAGTTAATGAAGTGTTTTGGTTCAGCTACCTAGTTATAATGGAAAAGGACTATGCCTTCATTTTATAGAGAACCAAGTCCTCTTCCATCTAGGTCTAATCTCTAGACTCAAAGGCATCATGGTGCTGCATACAGAAAATACTCTTCATGAAATGGAAAGTAAGAGAGAACAACACTAGAAGATGATCTCGTCTAATTTCAGCTATTAGCACCAGAGAGAGCACATTCCGCACTCTGAGATGTGTTGCTGCCAATCAGCATTTCACTCCCAACTCAAAGGCATGGATGGAAACCTGCCCCAGAATCTCTGATTACATGTGTTTTCATCCAAGTTAGGGCAGCACAACTGGCAATTGATGTTTATACTTGTTTGAACACAGTCTGACATCTTTAAGATTGCTGGCTGAAAGTGTTAAATTGATATACAGGAGCATTCTGGAGCCAGATACAGCCCCTCCTGAGGTCTACAGAGGCAATGTAATCTATTAAAAGCCCTTTGCTCAGGGCTGTGCCTACAGGCACAGCCTACCCTTGAATTTGTAAGGCATTATCCAGTCAATTTACTCAAGATTACGTAGGGAGCTAAACTCATCCTTCTTAGAATTTCAGTGGTTATGTTTTGGGGCAGAGCTTATAAATCTCTTAAAAATCAGATTTTTAACAATAGGCACCTTTCTGTGGAAGTACACATGAATATCACCCAGATGCAAACCATCTCAAATACTAGCTGGCAACCAGTCTGCGTGGTTAGCAAGATCTTAAAAAGAGTATGCTACCAAAAGTGCAGTCATCCTCACTTGCAAACACTTCTCTGCCAGATCATCAAAGATTACTATGCTTTACCTCTTGGTATAGCATACACATACATTGTACAACTGCTCAATAAGATAAATGGCTCTTTCCTGAGTGTAATCAAGGGGGAACAGCCATTGCTTACCCCTCAGCTGCTGCTCAAATGCATACTGTTGGCTGTCTTGATTTGGAACAGAAGTTTCTTGCATCAAAACCAACAGGGAAATATTGCTGGGATTCTTTGAAATTACCTCACTCTGTAGTTTGTATGCATTCTTGGCACACCGCAACCTCACATCATCAGTC
Source organism: Psittacus erithacus (assembly GCA_009867235.2). NCBI lineage: Eukaryota > Metazoa > Chordata > Aves > Psittaciformes > Psittacidae > Psittacus > Psittacus erithacus. The sequence continues at coordinate 44,364 of WYDI02141247.1, read as the reverse complement.
AAAGAAGTGTACTGGTGTAGCAGCTGTCTGTATTCTTGTTCACTGACCAAAGACTGGGCTTTCTTGGCATGGACCAAGTTTATCATATCCAGTGGCAGGTGGAAGTGAGTCTTTGTATCCTCAAAACCTTGTTTATATTTCACCTATCAGATTAAAAACAGATCTCATAGATAGCACAGCACGGTAATTAGAATTCAGGTTTTGATCAGAAGACACATTCTCCATATTTCTTCCATTTTCTAGTATAAACTATTCTTTCTAAAAGTAAGTTCCCAATTTGTTTAACTATACTGTGAACAATCAATACTTAGAATTAGAATTTGTGGCAGCCTATTCTTCATCAAAATAATAGTCATCTACATTATAGTCAATTAAGCTGAGATATAATTTATATTTTTTTGTTAAAACTGGATACATTGAGTCTATAGAATTACCAAGCTGATAAATGAAATTTTAATTCACTGCATTTCTCAAAAGCACAAGAAAATGGTGAAGCTACTGCCTGAGGATAAAATGCAAACAGCCGTATTTATATTAGAATTAGCACGAATCCTCAATCAAATTATCTGTTGGACCCTACTGATTCAGCCAGTTTCATTTTATAGTTTTAATGTCATTTTTAGTGGTTGGTTTTTTTCCCATTCTGCCTCTGTCCAGGAAAAGAAAGGTGTAAAAATCTTCAAAGAACTTTTTTCACATGACATTTCCCTATCAGATTATGCAAATTTGAGATGTTCATGCTGTTCATCCAGATAATGAACATCCAGAGTTATTGATGATCAACAAACTGATTTAGAATAACCTGACAGATGGATGAATTCTTCAGACACTTAGTGCTACCTGTATGTTTAAATGTACCATCCACAAGACAGAATCCTAGTACAAGCTAGCGCTCACTTACTGAAATCTGCGAACACTCCCCCATCTATATCCACAATCAGGCTTACTATGGACAATTATGGTAAGAAGATATATAGTTCTTAGATTATTTATGTGTTTAAAGCCAGACAAATATTTCACTGCTTTCTGATCAATCCACAGTGTTCAAAATGTACTGAACAGTCACAATTCTTACAGACAATGAACAAATAATGTCATTCTTAGCATATACCAAGACCAAGTGGGAACCATTTCCCAACCAAAAAAGGCCAACTTGAAATTCCATAAACTCATTCATCCTTCTGTCTTTCAGGAAAACAGTAAAATGGGAGTAATTACTGAATAACTTTGAATCTCTACCAAATCTAATTTACTTCGGTACAAAACACACTACTAACTCTCAGTTAGACCTGCCTCTGAGTGACACTTTGAGTAAAATATTCCATGCTAGGCATTAGTGTCATGCCGGAAGAGTTTGTGCAAGAATGCACAATCTTCTTTTATTTTCAAATTAACGGAATTGCAAATAATGTAAAACAATGCCGAGAATATCATAAGTATCTGGACAGTGGAGAAGAAAGCCCCAATTTTTAAATAGCAAGCTATTCCACACAGCTAAGTGCATCTTCCATGAGGAACTACTTACTGTTACGAAACCAGTCCCAAAATGCCCACATCTTCTTTCTTATACTTACATCACTCTGCAACGATGCTGCATGGACTGAATGAGCAATATGAATATCACCATCCAGGCCACATGAGCCAAGCATCTGTCCTTTCATTTTCTGGAATGCCTCCTTATACTTGTGCTACAAAGGGAATAAGAATAGAAATGTGAATAGAAGTATTAATCGGATTGTTAAAACCTGAATAAAAGGGTTTTCATGTTATAGAAAGAGAGCTATGGATAATAAATTCTGGCTATACCTAATATGGTAATAAATCTGAATGGATCTTTAGTGGATACTTGGAAGACATCATCTGTGCAAACATTTTAATACCTCATCCTACTGAGAGAAAAGCACACAAAAAATACAATGAACACTTACAAACAGCTTGAGTTAGTTACCTGCTATTACACAGGTGGTGGAAGACAAGAACCTGGTACAGGTTCAACCTCAGAATCAACCTCTGAGAAGCCTCCCTCCATCAGCTCTCTAGTGAAGTCAGAACAACTAACTGGTCTGCTATACTTGATATTTATCTGTATATCTCTACAGCCTTTAAAGGGCACTCAAGACAAACCCTGAAGGGTAGAACTTACGGAATAAGCAATCTGTTCCAAAGCTTGCCTAGCTAACAGTGGCTGGCAGCTGCTGAACAATCCCTGTGATTGTCCAGTCACAGCAGGTAAGCTGGTCAACTTTGCTAGAGGATGTTTGTTTTTTGCAAACCTTCCTGTGCTTGGCTGCCAGTAACACTTCATTGTGGCTGCACCTCCAAAAGCACTAAAAAGGTCTAGTTAATTAACTAGACCAAGGCCATATGTCTCCCAGATGTAGAATTATCAGGACATGCTGTTTCCATCAAGTGTCACTCAGCAGAGCACAAACAGTCTGGAGTGACTGACATATCCTACTGGACAATATCAGCAGTAAGTTCACGTACATCACTTATGATTTCACCCGAAGCCTTTGCTGCCTGGAAGGGAATGGCATCAAGTTTCAGTTGATAGCCACCGTCTTTCATCTTTCCCCAGGACTCCTTATAGCGAATCTAGGAAATATAGAACAGGAAAAAAGAAGAATTGCTGTTCAGAGGGTTGACACTGCAATGCTACTGCTATACTAGCAATGTTACCACATTAGTTTCATTCTACTCCAACACAGAGGGCTAACATAAATTAAACTATCAATACACAACAGGAATAATCACATTTAAAATGTCCATTATAAAGATTCGTTCTTAATCTAAGTTAAGAGAAGTTTCATTTCTCATATTACTTTAAAAACCTTTAGACCATGGAATGATCATACACTAGGGAAAGGAAAGAAATTTAGTATGCTTTCCTGTGAAAGACTAACAGCAAAGCATTATCAACTTTTTCACTTTCCTTTAAAATATTAAAGGTCAGATTTATACCTCACTGATATTCATAGCATTTAATTTGGCCTGAAGGATTTCGGGAAGATCTGTTGTGGGTGTATACTGATGCTTTACACTCTCTCCGTGCTCCTTGTACAGCCTCTGCAAGTAGAGATGAATTTCAGTAGCAAGTACTCACTACACATGCACATTGTTCAGAGACAAAAACATTGACAAATAGGTCTATGGAAAGCAAAGACTACAAAAAAGTGACAGCAGCATTAACAGATAAAGGCAAATTTATCAGTCAAAAAGTATTCAAAAAGCTTTGAGTCTGATACACCTATCAGCTACAGTCTGCTACAGAGGGACTCCTTTGAGTGTATAAATCAATAGATAGGAAAATTCAGATATTTGAATACTAATTTGATAAGACTTCCAACATATATGAATAGGGGGAAGGAGTATAAACAGCAATTATTAAGGATGTGCAGCCATAAGTGGCCTATGAAAACTGAAATTCCACAGAAATATGGGGAGTTGAAGTTCCCAAAACACATCTCTCCAAAGTTGTTCATTTTTAGCCAATAAATATAATGGTAATTAGCTGTGCAAGTACTCCAAATTTAGTTCCAGGACTAGTTGCAAGGGAGTGCTCAACAGTCAACAGCAGGAGAATAAAAATACTCAGAATGGTGAGTGATCCCATCATAAAATGGGTGTCCTTATGAGCTATTCATATCAGTCCTTGGAGGAAGAATATAGGATTGTCCCAGGACTAGTTAGCTTTTGGATGTCTGCAGACAGATGAGAGAAGTTCTATGCAGTTAACTGGAACTTCCCCTACAATGGCTATGCACAGTTCACCTCTTTCACATTATCTTTCTTTCCTAGTTTAGCTTCTTCTTACACTGACATCATAATTTCATAGGATCATAGGACAGTTTGTGTTGAAAGAGACCTCTAAAGATCATCTAGCCCAAACCCCCTGCAATGAGCAGGGCATCTTCATCTAGATTATCAGATGAGCACAGATCACCACCATTTGATTTGGTCTTAGATATGACCCATGCCTTGACCACCTGACTTGCCATTCCCAGGCTGTTATTTCTGAGTGAAGGTTTGAAATCAGGATGAAACTCTCCATTTCACCCTGCTGCCACTTTCTTTAGCAAGTAGACCCACTTGTATTACAACTCCATAAGAGGAAAATTAATGAGAACTCCACGTGTGAAGTAGAGCAGCAGACTGATTTTGACTGTGGCACAGTAGAGCAAAATGACTTATATTTATCCTGCCTGAGATGTAAGCCTTTTGGATCTTATTAATTACACCAAAGGCATAGACACTATAAGTATTACAATAGCATGTGTTTTACACAAAGTCTTTCATCTTCTTCTTCACTTTAAAAATATCTATTTTCAAAATAAAACACCCTCTCATGTTTGAAACTTGTCTTTTTTGAGTGACTTTTGCTTACTATTCACTTCTGCATTATCCCAGTTAAGTCTACAATATTTTTAAATCGCTCTTCTATTAAAAATAAACATGTTTAAACACCAAACAGCCTCAATTCTTCCCTTTCAGGTTTCCCCTCCTGGATTTCTCTCTCAGCAGGATGACAGCTTGAAATTATTTATTTTTATTTCCTTGTCATGCTGCCTTACATTTTGTTTTGAAAGAACATGCAGAAACTGAAATTTGAAAGATCTGTTTGAAAAGGGGAAAGGACCCCAAATATGTTCTTCCTCAGTGAATTTCAAGAAGCCAAAAGACTCTAAAGGCCAAAGGTCAGTCTTACTCTTAAATTTTACGTCTGGAAAAAAAGCCAATTGGACAGAAAACCCTTTTTTTACATGAAACTCCCATTCATTTTACTGGTATCTCTATGACTTCCCATTCCAAGTTAGAAGCATGCTCTTTGTGAGATGCACCACGCCAGAACACAGAAGTTTCATGGTTCCCAAGGATAATCTCAGAGAAAGAAAGAGAGAGAAAGCCAGCGCTTCAATCGGGTCTTTCAAAGAGGATACCACTCTTATAATCATAATGTATATACATTATAACTTACATCCACAGCCTGGTTATAACTAATTCTAGCCTGGATCATCTCAGGAGTGTCTTTAATACTGGTAAACTTCAAAGCATATGGATGCTGACGGTACTTCTTCTGTTGAGCAGAAAAAGATCAAAGCTGTGAATTTTGTGCTGCTCTTTCATGCTATTTGAAAGAGAAAAATCATAGGTTGCTGGAGATTAGAGTGAATTTGTGAACATAATTATTATTCCTCTTTCCTCATCTTTATGTCCTAGGTACCTTCAGATTAATATTTGTTTCAATTTAACAATAACCTTTTGCTGATTAATATTAAAGTATTTCTCCCTAAATATAAGGAAAACTTTTCAAAATTGGATTTTGCCTACCTAAGTACTCCAGAACTCATGATTTTAAAATCTTTTTCAGATTATTTCAAATACAGTATGACTGATTATATTTTTTATTGATAGTTTCTTCAAGCAAGAGATCTTATACATTTGTAGTGTGTCAATAATGGCAACCATTTAATTTACCGTTCCAGGGTTTAGGTTTCCCCCTTACATTTACAGCAAATCTGTGCAGCCATTAACACTATGCCTAATTGTTATGGTATATCTTCTAGATAATTATATTAATTCTGCTTTCTTGAAAGGACCCATAGTATTTTCTGAGAGATCTTGTTATACATACATAATTAAGATGAAGGCTGTTTGATGGCAAAATGTCACTTTCTACATGGCCAGGTCTCTAAATGCTTCCCTTCCTGCATTAGCTGTTCTAAACCCATCAATAGTCTTATCTCTTCTCCAAATAGTGCATACTGAATTTTCCCAATGCCTGTGATGAACTCCCAAGTCAATAAATGTGTTCAAGAGTCTTCTGGAAATTGTTTCTATCTCATTGTTTTAGTCTAAAGGCATGTCATCCTCCTTTAAATTGAGCTGTGATCCACAGAAGTTTATCTATCTGAGGCAACATGTTGCTTATTTGGGAACTCAAAATACCTATGTAAACCACGTTAGCTCTTCCAAGGTATTACAAGCTTATAAGCAATGTTTCATTTCAGAAAGAAATCCCTTAAAAATGAGCAATCTTTCTAAGTTTAACTGGGGGCAAAAGTGGTTTATTCTTCATTCTGATCAGCTTTAGAAACAAATAAGAGTTGATCAGAACATGTCTACACAAAACTCCTAAAAATATTCTGGCACTTGCTTTTTAGCAGCATTACAAGGGCTAGCCATTGTGTGCATGTAAGAAAGGAGGAGGCTCACAGCCATCTAAAATTATTTAGCACTCACAAAAAGGCTGAGATGGACAACATAGCAGATCAAGTTTCTACCTGGCAGTTTTCACTACTACAACATCAAAATGGTATACCTCTACAGATTCAGAGTTACTATTCCAGCCAGCACTGCTGTACTAGCTTTTATGAAGCTACCTTGCTTGATACCAGCTGCGAATCTTATTTGTTGTGCATAAAAACCCCATCCTTCTTCACTGTAGATGATTACATGGGAAAAAAAATTGTGTTTGCAATCAGCAGATGTGGAAGGATGACCATATTATCTGAGACACTACACTAGTGGCTATACTGTTATTCTCACTGAGTGAATGGACAGATGATTCCTGCATTACCCATGGTTATCTAAAAAAAATCACAGGATTCAGTCTCCTACTGCAGCAGATTCAGCCAGTAGGACTTCCTATGAAACAATATAAACAGAATACTATGAACCTTTTAACCATTTCCACCAGGCCTTAGAAGGTCTCACGGGACTGGCACAAAGGATTCTAGAGGTTGCCTTTTCCTATACGTGATATTGGTTATAGACAGAAATAAGGATGAAAACTACTTCGGCTGATAGATAGCTACAGACAGAGATATCTATATGAATATCAATAGCTAGCATGAATATATATGAAAAAGGATCAAGAAGGAACGTGTATCTGTTACAAAAGAAGGTTCTGGGTCCAATGACTGGATCTTTTCATCTCCACTGTTTTGCTTCATTAAAAAGGTAGGCTAGTGGGTAGCAATTGAGCACTGTTTGATTGCCATTATTATTCATAATATCATTTGTCACCTACTTTGTTTTTGCAAAGGCTATATGGACTCCTACTGGTGTGTGTTTGGTATCTGGTTTCCCTCTAATTACCAGTCCTATCCCTGGTTTTGAGGGCTTTCATGTGCTATGCCTTTTTCTTTCCCCTTTGAGTGGAAATTATTTTAATTTTATACAGACATTTTGCACGCATTATGCAGCAAATTCTGTTACATGCTGTCATGAAATCTCACCTCACTAATGAGTTCTCCTGCCTTCTTAGCCTGCTCCACATTTAATGACCCAGTGGCTATCCATCCAGCTCCTTTCATCCAGTTCAAATCTGCTCTGTATCGGTTCTGACAAAGAAAAAGAAAAAACACTATTGTTGGTGTTCATACACTTAAAATGCCATTAAAGGATTCAGACATCTCAGGGACAACAACCAAGTCAAATTAGTGCCTGCTTTTGTTTTATTCACTATTGTACAGCTGCAAGGGAAGCAAAAAAAAAAAATAGAGAATGAAATAGAAGTATCAGGACTCGCCAGCACTTGTGCAATATGCTGTGCAAGGTAATTTTCAGAAGTTGTCTACTCTTTACTGTCATTTGTAATTTTTATCCTCATGTGGCAAAAACTTCAGTTTTATTGTACATAGTGCACTGTTTAAAAGATCATTAATGATTTGCAATGATAAGAAAATGATATTTAGTATTTCCCAACCCCTATCCCTTTGTTATAGTGGAGGGAAGGCATCTACTTTTTCACTTTCCATGTGTTTTTAAGGAGGAAGTATACAGGAGTATTTCTCATTTTCCTCATGAAATCTCTCATACCAACAGTCTACTGAATTCCAAAGAGCTTATACAAGTACTATAGCTGCCTTTCTCAAAGCAGCCAGACAGGTTTCAGTGGTTATACCTCAACAAGACCTGTACAGACACATATCTTAGTCTCCTTGAAAAGTTCTGACTTAAAACCTCAGAACAGAAGGCCAAACTTACAGTAAGTAACCATTTACAATATCAGACAGTTTACCTGATGGTTACAGCTGAGCATGTAACCTGTATAGAATTTTATCACCAATTTTATCACTATACATTATTTAACCACCCTGCACATTAAGTAAAAAAAAAAAAATCAAAAAAATGTACATCACATATAAATCCTAGCATTTTATTAACATTTGAAGTAGGCTTTGAAGAAGCCATGCTCATAAAACAGGGTTATAATTCTCCTCAGAACTGTACACCTTTTGCACTGCATATATCTTTTGAGCAAATAAGTGGTTAATATTTACCATTTTAATATTAACTCTATAATAATTGAAATATTAGGTGCATAAATATTGTGGCATTAAAAGCATAAACATCTGAATAAACTCAGCCCAAAGTGTCTGCATGGGTTGAATGAAGAAGCAGTGAAATACATTAAGAGCGGGACTTACATCACTCTGCAATCCATAGGCCCACTTGGCCCATGCCACCTTCATGTCAGTAGGCAGGGCGGTGTAGTGATGGAGAGCTGTCCTGTACCCTTTATCTGTGGCCAAATTCTGAGCCTTTTTGGCATGGACAAGGTTAACCATATCCATGGAGACATGGAACTGATTCTTTGTGTCCTCAAATCCCTTCCTGTACTCCAGATCACTCTGCAACTTTGACATTTGAAGGGAATGAGCCATCTGTGAATCTTCCTCCACAGCCTTTACTCCGATCAGCTTACCCTTCATCTTCTCATAACCTTCCTTATATTTAATCTGTGAAGAAAAAATACAGACCATGAGTTATTGATCTAAGCTGCCAAACTGACAGCTCTGCTAGTAGTAAAGCAATGGTCTACCAGTACTGTGACATGCTCAGTCCTTGACACAAGGAACTAAGAAGTCCATTTGCAAAAAAAGAACTGTAATGCTTTAGAAATTAGTAAGTGTTTGTAAAGACACCCTTTCTCAATAATAATATGTTCAATAATAATATGTTCACAAAAAGCTTTAAGAACTCTTTTCTTTTTGGCTCTTTCTAGGAAAAACAACATTCTCTAAGCACTGAGGTCAGAAAGTTCTTTTGGGAATTTTCTGGCCAGGCATAGATGTATTAAGTTATGATGTTTCACAGGAGATTTCCACTTCATTTTGAGTTCTAAAATTCACCCTCAGGTCAAAATGAGAATAGAAAACCACAGTCAGCATGTGGGGAAAAAACTCTGAATTGCTCAGAGCAAACCTTCTGACTAATTATAGAATGCCAATCACCCAGTCAACTCATCCATTGCTCCTTAGCACGAATCGATTGAGGGTGGCTCAGGGCACTGAGACGTATGTGACACATCCCCAACACTCTGGTAGCAACCTGGATTGTCAGCTGTCCTATAAAGAAAGAAGGCTGATGGAGTCCATACTCACATCACTTGCCAGATCCCTCTTTGCCTTCGCTGTCAAGAATGACAAAGCATCCAGACGAAGCACGAATCCTTTTTCCTTCTGCTTCTCCCAGCTACTCCTGTAGAGTTTCTAAAGAGATGACAATAACACAGATTCTTTATTACTATCAATATATTGTTTGTGCTACAGTCACAGTGAAAGCTCTCAAATCTCATCAGACTGGCATACACTCCATGTCCAGCAACCACATGTTTAAAGAAGAGATATGGTGTCTTCACTTACATAATGTAACTGGATACTGTGGGTACTGTAGCCCCATTATCTCACTGGTTCCAGTGAAAATATCAGTATGTCACTCATCTGGAAGCATGTGGAAAATGCACAGCTTCAAACTCAAAAGGTGACAAGTCCTCAGAACGGCAGATATGACTAGTATTTAATTAAGAGAAAGTAAATAAATTTAGATACAAAGTTTTTACATCTAAAACACTTGGACCTTTACGGAGAAAGAATCTTTCACCTACAGAACAAACACCACAGCAGCAGCTGTAACTATTCACAGGAGTTAAACCAAATCTCTGTCTTACACAGTACCTCACTGATATTGGCAGCGTTTGCTTTGGCCAGCAGAAAGACAGGATCATCTTTGCTGATGGTGTACTGATGAAGAAACTGCTCTTTTCCTGACCTGTAGGCAACCTGTCCACAGAAACCAAAGCATGGCTTAACAAGCAGTAGTCCACATTTAATACTGAAGGAATATTGATTAAAACACCCCAAATATTATGGGATTTGTTAGGGTTAATTTATTTAGTGACTTTGTCTTTAACATCATGACTTTTTTTGCAAATATGAATTTAAATGCTGATCCAGAGAGTCAGGTTGACCAAACTACTCATGGAAGCAGTGAAACAACATATATACCAGGATACTTTAATTCTTTCCTAAAGTTAGCTACTTAATGGACTATAAAGCTGTCAGCAATTCCTAGTCCTTACAAAATGTATGTAAGAATATATTTCATCCAATATTAAACTGCAGCTACTTTTTGGGTAGTCTTTAATAGGGCACAGAAATAGTGAATTTTAGGCATGAAATGAAGAACACTATGCAACTGAATATGCAGTAAAAGTTTGTGACCTAAATGTAATTGCTGACATTATACTCCAGTGAGGACTAACGTTCCAACTTTGAACGAAAATATCAAGGACCTTTTATGATCCAAGTAGCAAACATCTCCATTTTATATCCCAGAGCAACATCAACAGAGAAATGAACTACTCTGTTTCAGAAGCCCACAAAGCTGTTGGAGGAGCTGTTGAAAAGCTGCAAAAAGATGCTCATTTCACAAAGCACTGTATTTCTTACATCTCAAAGAAAGGGGGGTAAGCAATGTCCCTACTATAAAGCGCTAAATCCATGGTTACTGTTCTGACTTCCACACACATAAAGAAAGGCAGCATTGTCCAGAACACAGGAAATAAATAATGGGAGTCAAGAGATCAGTGTTCTCCTCTGATTCAATCTGGTGTCATATTTGAGACACACAACACTCATCCAAGAAAGTGCTGCTTTTTTAGTGACTTAGAAGAGTAAAAAAGGGAAACATGGTAGCTGCCTGAAAAAGACCACTCAAGAAGCAGTAATGCTTCATTCACATAACAACTGAAAAGCTGACAGCATCTTCATTTCAAGGTACAACATATTAAATGTGATTTAAAAAGGCTTGACCACTACTGTGCCAAAATTAGTTGGTCAGCAATTTTAACAATAGGTTCCTCTCCTTTTGGAAACTTACAAGTCAGTTCTGTCATCAAAGTCCTGTCAGGGAGTTCTGAAGTACCATCTCATCCCTGAAGTGGTCAGGCATTTGCACATTGTAGGCCCCTTCATACTGAAATATCCTATCCTATCCTATCCCACCTGCCAGTGTGGCCCACCCCAAGGAAGAAAAGGGAGTATTCTGAAGGTACCCAGTTGGGAAAATATGGCTATTTGAGCATTTTACCAAATCATAAAATTACAGAATCAAAAACTAAAGTACTTCAATAAAATAAGTAAATAAAGTACTTTAACAGCCACAGCTGAAGAATGTGTTGTCTAACAAGGCTGATATAACTTGAGGTAGTCTGACAGGGCCCTCAGTGGAGAGAAACACAGAGCCTGGGATGAATGTGCATCAGTCCCTGAGCTAATGCCTACCTTGCTTTGAAGCATTGCCTGAGGATCAGCTAAGAATACTGTGATTCTCCTACAGCTTCCTTCCTCACTTTTGCTAGTTCATGGATAACCAATTTTCATGCAGATAACATTAATGCCTCAGGAATACTCAGGTATCCTCTCATGAATGCATTTCAGTCACACTCAAATTCAGCCTGTCACCAAGATTGCCTTGTAGAAGCATCCCCAGCCTTTGGCATCATTCCTGAGAAGCCTCGCTTGTCTGTTTCCATTCCCATTGGGGTTTGTTTTTTGTTATTGTTCTAGTTCAGAGAATTCAATGAGAGAATTCATCAAATACATAAAAACCCTTGGAAATAAATCTCAAGAATTTTCACATTAAGAAATGTTTCAAGACTGGGTTTTCTTCCACCCGCCACCCTAGTGTTCGTATCTCAGGAATGACCACATTATGAGTAAGTTACTTGCAAAGAGACAAATTCAGTCAAGGACTCACATCACTTTGCAGTTCCTGGCTTTTCTTGGCATGCTTGATCTGAGAACTGTCAGCCACACTGGTGAACTTCAGAGTGTCAGCCTTCTGTCTGTACTTTTTCTGCATCAAATTACAGCAGGTTACACAAAAGTTTCTACAATATTTACATTCCCCAAAAAAATGTAGTGCTTTCAAAAAAATCCATGACTGATACAGCCAAAGTTCCCCTGTAAATTCCAAGAGAGTTTTAGCAAGGTATCAACAACGTAAGATTCCAAATACTACCCAGTATTGTATACTTTATATATGTTGTATTGTTATATTATTGTATATAGCTACTAGTATTTCCAAGGTGAGAAAGGTAGTGCAAGAATATGCCAAATGTACTGTTGCTGACACTGCAAGCATACACACTCTTTGGTGCCAGATGTACTGGCACACCAACCAGTGAGTGTCCTTCACAAACTGAGTGTGACAATTCAGAACCCAAGAGAGCCCCTAAGCTACAGGATCAATACTGCCATCTCATTTTCTTATGTGAGATCTCTGAAGCATATGCATGTGTTATCAAAATCACTGAACATGTTACTGAGGTATTTTTAAGTTACTAACATACTTCTAAATTATCAATTAAATTAGAAGGGGCAATTTCAGTGTCCTGAAGGTAACTCAAATTCAGAATCTTCTTTCCCATCTCCCAGCTCTTTTCGAAGCAGAGCTCAGCACAGATACTGCAGTCAAGCCTTCCTGGCAGCAATGGCTATGAGAGGTCTCCACAAGGCTCAAGCCTTGGATCTGGGGAAGACACATTGCGCTTTATTCATCCTCTGGTACCAATACTTATATAAGATTTATCTGAATGGATAAATTTGCACAGAGACTAATGTTTTTACTTTGGTAAATAAGATTGCCCTTACCTTTATTCCACCTTACTTTTTGTTTTATATCTGAAACACACATAAGTGAATAGAAAACTTCCATTAACTTCATCAGGCTTTGGATCAGGCCTGTTTTGTATCAATGCCTCTGCCTCAGTCTCTTGCATCACTCATCTGAGAGCAAGCTAAGCATTTCTCTCTATCTTTGAGACAGTAGAAGGAAATTCAGCACCTTATTTCAAGACCACAGTATACTTGGGAGACCCAGCATACTTCTTGTATATTTTAGTTAAATTCTTACTCTAACAGTTCAACCATGAAGTGGGGCATTCCACCTAGGAAGAGTGTAAATGCATTTTTTCATTATCTGGCATTTCAGTAGAGAAATCCTTCTGTTTGAACTGATGGGTGAACAGATCAGTTTATGCTGTGTCTCTGCTAGGGGAACACAAAATAGAAGTTAAAAAAGCATGCAGCACTTCAAAGAGGTGCTCATTGCTTTATCTTAGGAACCTGGAAGGAAGGGAGGCAGATTAAAAACAGCATTTTTTTGTCACATTGCATGGAACACAATATAGTGACATTCTGCAAAGAAATGACAAAATGCCAGGCTCTGTATGGCAATAGAGATCTCTAAAATACTATCCACCAGTCTCCAGTTCAGGTGACTGTCAGCCATCTCTTGGCCTTATGCAGCACTGGAATGAAAAGGCAGATCGTTATGGATTAAATATTTGTGGAAGTGATTATTACTACAGCACATGACAGCAGCAGATGTCAGTCTCTCCCTAGCAAGACAGTAGATCTGAGAGTAGCTGCTCTTCTTCTGTTTCTCAGATGTATTTTTTCTCCTCGCAGGAGTAGTGAGAGGATGTCAGAGACCCAATGTATTAGAGAGTGTGATCTCCAGCAACTAACTGGCTTCTGTTTCTTCCCCCAGCCCTAAGTGGAATTTTATCTTTCCTGTCAAACTTCTCCTAATGAATTCTTCTATATGTCCTCTAGTTTTCCCTAGCTCTAGTGAGATGATTGAACCATAGCTAAGCAGCTGAGGAAGTGTACTTCCATAAGGCTAAAGGCAGTGCAAAACCAAGTGAAAGCAATGAAAAGCAGAACAAGCTGCAGCTTCCAATAAAGTCTCGTCCCTTATTTGCCAAAGAGCAAGGAAATTCCAAACATGGCTAATAAACATCCAATTTTTCAACACTGCTCCTTAAAACTCTATGCATTTCATGTAGCATATGTCATAGAAACTCTAACTCCTTTCAAGGCCGCTCTGCAAAATGAGTAGGTGAATTAAAAGAGGTGGAAGCACAATTACGGGCTCTTCTGCCTCACAAACTTGACATAATAATCATATAATAGGAAAATATATTTTTATCCTCTAACCTAGGATCTCCTAAACTGTCGAATAACTAAATGATATCCGTTAGTTCTTCCATTTCTTAGGTTTTCCATATTAGGAATTACTTACCTATTCCACATAATTTAGTGGAATAAGTGCACGTAAACCTTTGAATAAACAATAGACAGAAGCCTGAGTACTTTTCTTACCTCACTGACCAAATCTCCTGCTTTTTTGGCTTGTTGTATATTAAGACTTCCTTCTGTGATACACCCAGCTCCTTTCATCCACATCAGATCTGACCTATATCGAAGCTGTAGAGGAAAATGACATTTACTGGCATGTGGAACACATGTAAAATTTTTGCGTGTGAACATTTGCACCCTTTCCAGTTTCAAAGGCACTCCAAAGACATATAAAATAAGTCACAGTGCAATCAAACAGCACTGTATGAAATGAGAATTAATGCAAAACTTAAGAAGTCTATAAACATTCATGCTGCTTATAACAGTTAAGCTGAGTATACACCATCTTACATCACTCTGGAGACCATAAGCCTTCTTTGCCCATTTTGTCTTCATGTCTTCTGGAACCACTGTGTATTCATGCAGTCTTGTTCTATAATCTAAGTCACTAGCAAGTTCCTGGGCCTTCTTAGCATGTCTCAGGTTTATCATATCCATAGGCAGATGGAAATGGGTCTTACTCTCCTCAAAATCTTTTTTGTAGGCAATCTAGAAATAGAAGAAATGAAAACAATTTGTCTGTACTGGTGCATTGAAAAGTCAAAGCTATCTTAAATCTCCTGTGTTGTTTGGGTCCTACAAGGGATCCACAAAACAGATGGCAAACTCTGGAGACATCTTCTCTATTATAGTACATGTGACTTTTAAACATACTTTAATCTGCTTGAAAGTTCCATGTAGAAGTGTTTATACTGGAAGTTTAATAGGATGTTATTTTCCTGCCCCAAAATAAGGACAGCACCAGCCCAAAATTCCCTATGAGAACAAAAATACTGTGCAATCATTGCAGAGCCACAAATAGAGGAAGGAAACCAACCTTTGTCTTGTTAAAAGATTCCAAGAATTTCTTATACTGAAAGCAGTAACAGCAGTAGATTGCATACTGATGCTGAAAGATTCATAATTATGAATAACACCTTCTGACCCAGAGAAATAAATAATTTACCTCACTACTCATCTTGGCCACCTTCAGAGAGTGTAAAAGTCTTGAATCTTTGGCTCCAATTGCTTTTCCTTTTGTTTTTTCATATTCTTCTTTATATTTAATCTGTAAAAAAATGAGTTTCAGTCAAAGCACATTTCCAATTACCTAAAAGATAAGTAATATGGTTTTCACTGGCAGTTTGGATGGTCAAAAATAGAAGGGCTTGGTCTGACTCTCACGCTGTCACTTCAGATTTCCCATATTTTCTAAGAAATTCCCAAAGGTGCAAGGCTGGTCTCATTTATGTTGCCTTTAACTTAATTCCTTAAGGCTCATTCCTATGAGGTGGATATGCTTATAAGCTGATTAGGTAAATTATTTGGTTCTTAAAGGAAAAGATAAAGAATCAATCACATAAAAACAAGCAAGGAATGAAAGATTTTATTTTCTTAATGAGGTGGGATTTTGGAATCACCATCATTGCCAAACACTTCTCACTTGCAGGAAAAGTTTCTTCCTTTTTTGCCCCTCCACAAGGTAGGAATCATGAAGTAAGTTGTTTAAAAAATGTTTGGAAATTTTTTTAGATAAATGTGTTTATGTTAAAGCAGCAGACTAAAGAAATATGCATTCCCTTTGTAGTGGATGATAACAATATTTTTGAGGCTATAAACAATTCAAAACACTGAATTTTACTAAGGGGGTTGTTTTGCTTCCTTCTGCACACTTATATTTAGAAAAAACAATTTCCAGAGAGTGAAGTTTCATAGCAGTCTGAGCAAGTTTCCAACTGCTCACCAGCCATTGAGAAAGATGGACAGCCAAATGTAGGGCTTTAAAATTCAGATGAAGTGAGTTAAGCTCTATTATCCTGTTCTATAACAACTGATATAAAGAATAATTCCTAGGTAATTAAATATAACATACATCACTGGCAAGATCCCTTGAAGCTTTGGCAGCAAGTAGAGGCAGAGAATCAAGCTTCATTTCAAAACCCCGGCCCCTACTCTTCTCCCAGCCTTCTCTGTACTTAATCTGAGAGAGGAAAGACAGCAACATGTTACTAGCATCTAACAATGAGCATGCACCCTAGCACATTATAACCACAAAGAGTTTTTCTCCACAAGACCACACTAATGCAACTCAAATAAAACTTAGGGGAAAAACACAGTTATGAATACTTGCAGTAACGCCAACTCACAACCATGAAAATTATGAGGGCGCTTCAAAAATAACAGTCACACCGTAATAAGACAGGAGGTTTTGCACTCATTTGTCTTGTTGAGCTTTTTTCCCTCCAAAACTACCTACAACAATGGAGGCCTGAAAAAAATACTTTAAAAATTAAACAGAATTTAAACTTTTCCTGTAAGTTCTTGATTTTAACACCCAGGTGTCAAAGTAAATCAATGTATATTGTCATGACTTCTGAATGGCAGCAAGAGTGGGCTTGATCCAAGTTCACTGAAGTCACTGTCTTTCCATTGACTTCAGTAAGCTTTGAGTTATCATAACTATGCAAATGTTGCTTCTTCATATAAATACCACCTCAGTGGTATTGTGAAGTTGTGAAGTAAACACTGATTTACTAAGCAAAGTCAAATCACCTAGTCTACTAGTTTCACTGTACTTGAGATGGTATCTCTATCGATACCAGATGCTTCCAGAAATAGTATCATCACCTCTACATTCATTCTGTCTATTAACAGCATCATGAGTACCAATACTTCCACACCATGTGGCTTACCTCACTGTATAACTCAGCATTCGCTTTCGCTTTGACTAACTGAGGTACATCCTGAGGTAGAGTGTAGTTTGTTTTTGTCTTCTCATACTGGGCTCGGTAGTTCAGCTGCCATATATTGAAAAAGTCAACAAAAAACTCAGTTAGTTTTAACTCACTCAAAATATGACTGTTAGATTGACTGACTGCCACTGAATTTCAGGCTATTAGTGCTATGCTGTACATACACTCATAGATATGGCTGACATAAATATGAGGGCAATAAGGCAATTGTAACTTTTACTTAGGTAGTAGGAAGTAGAATAAATATTCTATAAATAGAATAGTTACTCACTTTCTGTAAGTAGAAAATATATTATCAAAAAACATGCATCAATAAATGCACAGAAGAAAAACTAATACAAATATTAAAAATGGGGAAAAATATTACAGCTACTGGTATGCTTCCCACATTTTTGGAAAGGGTTTAACTCAATTTTTATTCTTGTTTTGGCTGTAAATCTGTAGATGAACTATCAAGAATAAAAACACATGAATGCTACAATAGAAATATAATTATCTCATAATTGCAACAAAAAATGGTGGTTGATGACAGAACTTACATCACTGAGCTGCTGAGCATTTATTTTGGCTTGAGCGATTTGTGGAGTGCTGGCAACAGAGCTGTACTTCAGCTTGTCTATGCTTTGCCTGTAGTTTACCTAATTTAAGATAAAATAAAAAGATTTAATAAAGGAAGAAATGGTCAGACTAGAAAATAAGAGAATGAGTAGACAAATTTTTATTAGCTAATATTCTAGATAAATCATGACTTAAACCATAATAAATTGAGGTGAGGAAAACGCCAGGATTTCTCGGATGAGATGCGAGTTAATGCTCTAAAAATTTCCTAGTCTGAGATTACAGTTTGTATCTCACTTTGAAAACGAACTTCATTTATAACCCCTCTCCTTCAAAACAACAAATTCTCACAAAGTTGCAGTTTCAGCTGGTCCTCAAAAGCATTCCTATAAAATCAATACTCTTAACCATCACTTGGACTATATTTTTATCTTTATCAGGCTGTAGAGCTCATATAACCACAGCAGTACACAAATTTCTTCATATTGCTCCATCAGTAACTCAACCCCAAGCACAGAGGGCACCTCTCTCACACAGATCACAGGTATAAGGAAGGTTACATGACCAATTCATTCCCCTTTGTATGTGACCAATTAGTTCCCCTTCAAAGGGGAACACCTATCTTCAGGGAACTCACAAAGGATGAGAAGCCTATTTAAGTCTCCTCATCCTTTCAGGGCCTGATGCTGCTGTTGAAGCTGTGATGGTGAGATGTTTTGTAACACAAACTAGGCACAGGTCAGAGCTCACTAATTTCACATCAGCGTACAACCTGTGTTGAACTGAAGCCAATGACGGGAGGTGGCAGCACTTTCTATTCCTCTGAGCTCCCTTGACTCCCCGCACTTTTTTTGCTTTAACTTTGTTATCATTAGCTGTTTGCTCACATGATTAAATCATCATTTGACACATGCAATCTATCACAAGATCTCCTACAGGGACAAGATGAGCCACGCAAGTCATAGGAAAATATTATTTACATCTTTCAAAGGGACCAACTTCCTTGTTGTCTGATACGAAGGAGTGAGAGTAGCTGGGTAATTGTAGTCAACACCATCATGTTTGTAATCAGATTTATAGGCTATCTGAAACACAGGGAGAACAAAAAAACATCATCCTTTTTTTTAAGCTGTCATTTGCTTGAATAATTATCAGTCAAGAGGAAAAGAGAAACAATAATATTAATATTAAATGCAGAAAACAAAGTAAGTTCAATGTCATGAGTGACAAAGAAAATGAAATTATTTGCATAGTTTAGCCACTAATTGATTCTTTTTCAGCTCCTCAATTAATCCAATGCCAACAGTTGGAGCATTAACTTAACTTCCACCTATGACACATTTCTTTTATCTCTCTGCTTAGTTCTCAAGCTTCTTACAGATTTGTAAATAATGTACTTGAAGGAATGGTATGTAATGAAATAGCTTCTTGACTAACCCAGTAAATTAAAATTGGAATCCAGAAATCTTCATTAAAGACTGCTTTTTCAGCAGAGGTCTGACCCTCGAGGTGGTGGCAGGAAACCTTCAGCATTCTACTGATGTCAAAGAAAACTGAAGGAGCTCAGTATGTTGCCAGATAACTGAATTTGCTTATTTTAACTTCTTCCACACAGTGAGCTATAAATCAGTACAAAAAGGTTTCTACAATTTCTCCTTTTCTCAACATACCTATCCTTTAGATCCTCAACACAATATAATCTAAAGTTTTCTATCAACTTAATCCTGGAAAAACTTAAAAGATAAGAAAGCAACAGACATACAAGTGTGATCAATAAAGACTTACATTGCTTGCCAAGCTGCCAACCTTCATGGCATGTAGCATTCGTTTGTCCATGCCAATACCCACATAATGACCTTTCATCTGGTTCTCGTAGGTTTCTTTGTATTTAAGCTGTACAAAACATGGCAAAAATACTCGAATAAAACATACCTATTTTTAACATGAGTTTCCATACGCTACAGCAGTGAAACAAATGATTACAGCTGTGGTCTACTAGTGTTGCACCACTACAGAAACTCAGGAGTCCACCACAACCTCAGTACTTTAATAAACAAAACTTCAAACCCTCTGTGAGTTTTCTGTTTTACAAGATGCCACTTACATGTTCTTCATATCACCTGGATGCCACATAAAAGAGATACCTCCACATTCTATTGCTGCATATTTTTTTCATCAGAAACAGATACTAGAATTAAGTTGCATGGAAGCATTATTTGTACATTAACAAATGAAATTATAAACATCTACCAAAACTGGATTGTTTTGGTGCAGCTTTCATGAAGCCCAAAGTAGGGAATTTGACTAGATAAACCACTCAACCATTTCATGCATGTGGCAAAATACTTACTCCTCCTAGATTTTAGAGAATGGTAGGAAGCAGTGTAAAAATTATACTTGAGTATCATGTGGTGTAATTATTAATATTGATTATTTTCACACAGTAAACATGTTCCTCTCTGACATTAACTCTGGTAAAGAATCTTCTGCTTACCTTTCCAGTCAGGAAATGGCTATAAATAAGTAATAATTACAATAGATAACAGTAACAACTGACAGCTACTTGTCTAGATTAGCAACCTCTCTTACATATATTGCAATACTTCTTTTCATAATCCTACATAAAATGAGCCCCAGTTATCCATCAGAATAACATGAGGTACTGGAAACTTACATCACTGGTGAATTTTGAGATCTTGCTCACATTCTTGAATTGCGGAGTATCACAGTAGTTCATGCTGTAGCCTCTGTTGTTTTCAAGATCCTTCTTATACTCCACCTTAGTGACAAAAATGCACAAGGGGTAGACACAGTAAAACCTTAACATGCTCTGTCAAGTTCCTAAACACACTTTCCATCAGCCAGACCCACTGCTCAGAGATTTTGATACATGGCTTTCATGAGATGTCATATGATGAAAATTAATATGTTTTTCATATACTCATATACTATGAAGGAATTTTATGGTGAGTGTGGAGTAAATGAAAGCAATAAAAGCAATGGATGTTTTCCACCATGAAGGATTGACCAGGGGGAAGCTTACCAGCAGAATTCTTCAGAGTAAGTTTAAATACAGAACTGATTCAATATTTTCATTAAGTACCTTACTGTGAAGTAGGAATGATGAGGGTGATATTAAAAGGGGTGGCAATGGAAATATGACTAAATTCAGCAATGTAGAGCTTAATACATGTAGAGAGAAGTCAGAAAAATTTCAGCTATAAGAGCTCATCACCTGGAAAGGCTAAGAAAGAGAAAACTGTTCATCTGCAGGCTGACCACAGAAAGATGGCGAGATGACAAAGTAACACAGCCATCAAAAAGGTAAATGTAGTCCAAGACTGAAGCAAGAGAAGACTTTTGAGCAGGCACTGGAAAGTGCATGTGCTAGGTACCAGGATCCAGCAAGACCTCATCAAGAACTTATGTACTCTTACAGTCATTCCTGTTTAAGGAACATGCACTCAGCCTCTAACAGCTGCAATGAAATACTGTGAGAGATGAGAAGAATTTGGCTTGCTTAGTCTAGGAAAACAAAGGCAGAGAGAAGAAAATTATATCCGTTTGTAAACATCTCAGAAAGGCAACCATACAGGGAGAACTTTTTAAACTAAAGGGGAATATTGGCACAAAGCACAGTAGTAATAAAATGGACAGGAATAAATGCAGGCTAGAAATTAGAAGAAAAGGATTATACAATACTGTGCCGAAACGGCAGGAGCCAGGAATCACTGGCCCAGAAGGCCCCTTCCAGTCCTACTTCCAGGGGTTTTTCATTATTGAAGGTTTTATACTTTGACATCTCAAGAGTATAAGTTTTTAAACTGCCACAGGGAAATCTCTAGAAACTCACATTTATTAATATCTTTATAGCTGATATGACACTATAAATAAATTAATAATTCAGAATCTACTGAGAATTCCCTAGCAATCTTCTCTTGCCAAGCAGAAGAATGCATTAGCAGTAACTCACAGTCTTCACATGATGGAAAAAAGAAACCTGCATTAACAGAATGGTACAAATTTTGGCTGAGTTGGTGTTACTTCCTGATTATCAGTAGAACCTTCTTTGAAATGCTCTAAGTATCCTAGCACACCCAAGTTATCCTAAAGCATTTATGATTATAGCTTCAGAGGATATTAAGAGCACAATTCAGGGTGTTTTTTTTTCAATTTATACTCTTAATGTAGACAAGTAACCCCAGTTACTTTTCTGGGGTTAGCTGTCCCATACTTCCTTACACATCATTGGAAGTGTCAGATAACAGCACCTGAAGATCTGCTCTTGCACCTTTCTTTTCCATTACTAAGCTACACACAGATCATGCTTGTCACATTCAGAGCAATAAGAACAATATTTGTAGTACTTACCTATCAGACACAAATGTTTGTCTGAGCTGCATTAACTTTTTAACAGATCAATTCAACCCCTTACCTCACTGACAAGCTTGTTAACACTTTGGGCTTGCTTAAGGGCTAAGTTGTCTTCAGCTGTTAGGGAGTGAAAGTGAGCTGCACCTTTCATCTTGGAAAGATCTTTCTTGTATTTTATCTAAAAAAAAATGTAGGAAAAATTATAAAAGAGATGTTTATCTTTTCACCATTGCTATTTAGACTGGCTTCATGAGGTGGGATTAGATTTTTCTTGTTCTAGCCTCGATAAGCAAATTGAACTGACTAAGTTGAAACATTGCAAGTTGTTCCTGAAATAAACCCCATATAAAGTCACAGTCCCAACAACCCCTGTCAAGACACTTCACTAGACAGCAGTTTTTAGAATCCATTTTTCACATAGATTGAACAGCACTAGTGGTTCATAGCTTGAACAGATAACTAGTAGAGTCTTGGCTAGTGACTTGTTGAAGCTATCTACTGCTAGTGTCTAGCACAGGCTAGTACGTGCTGAAAGACTAAACAGAAAACAGTCTCAGCCCATCAGCCCAGATAGCCCCACAGGGGATAACTGTCCATACTACAAAGGTTGTCACTAGCAGGAACCTTTCACAGCAGCCACAGGGTAGTGACCTACAGATTGACCCAATTTTTGTCACTACACAAAATGGACTCCACAAATAGGACTGAGACTCTTTAATCCATGGGTTGCATGCAAGAATCACACATCACCACCTTCCTTGTCAATTCTTTAGCTTAGCACCCAGAACTCAAAATCTCCAGCCTAGAAATAAGCTCAGTCTTGTGAAGTGACTGTGTCATACTCTATGGTTTCTTTTTCTCCGTATGACTTGTTTTGTGCTAGAGGCATGATACATCAAAATATCAAAACCAGTTCAGCTCATTCATCCTCCATTTATTCACTACTGGGAATACCACAGTAGTCCACAAGATGATTAAGGCAGTTGAAGGTTTCATTAATAATACAGGTGCAGATTTGCCAGGAGGGTTAACCTAACAGTAGGGATCCCCATTAGTTGCTACATCCATCTCCTCCCTCATGCAAGTTGGAGCTGTGTCTTCTCGTATTAATGGATATTATTAATCCCTTGAGGCATCTAGTTCCCAGCAATGCAGTGAAATGTCATTGTTGTTTACTTCTCAAGTGTAATTTTAGCATTCTCCTTCCAGGCACTGCTCTGACAAACTGCTGTTTTTAATTGTTTATGAATTGTATTGATTCAGGTTTCATACTTACATCACTTGCCAATTCATTTGCTTTCTTGGCATTTTGATAAGCTGGAGTGATCATAGCAGGAAAGCTTCCTTTCCCTCTGCGTTCTTCAAACTCATCCATATAATCCTGAAGATTACATATAGAAAAATGTATGAGTGTTTACTCATCATACATGAGCAGAAATGTACAGAAAAATGTATGAGTGTTTACTCATCATACATGAGCAGGTGAGGCCAGGGGTGATTTCATAAACCCCATAGTCCTTGTTAGCAGGAAAGTTCATTGCTTCATTTTTACTTTTTTATGAAAAAGAAAATTAAATCACCCATTAGCTTAACTGTGCCTGCAACATTACTTGTGTTGCATTGCAAGATAAATTTAGGTAGCAATTAGCTGTGGTCAAGATAGCATTTAAGTATACAGTAATACACAGTTCTTACAGAGATGGTAACTGCTAGCCCTTCTGTTCATCAATACATTTCCTTGTAAAACTATAAACACCCCTAAGAGTTTGGACAGCCAGGAAATTTGCTTAAACTTTCCGAATTTAGCATAGGGTCAGCCTTTCATTGTGATGTGAACAGAAGGCTCTTGATCTCTCCATAGCCATATCTCACATCACAGCTGATCAAAAACACTATTCCTCTAGTGCAGTGATATATTTTGACAAAGGATTCATTAATGAAGCAGAAATATCTAGCTATTAAAGTGGGAGCAAAACACCTTAGGGAACAAAATCACAAAATTAATACTCTTAAATCCATCAACAGGTAATTTTATTTTTGACAATTTTAAAAGTCCTTAGATAATTTAATAACAAAAAAGCTGAAGCTTTTTTTAAAATGGTAATACCTAATGACCATCCTAAAGCTTTCTATGTCAAGATCTGGGGAGAATATGATAAGTATACAAACAAGTAAGACAGAGTGTAATGTGTCTTCTCTGAAATCTTTTGTAAATCCTTTGTAGTAAACAGCTAGTTTAAAATATCAAATATCTTAGGACACTATAGTCCCTTTTCATTCATTTCTCCAAAGTATGTGGGTCTCATGAGGAGGAAGGATGAAAAACCTGAGACTAACCATATAGTTTTGTTTATACAAAACCACTATTCAATTCCTTTTAAATTCCCTTCAGCTGTATTCAGTACTACTTAGCTGTACTATTTTCCTAATTTAATTGAATGCATTTTGGGAGACCACAAAAATAATGTAATTCCCTTAAAAATGAAACAAAAGCAAAACGACTGCCACAGACCAAAACAGAATTAAAGCCTAACTGGTTCCACAAATACAGAACTACAACTTGTCAAGCACACAAGACTGTTTTTGTAGATGTTCTGAAATACAAGAGGACATGTATGATCTTCAGTGCTAGTCTCACATATTTAGAGCTGCAAAGTTTCTAAGATTTCTAAAAACACTTGCAAAGGGAAAAGATGCTCATCCATCTACTAACTTGCTACCTATAATTTCACAGCCCTTTCAGTTTTTCTCCTAACTGAATTTGCATTTTCTTTTACATGGAATTGGACATCTTCCACAAGTAAACACATTTCAGTGTGAGATGTAACAATATCACAATAGAAATATACAGTGCATACATGCACACAGATGAAATTTGCCAAAGTAAGGCTTAACTTTTGGAATGACCCTACCATAAGGATCATGCAGTGACAGCATATGCACCCTGCAGTCTCATCTTGTAAATCCCGGTGCCAAATATATCACACATTCAGAGCATGGTGCTGTTGCACACCATGCTTTCCTTTGAGACCTTACATTTTCATACAGAAAAGCAAAGTGAAAGTAGGTCATGCTGTAGTTTCTAAAGTCTTCAGTAACTGGCCATAGTAATAGTCAGCATCAGCATGGGTAACTCTCAGATGTTGCATACCTGGCAATATTGATCTATGTGTTCCCTTGCAATAGTAGCATCTGTTCCAGCTGTATGGGTGGCTTTTCCCTTGATCTCTTTTTCATATCTTTGATGATACTTTACCTAAAAGGAAAAAAGAAAAGGAAATGAGTTTACTCTCGTACACAAATGCTGCATAATAATTAATAATCAACCATGTGCAATAAAGGATCATCAAAATTCCCACTACCACCAATCTACAGAAGTCAAATATGTCACTTGAAGATATAAAAACAAAAATAGCGGTGTACTTTTTAATAATGCATTAGGAACATGGGACTTGCCATTTCAACCCAAACCATTAGCTCAGTGTGTTCAGTACCACCGGCTTGTCAGTGGCTAATCCCTGATGCTCCAGCAGGTTAAAAAAATAGAACTGATTGTAATGTAAACCACGATTACCACAGAGTACTTATTTTAGCAAAGGGTCATCTGAGTGCCATTAATAACTGGACTTGTTTCTGAAAGATTCTGATTTCCCCAATGATCAAGGGAATTTTAAACAATCAACATTCAAGTTTAGACCAAGATTTGCACTACCTTTGCTAAAGTCAAAATAATGCCTGTAACCTGATGCTGCCCTTTAATCATCATGTGTTTTTACTGACACAAACCCACAGATCAAAGGCAAACAAAAACATTTAAGTGTTTTAGAGACAGTTGCATTTGCCTTCAAAATTACAGATCTTCTCTTTTTTTCTTCAAGGACTCTTAATATTGTTTTAAATTCACTTCCATTGAGTTAGCACAATATGTTGTCATCTTCTACAGCAAAAAGGGCTTTCCTTTCAGTTGCCAATGACAAAACACAATTAACTGCACATTTGATGACCTTTCACAATGCTTTTTAAAGCATATAGGGGTGCTGCAGTTTTGCCATGTTTGGAGAGGAACAGAAAGCCAATAAAGATCAGAACAGCAAGGAGTTAAAAAAGCCCATGAACAGTAAGGAGGGCAAAATAAGTGAAAGAGAAAGCTATGTTTTATAAATTTATACCTATGTCAAATGTATGCATGCATGTGTGTGTATATATTCAAGAAGCTAGTTTCTTGAATTCATAAAAGCCTCATCCTGCAACAGCACAAAAGAAGGAATAGGAGAATGAACTGCAAAGATCCACTGGGAGCATGGAAATTCATGGCAAAGCAGATCTCTGCATACACAGCTTTCCCCTGAAATCACCCAGAAATATTGTGGCTGTGTAAATTAGAGCTGCACTTTAGCCCCTCTAACTCATACTGAGTAGGGCAGAATGAAATCAAAGACCTCCATCTAATTGTCTTCCTTCTCAGTCGTATGAAACAGGAGGCTGGGTAAAAGGGACACTTTTGCCCACAAATATCCAGAGTGTTGACTCACAAATAAAATGCCTTTTTGTCCCTGAAAAGATAATAACTTGAAAATCTGTGCATGAAGTGCACTGCCAGCGTAACTCCACAATGCTCATGGAATTTCTGCTGATAAACATTTTAATATAAAATTTGTGTGGCAGTTCTTTTCTTCCCCAAAAGAGACTTTGCTTTGGACACTTACATCACTAGCTAATTCATTTGCTCTCTTGGCTATCTGATAAGCTGGAGTGATCAGAGCAGGAAAGCTGCCTTTTCCTTTTCGTTCTTCAAAGTCTTCTGTGTATTTCAACTGTAAAAATTCAAGACAGTTCAGGAGCAGTTAGATCAAATGTATCTTGATTGCACACATAATCAATTCTTAAATTTGCAAAGTCAAGCATTCGATGGCTGTCATCTGCCAAAAAGAAGATGAATCATGAAGTCTGAATCTTTACAATGTAGTCTTTAACAATATGACTGTGTATCTTCTGCAGGATCTCTGCGTCTCACTCAGATTATAGGATGGATCAGAGCTGTTTAAAGAAAATCTGAAGTCGTCTGCAAGATGCCTGCTTTATTTATATTAGAGTCAGACAGCTTCCACTACTTTGCATAGCACCCAGTTGCTGGGTATAGAACAGGCTAGTTCTCTGCCTTCAGTTCTGACAGCCAGCTATTCCCTAGAACTCAATAAGGGCTTTAAAACTGGAAGTATTAAATGCTTAGTGGTAAAATGAGTTTGCTTTTAAAATATTAGTATTTTACTTTATTTTATGGTCATATTTTTAAGTCATTTATAAACATCCTAAGAGGCACCTGAGAGTCAAAACCCGGTCAACTTATTTTATTTCACTTACATCACTTGAAAGCTGTCCTGCAACCTTTGCATGAAGTATATCTGGAGTGTCTACAACAGAGGTGAACTTCGAAACTCTCTCTTCATGTCCTCGCTTATATTCTACCTGAGGGAGAAAACATAAAAAATACATATTACAAACAAAAAGTATTTTCTATCAGAAGGCTAGAACAGAAAACAAGCAATGGTAATCATGACACTTCTGAGTGTACACTCAAGCTATCATTATATTTAAGGCCCTACTTCCTTGAAGTGAATGCCAGAAGCAGACAAGAATGGATCCAGCTAATCAAATTTTCAAGTAATACTAGATGTATGTGAGACATAAATTTGATTAAATATCATGAGAATAGTCATTAATGCACCATCTAAGATCATACTGCAATGACAATGCAGACAGTGTTTGAAGAGAACAATGCAATACTTTAAAATCACTTCTACAGGATTTATTTTTACTTGATCATTTTCAGTTGAATTGTTATTTTTCTAAATAAGCAATTTTCTGTGCATATATTTGAAATGGCTTGCATATGAATTCAATTCAATATTACAGGTACTGAACTTCAAATAATAAAGTGAAAAAATCAGAGCAAAATAAACAGATTAATAAAGCCATAAAGTGAAAATAAAGGAGCTAATGAATTAAATAAACATTTTGGAGTGATTCACAATCACAACCACAACAAAAGTTGCTACATCTTTCAGGAAATACCTATAATGTATGTCATTTCTGCTATATGATTGCCTTCCCAAAGCCAAGTAGTTTGCTAGTGCAATGAATATTCATCATAGAACCTAGTGTCTGACGTAAATGGACTAAACCCAGGATTCTCCACATTTGGCAGTCTAAAATAGGATTGAGAAACCCATGACTTACATTACTGCTTAGTTGGGTGGCTCTCTTAGCAGCCTGATAACCTGGAGTGATCATAGCAGGAAAGCTGCCCTTGCCCCTCCGCGGCTCATATTCTTCTGTGTATTGAAACTAGAAAATTAACATTTTTTGTTTAGTTGCTACAGAAAACCCACTGCAGTTCAATATGATTCCTCTTTTAATGCCTGCTTTCTAAAGGTAGGTATCGCTTTATTTAAAGGTAAACAAATTAACTTCTGCCTTTTTAGGTAGAAATATTTCCTACAAACAACAGAAAACATTCCCCAGTCATAACAATTATCCACTGCTAATTGGCTGTGTTGGCTGAGTCACTAACACACTGTATGGGCATAGATGATCAGTCATAATTCAGAAGTTATTTTCTTCAGCCATGGAAATACAGTCAATGAAAGGTCTACTCTATGGAAAACAACATGTTTTCCATCATGAGTTCTGTTCTACTGATGGAAACAGCACTGACTTCTAGATCAGGTCACCTCAGATATCACTGGTCAGTTGCTGAAGTGGTTCTCACTTACACAAATATTTAAATGTACAATTTCCAGGATGGGCAATAGCGCCATTAGGTGACTTTAATCACTTATATGGTTAAATATCGTTATTGACAGAAGTAAACATGTGCTTTGATGCACTGGTAGGTCTTCAGAATATGACAGATCATGAAAATAAAGCTATTCCAAACATCACCCCACTTACATCACTCAGAGCCTTCTGTGCCTGTGTTATCTGGACGATATCAGGATCTGGGATGGTTCCAGAGTACCACGATTTTCCTTCCGCATAGGCAGCATAGTAAGCATTCTACAAGACAAAAATTAAATAACTCCCAATCTTTACCTTTGTTTTCATACACAAACAGCTGATCTGACAGAATAAAATAAGCCACATACAGTGCTGTGGAAGTGACATTTACTCTGTGAAGACATACAGCACAAGACCTACACTCCACATATCTTTAGAATTGCCAGGCCAGAACTTGTATAACAAGAACTGACATCAAGATGTCAGGATCTAGGATCCTGGAGTAAGACTCAAATAACTTCCCCTGGGAATCAGATCACTTGTTGTGAAGCCTCAGTGCCAATAGAAAGAAGACACATTGAGAATGGCTGTACATGCAGTAGTCCAAACAGCTAACTATACAGATACACTGTTCCTTCCTTGTCTTCTGATTCTTGCACCCTAAGCTATAATTGAGCTATGCTGCCTTGAAAAGTTTAGCCAAATAAGAAGCAGTGTTGGTTTTAGCATTGAAATGCTACGATTAAAAACCAAAAAATCAAGTTTGCCAGGGCTGATCCTTGGTCTTCTGCAGGCTAGTGGCTTGGAGACTTGAGGAATATTACTTACCTGGGTGGCCAGCTGTTGGGCTTTATAGACAGCTTCGATTTCCCTGGATCTTGCATCCCATTGAAAGACTGATTTGAATTCTTGCCCTTCTTGATATTTTGTCTAAAAAAGAAAAAAAAGAAAGACTTGGTATTAGTAGTTTGTTAGTAGAGAATAACATACACCCCTCTTAGGAGAGCAAGAAGAAGGGAGACATATAAGGTTAACAGTCTCTTAGTCCACAGTGTTATGGAGTCTGCATGAAATGCAGTAACAAAAGGAAATGAATGCAAGACTAAACAACAAAAACAGTGAAATTCCCACCACAACAAATTCACTTCAGTACCTGCTAGTTTTTGCTGCACCTTAAATCAGTCTAAAGAAAGGTTACTTCCAAACACCTCAGACCTACTTGACAACCCTTCCTATCTATCACACAGTGACATCATCAAACTGGTGGCTGTGGGGCAAATAAGCTCAGGAAATTAGTAAATAGGCTTTTGCTGTGTTACCATTCAGCAATGTCAGTTCCTTCATTTGCCTCACTGCAAAAATCTCCAACACCAACAGAAGAGAAGCAGAGGAACAATGTGACTGCACAGAACTACTGCGTTGGGTGGCAGCATCAACACAGCTCATCTTAAGATCATTTACTCTAGTCACAATGTTTACCTGTGTCTGTGTGTTCAATCTCCAACTGCTACAGAGCAGCCTCTGTGCCAACTACTAATTTCACCCTGAAGACATATTTATATACAATATTAACGCAGAAACCAAGGGTCTATGACAAGCACACCTATCAACCAAATCTCCACAGCCCACAAGAAAATACCAACCATCTTCTGAGAGTTTGCAAAATTCTCCATCTTTTCCACCTTCTCCTTCTTTATATCAACACCACTTACATCCTGGTTACATACAAAAAGGCTGCATAGCCTGCAGCTCTATGCCATGCAAAGACTAAAGTACTTCCTCCATGACACCCATTCTTGGCAAGGGTGTTTTCACAGAAGAGAAGACTGCATTTAGCCCTAAGGTCAAAACTCTAATCCACACCCAGCATCTAACTAAGATTCCTGCTATTATTGAAGCTGCTTATCTGTAAAAGAGCAGCATATTACACCTGAAATCTGGCACGAAGCTCTGAAAGAGTACGTCCGTCTTTAGATAATAATTCTGGGGGAAACAATCTATCAGGATTGAAATTCCTAAGAAATTTAAAGCAGAACATATCAATGCAGCATTACATGAAAGAACTATTACCTGGCGGGCAATATTCTACTCTCTTATTTTCCTGCACAGTGTCCACAAAGTATCATGACTGTGTAAATGCAAATGACTACTATATTTAGACCTGGGTCATCATTTTCCTACTGCTACTTTTATCATGACAGCATACAGAAATCCAGCTGAAATCACATCTCTGTTATACAACTCACTCTACAGATGCAAAAAATAGCAGTCCCTGTCTTGAAGAGTGCAAAATCTAAACTGACTGGACAGAAAAATCATTGAGCATGTGTAACATTATTCCCATTTTTAAATGAAGTACAGAGGTATAGAGAGATGAATCCGCTCGCATTTGTCTGCTCACATAGAAATTCTGTGTAGAGGGAAAGAGCTGAATTTTTATGTCTGCATTCAAGTCAGTGTCTCCACATAAGACTTAGGTGAGAACATCATGGTAGGACTGAAGAAACATGTTACATTTTCTGCATAAGAAATAATATAACCGACACTCTCCTCCTCCTTCCTCCCCCCAAACTACAGTAGTAATTGAAACCTTTTCCCAAGTTAGGATTATTTTACACATTTGCCAATGAAAAAGTTTTCCCGCACTCAGAATTTCTATAGAAGTAGTCCCTTTATGTAAGTACCGCAGAATCAGCTTCTTTACTACCCTCAGCAATTTTATCTCTGGAGCAGAACCTCATTATGTGATTGAAAAGGACAGAAGGTGCTTTAGGTGTAAAAAACAAGGGAAAGTGATCTTTGAGCTATAATTTGTCTGGTGTGTATATTCACATGCACTGGAAGTATCAGAGTTTCATATCACTGCCTAAAACCAGAAATAGAACCTCAAGTAATCCCAAACTCATTCCTGACCAGATCTGTCACATACAGTTTAAAGTAAGTGTGATAGTCACTGCTGAAATAGTTGCTGCCCATGATACTGCAAAAATTGATGCATAAGAATACAAGAATGAAAGAAGGTAGAGTCTGGTAAAGGCTATTAATAGTATACATCAAGTTTCTACAGTTGATACAGAATCAGAATTAATTCAGCATGCTGTAATCTAAGAAATGCAACTTTCTTCTTCTATTTTAATATGGCTAATCATATCAAAACACATTGGTTTGCCTACTAAATATAGTTATGCAATTAACAGGACTATTACAGTATAAAAAGACATGACGCTCAAGAAACTAGTAATACACACAGAAGTGAGACAGCTATCCATTATTGACTGCTTCTGTATTTCTCATTCCATGAAATTCTTAGAAATGCAAGTTTGAAACAAATTTAACCGGAGGAAAACAATGCAAGGCAGAAAAGAATGGCATTTGAACAGAAAGAAGACTTTGAGCACCCCTAGAGGTCTGCCGGGCCACAGCAGCCTTTGAGGAGACACGCAGTTAAAACTGCTGGGAAAGCTGCTCCATCCTGAACTCTTTAGCAAAACGTTTTTAGTAGAACCATGCAAAACTCACTGAACTTGGGTGTTTTCTTATCTCAAGTTTGCCAGAAATACTTGACAAAGTATTCAAGAGAACTTTTGCCTACATCCCACTGAGACAGAATTTATTTTTTTGTTTCATGCTCTGTAGTATGTTTCAGAAGAGATCATAAAGCAAGTGGGCCATTCTTATTTCCGATGGCAGTGTAAACCCCCCTGATTTAGTTACTGAGTTTACATTTAGTTACTCAGTTTACATAGCTCTGTTCAGTTAATGTGAACAATGCTTCTGTGAAGATTATCAGATATGGCAGGTGAGAAACTGCTATTCAGTTTCCTTTCAGAAAGTGGAAGCAAATTCAGATCTAACCTTTCTTTCTCAGGAGTGGGTGCATTTAAAAACATGATGATTCAAACCCGGGTTGACATTTTACTGCTTTAAAAGAACACAGGAGGGTAAGTAAAGAATACGTGTTTGTATTTCGGAAACATGACAGATACGTGACATCAAAATGTAAAACAAAGCTACATACACTTGGCCTTCAAGCTTCTTACCTCACTTACCACTTCCGACAGTTTTTTGGCATTCATATTTATTGGTGATTCGAATACACTTGTGAATGCATTGTTTTTGGGATTATGCCTAAAAATGGAAAGTGTAAAAGGAGATCAGGAATGTATCAGACAGCCCACCAGAAAGGTTCTCTCTGCGCACTCAAAAACACAATACCAGCCTCCACCCCTCTATGCATAACTTTCCCCCCACTCACACATACGTCTCAGATTACATCCAAGTTATTACTGCATGGAGTAGGTGCCTAGAGCAAAATTAATTTTAATGATCGTCATATCAATGCTGTGTTTCTAATAACAAAAGAGAATAATAGAATAAAAAACAACTGTCATCTCTCCTTTTTTCTGCTGACAAATTTGACAGGAATTGATCATTATAAAATAAAAACTTCCTAGAACCAACCAACTCCAAAATCTGCATTTTTTTATACATTTTCCTGATGATAGCTCAACCCTGTTAACTCTTAACCGCTGATTTGGAAAGCACTGAATGTTATGGTTGGGTTTATTTTCTTCCCACAATACTGAAATGGAATTTAATTTGGTATTTTATAACACTGGACAAATGAAAAAGCTTTATATCCAGTAACAACGGTTTCCCATCTTTTGTGATTCACAAAATCCAAAGATATGCACAAAGGCACTAACAAGACATAATTTCACACCACACATGGGAGGAGCAGGCTGAGTCCAAATGGTGATCTTCTATTACATTAAAATGACTTGGCATTTAAAATCTTTGCTTTAAAAAAGAGAAAAGGAAACACACTTACGCTTGACAGTAAGGCTTTTTCTCATGGCTAACAAAGTTGTTTACTGTTAACATCATCTTGCATATTTCGCAGTGAAAACAGGCTTTGTGCCATGTCTGGAAATACCACAAAACAGAAACCAAACAGACATGATTTGTATTTTACTATTATTCTGTTGAGTTTTAAATCTCAGTATTGATCCTTAACATTCATTTAAAGTTTCTTCAAAGATATGCTTATTATTAACTCAGTTCTGAACCCAGTTATGAGTAAAGAACTTTTAAAACCAAGAGATTTGCACTGTTAAAAGTGCCAATCTGCGCATTTATTATAGTCCAAAATAATAAAGAAAAGAACTGACCTGATCTATGCAGTTAATCTTCTCAGCAGGGTAAACCCCATAGCCACATCTAGCACACGGCTGCACATTCATCTTGAAATCCACAGAGTGAAAAATATATAGGTTTATACAAAAGGTTCAAAGAGTATGAAAGTGACTTTTTGGCCTGTGCAAAGCACACTCTAGACACTCCAGTCAGGGCCTTTTGCTGTGGTCAATGGCTCCCATTAAAGATCTGAATTGAAGTCTGTTGCTCCGTTTGCTGACCTTCTGTTTCAAAGTCAGCTGCAGGCTGGCTTTTAAAGCTGCCAGTTAGTAAGAGCGGTTATTTTGGCAACTGTGTCAGTGCGTAAGGAAGAGTAGCAGGATCTTTCTCTAAATAGAAGAATGAACTCACAGAAACGAATCACGTCCATGTGAATGACAAGAGTCTGATCATTTAGTATTTCAGTTTTGCTGCAAAGCCTGTTGTCATAAGCCCAGGATGAAGAGAAAAGTATATACAGCAGCAGCAGCAATTTATGATAGTCTCTCCTCACCCTGATACACAGCAAGTGACCTCATGGAGGACTAGTCTGTGTTTAGGAACAGCCTCATGTTAGGAGGAGGTAACACCAGAGACACAGGCCAGAGATGGGTTTGGAACTTCCTGGCCCTTTGCTGGATCTAGAAGTAGTACACAGCCATTGCCCCAGCCAACTCATTGTTTTATTTCCCTTGGTGCCAGCTCATACTCACCTTGTGTGTTTTAGGCAGCAGAGCAGAGCACACTCATTTCTCATGTTTTTCTGTTTCATCAACCTATCACTTCATCTCCACATGCAAGAGGATGCATAGTGAAATGGACAGGGCCTCTTATCACAGAGTTCTAAACATGATGGGTACAAATCCAAACAACTATCTCCTACAGGAAAAACTTCAGAAAAGAGCCATTTACTTTTGAATAGAATGAATAAAGCAGCAGTTTAACAGTGTTCACAAAGAGTAGGATGGCATGGGAATATAAAACTTCCTTAGCTAGATAATAAGAAATTATAGTGCCTGATAGTAGGATTCAAGCAAGTTATTAGGTTTGTAAAGTCTGCTCTGAACAAAAAAAAGCTGTTAACTCTAGCAGCTATTTGGTCCAGATTTGATATTTACATCTTACCTAATCACAACACCTGCAGGTCTCTATAACCCTGGGACACAGCTAAGAGTGATTTCAATCCAAGCAAAAGTCTACTTAGTCATCCATGCATCTGAATAACTTCCTGTGCCTGCAGCAGTCCTGAGATATTGCTAAGCGTTTACCTTTTCTATAAATTACAATCAGTTCTATGGAAATAATTTCTGTCTAAACCTTCTGGGTATGTTTAGAGAGCCTCCTATTCATCTCTCCACAGAGATATGCAGCTTAACTTATTACTACTTTTAGTGAATGCTGACAATGTACTGGCACAATGCACTGTCAGCAACTGGTGTGCCGAAAATAGAGTCTCTAATCTGAAGAGCAATGGGTATGGCACAAAGTCCTGAAAACACTGCAGTCCTTTCAAAGTAAGTAATTAATATCAGTATAGAAACAGAAGTATTTTCATTAAATTAAAAAATATTCACAGGACATACTTTCTTGTATTAAATTAACTGCTGAGTTGCCTTGTGTTATTCCTTTTGGGATCAGGAGCAATTTTACGTTGACCAAGTTACATCACAACAATATTTACCCTGCTCACACCTGTGAACCAAAATAGTTTGGAAGCCTTCCAGTTCCTTTCTCGCACAGCTTTCCATGTTGTCCCAGACTGCCATTCTGTTTATGCAAGTGACCTAGGGTCACAGTGGCCAGGCTACCTCCTACTTATTTAGCAGCGAGCACACTACCAGCTGCTGCTTCCTTGTGTTCATCTACTCCAAGAGTCACCATATTGTTTATTTTCTAGATAGTCCTAGTCCTCTTCATGCTATCTGAACCCATGTCTATCTGAGCCCTTGTCTCAAACTTCAGCAAGAAAAAAGATGCACAATCTGCTCCTGTCCCAGCCCAGACATTACATTGCTTGAGGCACTTGTGGAATGAGTTCTGAAAGGTGCTGAAAGCAGGACATCCCTGAACTACACAAAAACCCAAAGATTTGGCAACTAGAGAACAAATCATTCATCCAGAAGTTACCTGAACACCAATTACCTGGACAGGACTCCAGCCTGGAGCATCAGTGTATACAGCCCATATGCACTGCACACCTGCAGAGCATACCACAGGTCCCTGAGAAGAGGCCTGTCAGACACCTAGAAGCCTTTTATTTCACAGATAAAACTTGCTTCATTTCAAGATATACAAAGCCTGTTTATTTATTTTCACAGCAACACATATTACCAGCTTGGCTGGAAGTCAGCAAACACATTTTCCAAGTTCTCCTGCTTCTCCTAAATTAAACTGTGTTCTAGAAGAGAAGCTCAGTAAAGCCACAATACCCTGTACAGTTACTGTCTTTCCCAACCATGCTACTTTCCTTACATTCATTGTTCACTGGTTCTGCTGAAGTCTACTGAAGATTTCCCCATTTCTAAGCTCCTCAAAACTGTCCTGTTGCATGGTCTGCTCTTCACCGCCCTGGATTAAAATTGAGTTGCTAACAGAAAAGAGAGTTTATTGAAAACAAGCATTGTATTCTCTCATTACAAAGTAGATACTGCATTTTGATCATGCAAGGAATTAAATCACAAAACCAGCACAAGTTTGTTATCTTGACAAACCTTAGCAAGACATTTTCTCTTCAGTTAAAAGCTCACTGTGGCTTTTTTCCTCCTTTAGTAAGGCCCCATAAAGGCTTTTTGATATCAATGAAAATCTTAAAAGGCTTTACTTAACAGTGGAACCTTAATCAATGTGGTTTAAAAGTACTGCAGTTACGGGTAAAGTACAAGGAGATAGTACCTTGAAAGTGCAAATTAGTAGAAAGAAACATTGTTACCTCTCCAACCTCCTTAAATTCATTGAATTAACTGCATAGAAGCACGTCTGCATCATGAATCTGAATATAAAAAGCACACATTAGTTACACAAAGTAACCTCTTACCAGTCATTTAAGTCAGGGCCACCTTCTCTGTCACTCCTGAATAGCGGCTGTGCCCTTCCAACCCCCAAATAACGGGAACCAGACATCACAAACTACAGCAACCCTATCTTCCCTCTGCAGACAAAAAGGTGCTGCTTCCCTACACAAACTGGGGGTGTTACTCACTGTTAAAAGCTGCCTGCAAGAAGAGTTCAAACACTAGACCAGCCTCATTACAACCTTCTCTGAACCACTTGGTTAATTACTTATCTGGACTAAGGCCTTTTGTCTCATACAGCTTCTCCATGCTAATCAAATCAGGCATAACAGCAAAACCAGCTTGCAAAAATACAGAAAGAAAGGTGGAAAAGATTTTTCAACACCAGGACCTCCTAAGGCTTAAAGAGAAACCTCTAATGGACTGCCTTCCAAACTTGTACCATAGCTTTTCACATTTTTGTTGTTTTGGAAACAAACCAACAGCTGTTTACATTTAATGAATAAAAGGAATTGTGCTTACACTTTCAGGGTGAGGAAAACTTGAGAGTTGGGGGGGGTTTGCAAATGCTTCTAATAAAGCAAGAGAAAGTGACAGCGAATAGAGAAATGGAAAAAAGAACCAACAGGCCAAGAAGGCATCACTGCTATAGAGCAGAGAAAGAACTAGTAAGGATATGCTACAGTTTCAGCTGAAAGCTTGAAGAAACGTGTGCAAAGCATGCACAGCAAAGTCTATGTGCATACTATGAGACCTCCAGTGTCCAAATATGCCCATTTATCATGTATCACAAGCTAAAAAACATTCACGCTTAAAACTCATAAGACATGGCATGTGCAACAGATCATCTCTGCCTGATTACAGAGAGATCCTGCCCAAACACACACACCAAGCTAACTCAGATGCATTATTCTACTGAATTTCATACAGTTGTGGCTCGCCAAATCACACCTCACAGCCTCCATATTCCCACACCATATCAAAACCATTCATGCTTTCTTGCAAAATATATCAAATTCTAACAACTGCCATTTAGGAGGGAGTTGCTCAAATCCTTCATCCTGAAAGTATCCCCACACTTGACTTCCAGGCCTCAGCAGAGCCCCATCCTTGTTTTCACAGATGTTGTGCAGAACACAGCACACAGTTATTATTCCAGACAGGTACTACTTAGTTGCCTCAAGCCTTCTAATTTGTACCTGCCTTCTACCTTCCAATTTCCCAACGGCATGCTCCATTGTCATCCTGCAGCTGCTTAGGTGGTAGTTAAACACTTATTTTCCACAATGCAACTATCCAGTCAAATGCTTCATTATTAATGTTTTTAGGGAGTACAGTGAATCTCCAGGGATAAGAAAAGGCATGCCGATGCTATAGGTATCACATTGCTGGTTCTTCCCCCTGCCCAGTAATGCATACAGCCAGCTGTTCAGTATTATACATGAGAACTTTTTTCCTTCCTTACCCCTCCCCAGGTAGCAATCACTCTATGCCCTGAAGCAAGATACTTCCTTCTACTATCCTTTTAATTTCCCCCTTAATCATCACTGAAAACAAGCAAGGTTTTCTGAATGATCTAGCACCTTATACTGCATTAAAATTGTTTAATGTAGCATTTAGTTAAGAAAGGTATTGCAGAACACTGAGGAATCAACCTTTCTTTATGAATGCCAGCAATCAATGTGAAAAGCAAATAGAAACAGAGGCTTATCAACAGTTTGAGTAAGGAATTCCCCATGCACAGTTCAACTAGTAAAGTCTCAAAAACTGGCAAGCATTAGCAGAGTCAATACCACTTTTTCAATAGGAATACAATGACTTCTAGAAAAAAAGCCATTTCTAGGTCTGCTAATTCAGTTGTGGGAGCCAGATGGCAATGGATAAAGACTTTTGTCAAGATATAGAAGGTCACAGCTGGCAAATAGCTTCAGGATTTCCTAGGTAACTCCCCATGCACACCGTCAGGAAAGCACAATTGGATGTTCTGAAGTTCTGGCGACACTGTCAGTCCCTGCTGGTGATGGCGGTCTCCCTCCTCTCCTCTCCATGCATTTACTTGAAGATCTATACATTTCTAGTGTCTCTGTTGCCCACAATGATCCATTATGGCTTTGGAAGCAGAGCTGTCTTCTCGAAAAGCAGCTAGCAGATGGCATGAGGGAACCGTGGGATTCTTTTTGTTAGTTCGATTTTCAGAAGAAAACTTTGGCTATGTCTCAAACCAGGAGCTACAGGCACAACCCCATGAAGCAGACACCATCCCCAGCATGCAGACACACAGTAAGGGCCACTGCGCCGCTCAGACGCTCCTCCATCGCATCAGAGCAGTCAGAGCAGTGACCTGTAGTGAAGCAAAAGGCTGTTACCATGCCTGTGTTTTGTGCCAATTATGAGGCAGTTACACTGGAAAATGTTGCTTTGATGTAAATCTCTTCAGGTAGTGAATGTTAAACACCACACACTGCTGGGTAGGTGTATGATTTTGCAGGATTGGAGCCCGCATCCAGGAGTAATTAGCAAGACTGTGCCAATCTTCAGTCCATGCGCCGGACTGCTGGGCCTCATGCAACGGCTGAGCAGTGGGAGATCATAATTAGCAGAGATGCAACACACTGAATAATTGGAAAGATAAGGAAATGCCACAGAAGTTTATAGAAGGGAAAAAATTTCCTTAGATCCAGACAATCTTGTGACACCATGAAACTTAAGGCTTTTCTTTCATGGAGGTGTGACAGAGCACAGCCATTAAAAAAGGGCAATTTCCTTTCTGCTGTGATGAAGCCGTCATTATCAGCAGAGCGAGGAGGGCCGGGGACACCCTCCCCACCGCCGCTGAGCCAAGGCCGGGTCCCTACCGCCCCTGGGGCCGGCCCGCAGCCTCCCCTACAGTTGGCGGAAGACACGGCCCCTTTGGGGCAGGCCCGGGCCTGCGGAACCCGCCCCACTGCCGGCTTGCGGGGAGCCGCTCCGCCACTTTCGATTCCCCTCTGCTTCTCCGGACGCCCGCGCCAAGGCAAGCCCCGGTCCCTTCCCAGCCGCCTGCCCTTCCGCGACCCGCCGGCCGCGCTCCCTGCTCGCCTCAGGCACCCCGCTCCGCTGCCCTGCGCCCCCCGCCCGGCCTGCCGCTTTCCCGCCTTCCCCTCTGCCGCTCTCCTGCCCCGCGCCTGTTCCGCTCCTGGCCCCTGCTGTCCAGTCTCGGGGCCCGCTGCTCCCTGCTCTTTGGCGCCCGGGGGCCGGCGGTGGAAGGAAGAGGCTCTCCCTCAGCCCCGCACACTTGAGCCCTTCAGGTGGCCGGGGTGGCTACACCGCCGTTTGCTGACGGAGGGCAGGAGTACTCGCGGTGGGAGTTGGGGTGTGCGTAGTTGGTGGTTGGAGGAGCTAGTGTCCTCCAGTCGCCTGCCTTGGTCTGGGGCTGCTATCCTGGGGCAGGCGCCCATGCTCCTCAGCTGCTTCGCTGCCCACCTGCGGCCTGTGGGCTCCTTGATTTTTATTTTTTAAGAGGATTAAAAAATGCATTAGTTTGACAGAGCGGAATCTACATCCCAGCTTTTGGGAACTTCTGCTTGTCTGGGGAACCTCCCTTAATGTCCCAGATCCTGGCTGGGTGGTGCTGGCGGCCATGTAGCAGCTGGGCCTGGCAGGGTCAGTGGGATGGTTTTCAAGCTAGATGTAAATTCTTCTGAGTAAATAGATTATAAAAGCAGTTTTAACCTGCCTGAAGTATGAGGAAGAGGCAGAAGTTGTTGCTGCTTTTCCTCATGAAGCCTAGGGCTGGAGTTGAACAAGGTGGCCCAGCACATCCCACCATGGGCATGAGGTTCCACACTGCCTTCTCACCCCATGCTGAGCTGCTGCAGATCATTGCCCCCATCAGAAAAATGCCTCCTTTCTTCTTGCAGTTTTCTGCTGGGTGAGTGAACTGAATAAACTTTCTTAGCGGGCAACTGAATACCTGGAAGAAGAGGAAACAAGACTGTTTCATCAGGAAGAAGTCATTGGGCCAGCTTAGCCTTGTTTAGCAGTGCCCTTTGTTGCTTGCGAGATGACTGAAAATGTGCCAAGATTACACTGGAGTAACAGTCAGAAAGTCCCTACTGGTTGAAATATAGCAAGTTGTGTAAGAGTGCTTTACGTAATGAGAATACCTTTTAATTTCTAAGAAACACAACTTTTTTTTTCACCCCTAACAGGTCTACACATGTATTAACTAATCATTTACTGTTGGTATAGATAAAACAGAGAAATGGAAACCTAAGATTCTATCCAGATAAGATAGTACAGGGCTTTTTCTCTTACACACATTTGACTGTGTGCAAATGAAACAACAGGAGCTCTCTGGGTGTCTTAGTAGTGGGTGGGATTGCAGTTACAACTGTTTTGATGTTAGTTGTCTTTGCTTTCTTCCCAACATAGTTGTTTGAGGACCATAAAAAATTTTCTGGGAGTTAGTCATAAGATCTTTTACCATAAAAACATTTTTACTTTTGTTCTAACCTGCATTTTTGAGAGTGGTATGTATGAGAGAAATCACTTTTGGTAACCGCAAACAGACAGCTGGGCATGTGCAATGTCATGTTAATACAGGGCCAGAAATCTACGGCCACTTTTATTTGATGAAGTATATAGTATAACTGACAACCTCATGTGTATCTGGTTTAACTGATTTATAGAAGTGTTTCTAAAATGATAGTATTCATTGGGGGACACTTAACATTCTTGTACTTTTATCTGTAGATGTCGGGGAATCAGCATGTTGATCGCTCTACTCAAGATGAAGGTGATGAAGATTGTGAAGATATTGTTGATGCAAGGCCAGACAGAAGTAGCAGATTCTCACTTTTTGCAAAGTAAGTTACTACATTAATTCCTGTTATTATATCAGCTGTCATACTACCCTCCTAATGGGATTTTAGTGTTCAGTTTGCCATGTCCACAATGGCATCGGTGGATTAGATAGGGAGATTATTTACTGTGTAGGTTTAATGTATAGATCTGTACCTTATAATATCTCCCATAAGCTTTATTTGGTAGTCAAGAGATCACTTAGTTCATTTAGCATCAATTATAGTCCCTCATCTTAAACATTGCCCTTTGGTGGAGCTGGGAATTAAATATGCCATTAATTATCTATTTTACTGCATTCAGCTCAGCTAATCTCCTGCATCACTGGAATCCCCTGCTGACTATTTAAGTTAGTTTAAAGCCTAGGTGTGCCATCTAGGTTGTAGCACAAAGAAGCTTCACAGAGTCTAGAGATGTAACCCATTGCAGAATAAATTAAAAATCCTTTTATTTTAAAACATAGTCGTCTCACTGAAGTATAAGCTTTTTTTCATTAAATGTATAGGAAGCAAAAATTATGTATTGCTTGTCTGTACTCCTGAAAATGCTAGATAAATGTGACTGAAAATGCAAAAGATGAAGAATGAACATGCAGAATGTACAAATACTGTTGAACATGAGGAAATGCCCCAGCCCTGGCAGTGTTCAAGAACAGGCTGGATGGGGCTTGAAGCAACCTGATCTAGTGGAAGGTGACCCTGCCTGTGGCAGGGGATTTGGAACTAAATGGTCTTTGAGGTCCTTTCCAACCCTGATCATTCTGTGATTCTGTGAAATTACTACTTAACACTGTGAACTTTAGATTTAGAGGGATTTTATTAGAGGTATTTACTACAAAGATTGTGGTATTTAAAAAGAGGTTTTGATTTTTATCGCTATTGGACATACACATTCAAGTAAACAGTATGATTCAGAGAAAGTACATGGAGAATATAATTTCATTTTTGCTGCTTATTATATGAGTCTAATAGGGGTAGCAAATCTGCGAGAAGTGAAGATGCTTTAGTGTTCGAAGACTTTTGATGTGCTGTTAAGCAAGTCACTTTACTTTCTCTGTCTCATTTTCTCATTCCTCAAATATGTTTTATGATGTGTGTGTATTATTAATTTTAACAGAATTATGTCATGCAAAATAGATAATGTGCATTTGGTTTTAAATCTTGCCAAACATTTTTCAAAGGATTCTTTTAAACTTTATAAAATGTGTGTTTAAATATCTGAATTGGTCTTCTTTATAAGAGGTGATATGCTAATACTGCTGTTAAATTAGGCAACTTAAAGTTAATCATTCCTGAAGGAAAGGCAGTAATCAGCATTTCTATCACTTTTTTCTATAAGACATTTTCCAAATAATTTGACTGTGCACATCAGTTTGAGGCATTCATCTTTTGGGAACTCCTTGAAGATAAGTTTGAAACATTTTCCTTTAGAAGTAAAAAATTGTTTAGATGAACTATAAGGTAACTGAGAAGATTCAGCTTGGATTTTATATTAAAAAAAACCCAGAGCAGTGAGAAACTAAATTCAAACTCTCACGGAAAGACCAGCAGTTTCCACCAGCTTCACAGCTCGGAATCGGAAGCTAGTGGAAACTGCTGGTCTTTCTGCAAGGCTTTGAAATGGTGAATTACCATTCTCTGGCTGTGACTGGAGATTCATCTTGCGAGAGCAGTAAGTAGAAATAAGTGAAGATTTTATTCACTGCAGCACATTTCTCTCAGAAGAGTGTGCACCTGCTTTAGCATGGAGGCCACGATGCTCAGAACAAGCCACGGAGTGGGCAGGTTCTTCTGACTGCACCACAGTTAAGGGAATTAACTTGTACGTATTTGCTTTGAAAAAGTGATAGAATTTACTTAGTGTTGGTGGGCAAAAGAGTTGAAAGTAAGTTTTGAGTGATCATCTGCCATGGTGATCGGTTTGGGGGGTTTGTGGCCGCTAGATGGCAGGAGGGTATCAATTTTGTTTATTGC
This sequence comes from Psittacus erithacus, assembly GCA_009867235.2. Taxonomy (NCBI): domain Eukaryota; kingdom Metazoa; phylum Chordata; class Aves; order Psittaciformes; family Psittacidae; genus Psittacus; species Psittacus erithacus. The sequence goes on along the minus strand of WYDI02141247.1, from coordinate 430 downwards.
AAAAAAAAAAGTGAGCAGAACTTCGGGAGAGTTGCCCTAGAGCCAAAAGTTCTGCTTAAGAAAGCAGGATATACTGTGTCAAGCTTGTGCACAACCACATTTCAGAACGTGGTTAAATAAACATTGATATGAGGATTTCAAACGTATTTTAAGTCTTTATGTGATAGAAACAAATAGAATTTTTCCCACAGAATGTTTACTTTCCTATGCTCTGTGTGCTCCTTGTGCTTTAAGGCTTTAAAAATAGTCTCACGCTTCTTCACAGAATGATATCATATCTTCATTTGGTGTCATAGAATCATAGAATAGTTAGGGTTGAAAAGAACTTAAGATCATCTGGTACCAACCCCCGGGCCATGGGCAGGGACACCTCACACTAAACCATGTCACCCAAGGCTCTCTCCAACCTGCCCTTAAACACTGCCAGGGA